>JAAVKF010000053.1:0-93429 GCA_012070555.1 Brugia pahangi | reverse complement strand
AGAAGACATTTTGATTAATTCATTAACTCATACCATTTCTTTATAGATATAACAAGAACACTAGAAGAAATTTTGATTACTTCATACAACTATATACCATTTCTCTGCAGATATAACAATATCACAAGAAGATATTTTGATTAATTCATGCCACTTCTCTGGAAATATAACAATATCACTAGACGACATTCTGATTAATTCATTAACTCCTTCATTTCTTTACAGATATAACAAGAACACTAGAAGAAATTTTTAATTACTTCATCAACTTATACCATTTCTCTGCAGATATAACAATATCACAAGAAGATATTTTGATTAATTCATGCCACTTCTCTGCAAATATAACAATATCACTAGAAGACATTTTGAATAATTCATTAACTCATACCATTTCTCCACAGATGTAACAATATTACAAGAAGATATTTTGATTAATTCATGCCACTTTTCTGCTGATATAACAATATCACAAGAAGATATTTTGATTAATTCATTAACTCATACCATTACTCTACACATATAACAATATCATTAGAAGATATTTTGATTACTTCATCAACTCGTACCATTTCTCCACAGATATAACAATATCACTAGAAGACATTCTGATTAGTTCATTAGCTCGTACCATTTCTCTGCAGATATGACAATATCAGTAGCAGTCATTCTCATTAATTCATTAATTCATACCATTTCTCCACAGATATAACAATATCACTAGAAGACATTTTGATTAATTCATTAACTTATACCATTTCTCCACAGATATAACAATATCACAAAAAGATATTTTGATTAATTCATGCCACTTCTCTGCAGATATAAAAATATCAGCAGAAGATATTTTGATTAATTCATTAACTCATACCATTACTCTACACATATAACAATATCATTAGAAGATATTTTGATTAAATCATTAACTCATACCATTTCTCCACAGATATAACAATATCACTAGAAGACATTTTGATTAATTCATGCCACTTTTCTGCTGACATAACAATATCACTAGAAGACATTTTGATTAATTCATTAGCTCGTACCATTTCTCTGCAGATATGACAATATCAGTAGAATTCATCCTCATTAATTCATTAACTCATACCATTTCTTTGTAGATATAAGAATATCAGTAGAAGACACTTTGATTAATTCATTAACTCATACCATTTCTTTACAGATATAACAAGATAACTAGAAGAAATTTTGATTACTTCATCAACTTGTACTATTTCTCTGCAGATATAACAATATCACAAGAAAATATTTTGATTAATTCATTAACTCATACCATTTCTTTACAGATATAACAATATCACTGGAAGACATTTTGATTAATTCAATAACTCATACCATTTCTCTACAGATATAACAAGATAACTAGAAGACATTGTCGCGGATTTTAATATCGCGATCTAAAAATATGAGTTGCAAATTGTAGTAAAGATATCTACGTAATTTCCGCAAATAATGCTTATACTTCGGACTCTTTGTTTCCAAATTTATGCTTCTACATATTGAAACAATTTACATCGTTCTTTGTTAGCAATCCTTACAATCATGAGGATATCTACATTGTTCTTTGTTAGCTATCATAATCATGCGGTTATCTAATAAGCTCTTTATTAGCAACTGGTGCCCATGCAAGCACCTCCTCTCCTTTGTTTGGATCATTGTCTAACATCAATGTAGATTTTATAACCATACTATTGTCAATTAGATCAGTTTTAAAAAAAATCATCCAATCCTCCGAATCAGTTTATTCAATTGTTGCCCAAATATTTAGCTGGCATCCAACACATCTCCCTGACATCAAACTTCTCCCCGAATAACAATTTAACCAAATCATAAAGGTTTGTTTCCAAAAACATTTTTTGCTTCCACTACAATTTTGGTGCCACGAGCCGGGACATGTCCGACAGTATAAGAAAAGGAAGCGAATTATCGAAGTCGAGAACTCTAGAAC
Organism: Brugia pahangi; assembly: GCA_012070555.1. Lineage (NCBI taxonomy): Eukaryota > Metazoa > Nematoda > Chromadorea > Rhabditida > Onchocercidae > Brugia > Brugia pahangi. The sequence goes on along the minus strand of JAAVKF010000053.1, from coordinate 91,457 downwards.
TTCTTAAAGAAGCAAGTGAACTCGATCTGACCTCCCCGTCTCAAACACTATCACGAGGGGAACTTCAGCATCAATACGAAATTAAATTGCGAATCGTCAAGGAGAAGATCGCACATCTCGAATATTATGCTGGGTTACTCGAAACAGCTAATCAAAATTGGCTGGATAATATTCAGAGCTTGACAATAGCAACGAGGAGAAAGGAAGAGGAGACGAAATACGCCAATATGGTTGACGATCCACAAGGTATTTTAAGTTTAATCACTAGAACAAGAGAAACTATTATTACCCTTAAAATACATACTGATGAATATTGCTCGGTACTACAACATTTAAAACAAGAAGAGGTCAAAGAATCATTTCCAAAGAATAGTATGATTCACACAAATCAAGCAGAAATAAAACTTCCTCAATTACCACTAATAACGTTTAGTGGGGATCCAAAATTGTGGAGGCAATTTTGGTGTAGTTTCAAGGCAGCAGTCCATGAGCAAAGCATCCCAGATATTCAAAAGTTAAACTATCTGATATCATGTCTTAAAGGAGATGCTTTGTTATCTGTAAGAGGTTATGATATAGCGCCAGAAAACTACGATGTTATAATAGGTTTACTAAAGAGAAATATGGTAAACCTTTCCTTATAAAAATCACTCTACAACGAGTTGAATACCATCAAAAAAATGACCGAGAGTGGAAAGCAACCATAGAAGCCATGGAGAGAACATTTCGACAACTGGAAGCTATAGGTGAAAATTTAGAGCATTCAAGCATCGAAATTACAATTGAAAATAAACTACCAGCGTGGATAATTGATAAATTATACCAATTGAAAGAGGATTCGACGAGTTGGTCAGTTAAGGATATCCGGCAGTACCTGACAAAACTAGTTCTAAGAAATGAAGAAGTTGCTAGAAGTCAAGCAGACACAAGGGAGAAGAAAACAAACAAAAATAATGTTAGAGGCGAAACGTCAGCTTTCGCCACAATCAACAAACAAAGGGAGATAATACAATCAAATCAAAAAAGGTTCCAGGAAAAATTTCTATAAATGGGAAAAGGAAACCATGCGTATTTTGCAATAAGGACCACTGGAACAATGAATGTAACATCTATCCCACTCTCAAACTCCGGATGGAACGTTTGAGAGAAATCACTGCATGTTTCAAATGTTTACGAAAAGGACATGCAACAAGTGATTGTAAAAAGGGAAACCTTTGTGTTTCCATTGTAAAAGTCCACACAATACAGCACTGTGTCCCAACAACTACAAGGAACTCACGCAAGCAGTGGATTCCAACAAAGAAAGGTTGGGTTCAGTCACAATCGCTAACTCCATTACCGAAAAAGGAAATCAATGGAAAAAGCGAACCTTACTGTTATGTAAGGAAATAAATGTAACCAATCCAAATCGCCCAAATCCAACAAAAGGCTTTAATTCTATTCGATATTGGTTCTCAATTATCGTTCATATCAAAGGATTTGGCTTATCGATTGAATCTACAAGAAACTAACGAGATGGAAATAAAAATTGCTTCATTTGGTGATAAGACGCCAAAAACGTGTATCACTACTAAAACTGAAATCGGAGTAAAAATTGGAAATAAAGAAATAATCCGATTAGATGTAATAACAGTTAACCACTTGACGAATGAATTGCAAGTAGTTAATCTAAACAAAAAGGAATTGTTGATGATAGACAAACGAAATCAGTTTAGTAATTTCAAAAACAAATGGAAACAACCGGACATACTCATAGGTGCGGATCACTTCTTCAAGTTTATCCAGTTTGACCAAGCAGAGAACTTAAAATCAGGATTTTCATTGATCCATACAAAGGTTGGACCTATAATAGCTGGAAGTGGGTATATAAATGAAATACACGACAGTATTTCAGAAACCACATCAGTAAGTCCGATTTCTCAAGTCAATGCCGTCAATATTCCAGACTTAGATCACTTTTGGAAACTGGAATTAATGGGTATACAAGACAAAATAAACTCTGACAATGATGAAAAAGCATTGCAGCAATTTAAACAAACTATCACTAGGGACAAGGGAAGATATCAAGTTTGTTGGCCTTGGAAAGATTCAAAGAACAAACTAAGCGATAATTTCGGACTTTGCCTTGGAAGATTAAAGTCGTTAATTAGGAGGCTTCAAATGAAACCTCAATTACTAAGTCGATACAATCAAACTATTGAAGAACAACTCAATTCCAATATAATTGAGAAAGTGTCATCGGAAATGAATGAAGTTGGTATTATTCATTATCTGCCTCATCACGAAGTAATAACACCAAATAAAACCACGACAAATCTGAGGATAGTTTATGATGCATCAGCTCATTGTAAAGGAATGAAAAGTTTAAATGATGTTTTATATCGGGGACCAATAACACTCCCTGATTTGGTTGGAGTTTTGCTACGTTTCCGTACAATGAAAAATGTAATAGCAGACGTAGAAAAGGCGTTCTTGCAAATAGAATTGCATCCAACAGATAGAAACTGCACTCGATTTCTTTGGTTGAAAGACATTCGAAGTCCAGTTAACGAAAACGTAAGTTGTTACCGTTTCCAACGAGTTCCATTTGGAATTGTATCATCTCCATTTTTATTGTCCGCTACACTCAATTATCATTTGGAAACTTGTAAAAGCAAAATCGCACTCGAGTTAAGGAAAAATCTCTATGTCGATAACATTATAATACCAACCAAAGGAACCAACGAAGCTCTTTCCAATTATAAGGAAATTAAAATTATATTCAATGAAGCATCAATGAATGTACGGGAATTTCTCTCTAACGACCAAGAAGTCAATGAAAAACTTCCGGTACAAGATCGAGCAGAGGTAAGTTCAATTAAAAAAATTCTAGGTCTCAATTGGTACCACAAACAAGATATCATTCAAGTAACGTTAAAACCATGGTTTGGTAAGAAATTAAGAATTGTATTGCAATTCGTAGCCTCACAATATGACCCACTAGGATTCATAGTTCCTATACTGATAAGATTCAAATTGTTTCTCCAAACTTTGTGGAAAAAGAACCTTTCATGGGATCAAACTATAAGTGAGGAAGATGAAACCACGTGGAAATTACTCACGAACGAATGGCCAAAGAAACTAAAGGATCTACCAAGATTCACAACAAATTGTTCCAAGCAAGTACAATTTCATGTTTTTACTGACGCATCAACTGCTGCATACTCAGCAGCTTTATACATTCGAACTCAAGAAAGAGTATTCTTAGTGTTTGCTAAATCCCGAATTGCGCCAATTAAAGGAATGTCAATACCTCGATTAGAATTACTGGCAATACTCATCGGAGTGAGAATGGTACAATTCGTATTAAAAAAAAGAGCTTGAGGACGTGATAACAATTTTATGGTCCGATTCTCAATGTGCGCTTCATTGGGTTCACAATAGTTCCCGTTTACTACCAACGTTCATACAAAATAGGGTAGAAGAAATACGAAAGGCGAAAATCCATTTTAGATATATCCCAAGTGAACAAAACCCAGCTGATATAGCTACAAAAGGAATCTCTCCGAATAAACTAAAAGGATATGATCTTTGGTGGAAAGGACCAAAGTGGTTGAAAACGAATCAAAATGGCCACAGTGGAAATACAATTACAATGAGGATTACCAGGATGAAGAAATTGTGGCCCACATCACAGAACCAATTATCATAAACAAACATTTCGGAATCTTAGATGCTAGTCGTTTTAGCAAATGGTCAAGATTAATAAGAACAACTGGTTGGGTTCTGAAATTCATAAGATTAACAATGAAAAGGGAAATTCCTTGGCTAAAGATGGCAACGAAAGAAAAGAATATATTGACAACACAGGATTACGAGTTGTCAGAAATTGTGCTATTCAAACAAGCACAGTCAGAGATGAAATAATCAAATGATGAAATAATCAAATGGAATTTGTTCTATGATAACGAACTATGGAGATACAAAAGCCGCGTAGTTAACTCTGAAATGAAAGAGAGTAACTTACACCCAATATATCTCCCGAGACACAACACCATAACTGAACTCTTTATTCAGCAACGACATGAACAACTGTATCATGCTGGAATTGCTCATACACTCTCAAATCTGAGATCGACGATATGGATCCCAAAAGGTAGAACGGAAGTCAAACGAATCTTGAATAAGTGCATGAAGTGCAGACGCTGGACAACTAAACCATTCAAATTACCAACTATGGCTGATCTTCCAGCATCTCGGACCACAAGATCAAGACCCTTTGCGCGAGTAGGACTAGACTATTTAGGTCCTGTGAATATCAGGAGTGATAATGGGCTAACAAAAGATGGGTAGCACTATTCACATGTTTCACAACAAGAGCTGTACATCTAGAAGTAGTAGAAACTCTTTCAGCCGAAAGCTTTTACATGTTTTCAGAAGATTTACAGCAAGACGAGGCTTTCCAGAATTAATCTTAAGCGACAACGCTGGTCAATTCCAGTTAATTTTAAAATCATTGTGAAACAACAATTAAATGAATTCCTAGCGGAAAGGAAAATGATCTGGAAAAATATAATACCAAAGGCGCCTTGGAACGGAGGAGTATATGAGCGACTTATTGGGTTAACAAAAGGGCAATGAAAAGAGCCATCGGCAGAAAGTTATTATGGGAACGGGAATTGATTACGCTAGTAGCGGAAGTGGAAAGTATTTTGAATACTCGACCACTAACTTACGTAAATTTTGATGATTGTATCATATTGCGTCCAATTGACTTTATACTACCGAATGCGCATCTAATCATGCCTGCTAAAAACAAGAATGAAATGGATGATTTTATCCCTCATAAATTGGATTCGAGAGAAAAACTCATTCAATACTGGTCAAATACACTAAAGGCCCTCGATGCCTTCTGGGGAATATGGAAAGAGGAATATTTAAATACTCTTAAAGAAAGAGCACAAAGGGAACACTCTTCTCCGAGAGATGTAGTAAAAAGAACTCCCCACGAGGGAGAGATTGTGTTACTAAATGAACCAGAAATTCCCCGTGGCATGTGGAAACTAGCCAGAATAAGAGAAATCAAAACAGGAAAGGATGGAGAAGTGAGAAGTGTCTCAATAGAATTACCGAAAGGAAAAATACTCAACAGACCGGTGAATATGTTATACCCACTGGAAGTCAAAGGTGAGGAAATTGACCCTCAACCAACAATGTTTAACAAATCAGTGCTGTATTGTGTGGACTTTTACAATGGAAACACAAAGGTTTCCCTTTTTTACAATCACTTGTTGCATGTCCTTTTCGTAAACATTTGAAACATGCAGTGATTTCTCTCAAACGTTCCATCCGGAGTTTGAGAGTGGGATAGATGTTACATTCATTGTTCCAGTGGTCCTTATTGCAAAATACGCATGGTTTCCTTTTCCCATTTATAGAAATTTTTCCTGGAACCTTTTTTGATTTGATTGTATTATCTCCCTGACATCAAACTTCTCCCCCGAATAACAATTTAACCAAATCATAAAGGTTTGTTTCCAAAAACATTTTTTTGCTTCCACTACAGACATTTTGAATAATTCATTAACTCATACCATTTCTCCACAGATATAACAATATCACAAGAAGATATTTTGATCAATTCATTAACTCATACCATTTCTCTACAGATATAACAATATCACAAGAAGATGTTTTGATTAATTCATGCCACTTCTCTGCAGATATAAAAATATCAGCAGAAGATATTTTGATTAATTCATTAACTCATACCATTACTCTACAGATATAACAATATCATTAGAAGATATTTTGATTAAATCATTAACTCATACCATTTCTCCACAGATATAACAATATCACTAGAAGTCATTCGGATTAATTCATGCCACTTTTCTGCTGATATAACAATATCACAAGAAGTCATTTTGATTAATTCATTAACTCATACCATTACTCTACAGATATAACAATATCATTAGAAGATATTTTGATTAAATCATTAACTCATACCATTTCTCCACAGATATAACAATATCACTAGAAGTCGTTTTGATTACTTCATCAACTCGTACCATTTCTCTGCAGATATGACAATATCAGTAGAAGTCATTCTCATTAATTCATTAATTCATACCATTTCTCCACAGATATAACAATATCACTAGAAGACATTTTGATTAATTCATTAACTCATACCATTTATCTACAGATATAACAATATCACTGGAAGACATTTTGATTAATTCATGCCACTTTTCTGCTGATATAACAATATCACTAGACGACATTCTGATTAATTCATTAACTCATACCATTTCTTTACAGATATAACAAGAACACTAGAAGAAATTTTGATCCATTTCTCTGCAGATATAACAATATCACAAGAAGATATTTTGATTAATTCATGCCACTTCTCTGCAAATATAACAATATCACTAGAAGACATTTTGAATAATTCATTAACTCATACCATTTCTCCACAGATATAACAATATTACAAGAAGATATTTTGATTAATTCATGCCACTTTTCTGCTGATATAGCAATATCACTAGAAGTCATTTTGATTACTTCATCAACTCATACCATTTCTCCACAGATATAACAATATCACTAGAAGACATTCTGATTAGTTCATTAACTCATACCATTTCTTTACAGATATAACAAGATAACTAGAAGAATTTTGATTACTTCATCAACTTGTACCATTTCTCTGCAGATATAACAATATCACAAGAAAATATTTTGATTAATTCATTAACTCATACCATTTCTTTACAGATATAACAATATCACTGGAAGACATTTTGATTAATTCAATAACTCATACCATTTCTCTACAGATATAACAAGATAACTAGAAGAAATTTTGATTACTTCATCAACTTGTACCATTTCTCTGCAGATATAACAATATCACAAGAAGATATTTTGATTAATTCATGCCACTTCTCTGCAAATATAACAATATCACTAGAAGACATTTTGAATAATTCATTAACTCATACCATTTCTCCACAGATATAACAATATCAGAAGATATTTTGATCAATTCATTAACTCATACCATTTCTCTACAGATATAACAATATCACAAGAAGATGTTTTGATTAATTCATGCCACTTCTCTGCAGATATAAAAATATCAGCAGAAGATATTTTGATTAATTCATTAACTCATACCATTACTCTACAGATATAACAATATCATTGGAAGATATTTTGATTAAATCATTAACTCATACCATTTCTCCACAGATATAACAATATCACTAGAAGTCATTTTGAATACTTCATCAACTCGTACCATTTCTCTGCAGATATGACAATATCAGTAGAAGTCATTCTCATTAATTCATTAATTCATACCATTTCTCCACAGATATAACAATATCACTAGAAGACATTTTGATTAATTCATGCCACTTTTCTGCTGATATAACAATATCACAAGAAGTCATTTTGATTAATTCATTAACTCATACCATTTCTCCACAGATATAACAATATCACAAGAAGATATTTTGATTAATTCATTAACTCATACCATTTCTCTACAGATATAACAATATCACAAGAAGATATTTTGATTAATTCATGCCACTTCTCTGCAGATATAAAAATATCAGCAGAAGATATTTTGATTAATTCATTAACTCATACCATTACTCTACAGATATAACAATATCATTAGAAGATTTTGATTAAATCATTAACTCATACCATTTCTCCACAGATATAACAATATCACTAGAAGTCATTTTGATTACTTCATCAACTCGTACCATTTCTCTGCAGATATGACAATATCAGTAGAAGTCATTCTCATTAATTCATTAATTCATACCATTTCTCCACAGATATAACAATATCACTAGAAGACATTTTGATTAATTCATGCCACTTTTCTGCTGATATAACAATATCACAAGAAGACATTTTGATTAATTCATTAACTCATACCATTTCTCCACAGATATAACAATATCACAAAAAGATATTTTGATTAATTCAAGCCACTTCTCTGCAGATATAAAAATATCAGCAGAAGATATTTTGATTAATTCATTAACTCATACCATTACTCTACACATATAACAATATCATTAGAAGACATTCGGATTAGTTCATTAGCTCGTACCATTTCTCTGCAGATATGACAATATCAGTAGCAGTCATTCTCATCAATTCATTAATTCATACCATTTCTCCACAGATATAACAATATCACTAGAAGACATTTTGATTAATTCATTAACTCATACCATTTCTCTACCGATATAACAAGAACACTAGAAGAAATTTTGATTACTTCATTAGCTCGTACCATTTCTCTGCAGATATGACAATATCAGTAGAAGTCATCCTCATTAATTCATTAACTCATACCATTTCTCTGTAGATATAAGAATATCAATAGAAGACACTTTGATTAATTCATTAACTCATACCATTTCTTTACAGATATAACAAGATAACTAGAAGAAATTTTGATTACTTCATCAACTTGTACCATTTCTCTGCCGATATAACAATATCACAAGAAAATATTTTGATTCATTCACTCATACCATTTCTTTACTTATATAACACTATCACTAGAAGACATTTTGAATAATTCGTTAACTCATACTATTTCTCTGTAGATATAACAATATCACTGGAAGACATTTTGATTAATTCAATAACTCATACCATTTCTCTACAGATATAACAAGATAACTAGAAGAAATTTTGATTACTTCATCAACTTGTATCATTTCTCTGCAGATATAACAATATCACAAGAAGATATTTTGATTAATTCATTAACTCATACCATTTCTCCACAGATATAACAATATCACAAGAAGATATTTTGATTAATTCAGGCCACTTCTCTGCAAATATAACATTATCACTAGAAGACATTTTGATTAAATCATTAACTCATACCATTTCTCTACAGATATAACAATATCACAAGAAGATATTTTGATTAATTCATGCGACTTCTCTGCGGATATAAAAATCAGCAGAAGATATTTTGATTAATTCATTAACTCATACCATTTCTCCACAGATATAACAATATCACTAGAAGTCGTTTTGATTACTTCATCAACTCGTACTATTTCTCTGCAGATATGACAATATCAGTAGAAGTCATTCTCATTAATTCATTAATTCATACCATTTCTCCACAGATATAACAATATCACTAGAAGACATTTTGATTAATTCATTAACTCATACCATTTATCTACAGATATAACAATATCACTGGAAGACATTTTGATTAATTCATGCCACTTTTCTGCTGATATAACAATATCACTAGAAGAAATTTTGATTACTTCATCAACTTATACCATTTCTCTGCAGATATAACAATATCACAAGAAGATATTTTGATTAATTCATGCCACTTCTCTGGAAATATAACAATATCACTAGACGACATTCTGATTAATTCATTAACTCATACCATTTCTTTACAGATATAACAATATCACAAGAAGTCATTTTGATTAATTCATTAACTCATACCATTACTCTACAGATATAACAATATCATTAGAAGATATTTTGATTAAATCATTAACTCATACCATTTCTCCACAGATATAACAATATCACTAGAAGTCGTTTTGATTACTTCATCAACTCGTACCATTTCTCTGCAGATATGACAATATCAGTAGAAGTCATTCTCATTAATTCATTAATTCATACCATTTCTCCACAGATATAACAATATCACTAGAAGACATTTTGATTAATTCATTAACTCATACCATTTATCTACAGATATAACAATATCACTGGAAGACATTTTGATTAATTCATGCCACTTTTCTGCTGATATAACAATATCACTAGACGACATTCTGATTAATTCATTAACTCATACCATTTCTTTACAGATATAACAAGAACACTAGAAGAAATTTTGATTACTTCATCAACTTATACCATTTCTCTGCAGATATAACAATATCACAAGAAGATATTTTGATTAATTCATGCCACTTCTCTGCAAATATAACAATATCACTAGAAGACATTTTGAATAATTCATTAACTCATACCATTTCTCCACAGATATAACAATATTACAAGAAGATATTTTGATTAATTCATGCCACTTTTCTGCTGATATAGCAATATCACTAGAAGTCATTTTGATTACTTCATCAACTCGTACCATTTCTCCACAGATATAACAATATCACTAGAAGACATTCTGATTAGTTCATTAACTCATACCATTTCTTTACAGATATAACAAGATAACTAGAAGAAATTTTGATTACTTCATCAACTTGTACCATTTCTCTGCAGATATAACAATATCACAAGAAAATATTTTGATTAATTCATTAACTCATACCATTTCTTTACAGATATAACAATATCACTGGAAGACATTTTGATTAATTCAATAACTCATACCATTTCTCTACAGATATAACAAGATAACTAGAAGAAATTTTGATTACTTCATCAACTTGTACCATTTCTCTGCAGATATAACAATATCAGAAGATATTTTGATTAATTCATGCCACTTCTCTGCAAATATAACAATATCACTAGAAGACATTTTGAATAATTCATTAACTCATACCATTTCTCCACAGATATAACAATATCACAAGAAGATATTTTGATCAATTCATTAACTCATACCATTTCTCTACAGATATAACAATATCACAAGAAGATGTTTTGATTAATTCATGCCACTTCTCTGCAGATATAAAAATATCAGCAGAAGATATTTTGATTAATTCATTAACTCATACCATTACTCTACAGATATAACAATATCATTGGAAGATATTTTGATTAAATCATTAACTCATACCATTTCTCCACAGATATAACAATATCACTAGAAGTCATTTTGATTACTTCATCAACTCGTACCATTTCTCTGCAGATATGACAATATCAGTAGAAGTCATTCTCATTAATTCATTAATTCATACCATTTCTCCACAGATATAACAATATCACTAGAAGACATTTTGATTAATTCATGCCACTTTTCTGCTGATATAACAATATCACAAGAAGTCATTTTGATTAATTCATTAACTCATACCATTTCTCCACAGATATAACAATATCACAAGAAGATATTTTGATTAATTCATTAACTCATACCATTTCTCTACAGATATAACAATATCACAAGAAGATATTTTGATTAATTCATGCCACTTCTCTGCAGATATAAAAATATCAGCAGAAGATATTTTGATTAATTCATTAACTCATACCATTACTCTACAGATATAACAATATCATTAGAAGATATTTTGATTAAATCATTAACTCATACCATTTCTCCACAGATATAACAATATCACTAGAAGTCATTTTGATTACTTCATCAACTCGTACCATTTCTCTGCAGATATGACAATATCAGTAGAAGTCATTCTCATTAATTCATTAATTCATACCATTTCTCCACAGATATAACAATATCACTAGAAGACATTTTGATTAATTCATGCCACTTTTCTGCTGATATAACAATATCACAAGAAGACATTTTGATTAATTCATTAACTCATACCATTTCTCCACAGATATAACAATATCACAAAAAGATATTTTGATTAATTCAAGCCACTTCTCTGCAGATATAAAAATATCAGCAGAAGATATTTTGATTAATTCATTAACTCATACCATTACTCTACACATATAACAATATCATTAGAAGACATTCGGATTAGTTCATTAGCTCGTACCATTTCTCTGCAGATATGACAATATCAGTAGCAGTCATTCTCATCAATTCATTAATTCATACCATTTCTCCACAGATATAACAATATCACTAGAAGACATTTTGATTAATTCATTAACTCATACCATTTCTCTACCGATATAACAAGAACACTAGAAGAAATTTTGATTACTTCATTAGCTCGTACCATTTCTCTGCAGATATGACAATATCAGTAGAAGTCATCCTCATTAATTCATTAACTCATACCATTTCTCTGTAGATATAAGAATATCAATAGAAGACACTTTGATTAATTCATTAACTCATACCATTTCTTTACAGATATAACAAGATAACTAGAAGAAATTTTGATTACTTCATCAACTTGTACCATTTCTCTGCCGATATAACAATATCACAAGAAAATATTTTGATTAATTCATTCACTCATACCATTTCTTTACTTATATAACACTATCACTAGAAGACATTTTGAATAATTCGTTAACTCATACTATTTCTCTGTAGATATAACAATATCACTGGAAGACATTTTGATTAATTCAATAACTCATACCATTTCTCTACAGATATAACAAGATAACTAGAAGAAATTTTGATTACTTCATCAACTTGTATCATTTCTCTGCAGATATAACAATATCACAAGAAGATATTTTGATTAATTCATTAACTCATACCATTTCTCCACAGATATAACAAAATCACAAGAAGATATTTTGATTAATTCAGGCCACTTCTCTGCAAATATAACATTATCACTAGAAGACATTTTGATTAAATCATTAACTCATACCATTTCTCTACAGATATAACAATATCACAAGAAGATATTTTGATTAATTCATGCGACTTCTCTGCGGATATAAAAATATCAGCAGAAGATATTTTGATTAATTCATTAACTCATACCATTTCTCCACAGATATAACAATATCACTAGAAGTCGTTTTGATTACTTCATCAACTCGTACTATTTCTCTGCAGATATGACAATATCAGTAGAAGTCATTCTCATTAATTCATTAATTCATACCATTTCTCCACAGATATAACAATATCACTAGAAGACATTTTGATTAATTCATTAACTCATACCATTTATCTACAGATATAACAATATCACTGGAAGACATTTTGATTAATTCATGCCACTTTTCTGCTGATATAACAATATCACTAGAAGAAATTTTGATTACTTCATCAACTTATACCATTTCTCTGCAGATATAACAATATCACAAGAAGATATTTTGATTAATTCATGCCACTTCTCTGGAAATATAACAATATCACTAGACGACATTCTGATTAATTCATTAACTCATACCATTTCTTTACAGATATAACAAGAACACTAGAAGAAATTTTGATCCATTTCTCTGCAGATATAACAATATCACAAGAAGATATTTTGATTAATTCATGCCACTTCTCTGCAAATATAACAATATCACTAGAAGACATTTTGAATAATTCATTAACTCATACCATTTCTCCACAGATATAACAATATTACAAGAAGATATTTTGATTAATTCATGCCACTTTTCTGCTGATATAGCAATATCACTAGAAGTCATTTTGATTACTTCATCAACTCGTACCATTTCTCCACAGATATAACAATATTACTAGAAGACATTCTGATTAGTTCATTAGCTCGTACCATTTCTCTGCAGATATAACAATATCACAAGAAAATATTTTGATTAATTCATTAACTCATACCATTTCTTTACAGATATAACAATATCACTGGAAGACATTTTGATTAATTCAATAACTCATACCATTTCTCTACAGATATAACAAGATAACTAGAAGAAATTTTGATTACTTCATCAACTTGTACCATTTCTCTGCAGATATAACAATATCACAAGAAGATATTTTGATTAATTCATGCCACTTCTCTGCAAATATAACAATATCACTAGAAGACATTTTGAATAATTCATTAACTCATACCATTTCTCCACAGATATAACAATATCACAAGAAGATATTTTGATTAATTCATTAACTCATACCATTTCTCTACAGATATAACAATATCACAAGAAGATATTTTGATTAATTCATGCCACTTCTCTGCAGATATAAAAATATCAGCAGAAGATATTTTGATTAATTCATTAACTCATACCATTACTCTACAGATATAACAATATCATTAGAAGATATTTTGATTAAATCATTAACTCATACCATTTCTCCACAGATATAACAATATCACTAGAAGTCATTTTGATTACTTCATCAACTCGTACCATTTCTCTGCAGATATGACAATATCAGTAGAAGTCATTCTCATTAATTCATTAATTCATACCATTTCTCCACAGATATAACAATATCACTAGAAGACATTTTGATTAATTCATTAACTCATACAATTCATCCACAGATATAACAATATCACTGGAAGACATTTTGATTAATTCATGCCACTTTTCTGCTGATACAACAATATCAGCAGAAGATCTTTTGATTAATTCATTAACTCATACCATTTCTCTGTAGATATAACAATATCACAAGAAGATATTTTGGTTAATTCATGCCACTTCTCTGCAGATATAAAAATATCAGCAGAAGATATTTTGATTAATTCATTAACTCATACCATTTCTCTGTAGATATAAGAATATCAGTAGAAGACATTTTGATTAATTCATTAACTCATACCATTTCTTTACAGATATAACAAGAACACTAGAAGAAATTTTGATTACTTCATCAACTTATACCATTTCTCTGCAGATATAACAATATCACAAGAAGATATTTTGATTAATTCATGCCACTTCTCTGGAAATATAACAATATCACTAGACGACATTCTGATTAATTCATTAACTCATACCATTTCTTTACAGATATAACAAGAACACTAGAAGAAATTTTGATTACTTCATCAACTTATACCATTTCTCTGCAGATATAACAATATCACAAGAAGATATTTTGATTAATTCATGCCACTTCTCTGCAAATATAACAATATCACTAGAAGACATTTTGATTAATTCATGCCACTTTTCTGCTGACATAACAATATCACTAGAAGACATTTTGATTAATTCATTAGCTCGTACCATTTCTCTGCAGATATGACAATATCAGTAGAATTCATCCTCATTAATTCATTAACTCATACCATTTCTCTGTAGATATAAGAATATCAGTAGAAGACACTTTGATTAATTCATTAACTCATACCATTTCTTTACAGATATAACAAGATAACTAGAAGAAATTTTGATTACTTCATCAACTTGTACCATTTCTCTGCAGATATAACAATATCACAAGAAAATATTTTGATTAATTCATTAACTCATACCATTTCTTTACAGATATAACAATATCACTGGAAGACATTTTGATTAATTCAATAACTCATACCATTTCTCTACAGATATAACAAGATAACTAGAAGAAATTTTGATTACTTCATCAACTTGTACCATTTCTCTGCAGATATAACAATATCACAAGAAGATATTTTGATTAATTCATGCCACTTCTCTGCAAATATAACAATATCACTAGAAGACATTTTGAATAATTCATTAACTCATACCATTTCTCCACAGATATAACAATATCACAAGAAGATATTTTGATCAATTCATTAACTCATACCATTTCTCTACAGATATAACAATATCACAAGAAGATGTTTTGATTAATTCATGCCACTTCTCTGCAGATATAAAAATATCAGCAGAAGATATTTTGATTAATTCATTAACTCATACCATTACTCTACAGATATAACAATATCATTAGAAGATATTTTGATTAAATCATTAACTCATACCATTTCTCCACAGATATAACAATATCACTAGAAGTCATTTTGATTACTTCATCAACTCGTACCATTTCTCTGCAGATATGACAATATCAGTAGAAGTCATTCTCATTAATTCATTAATTCATACCATTTCTCCACAGATATAACAATATCACTAGAAGACATTCGGATTAGTTCATTAGCTCGTACCATTTCTCTACAGATATAACAATATCACTAGAAGACATTTTGATTAATTCATTAACTCATACCATTTCTCCACAGATATAACAATATCACAAGAAGATATTTTGATTAATTCAGGCCACTTCTCTGCAAATATAACAATATCACTAGAAGATATTTTGATTAATTCATTAACTCAAACCATTTCTCCACAGATATAACAATATCACAAGAAGATATTTTGGTTAATTCACGCCACTTCTCTGCAGATATAAAAGGTCTTAGTCTTCGTTATTCCAGGTTAAGTCATTTTATATACATACATATGTATATATAGTAGTGATGAAGGCGAGTAAGTGTGTTTGCCTAGCCACTGTGTGCGCCCGCCCCCTTATGTCTTTTTTCGTTCTACCCTCACTGAAGGCAAACGGACTGCCTGTGCAGTACAGTTTCTTCAGATGTCTGCGCCCACCCGTTCGCTCCTCCTCACTCGTATATACACCCCAACGCTGAACCCCAATTCACTCAATCGATTACAACTGTACTCTCTCAGGTCTATATAGTCTTTTCTAAAAAACTAGGACTTCCTTTGTCCATGTGTACGCACACATTCAGAAACGCAGACTCATCATTTAGTTATTCGTCAGCAGTCGGACCTGTCGAGCGGTTGGAGATTTGTTTTATTACTTTCTATTTTCCAAGTGGGTTTGTAGGAGCAAGATTTTTTTTTAGGTTATCAGGTAATAAACTAGCACTCTATTATTTGCAAGAAGCTTAATGGAAGAAGAGAAGGACATTGAGCTTTCATTTGGTTGGAACAGCATGAAGGTATATGTGCTTGAACACCAATTTTGATATATTTTAAATTCAGTTCCACCTTCTCTACAATTTTTTATTAGTGAATTAGATGGTTCTTGGAACGATTTGTGGAGATTTTGTGTTTTTGTTATATTGGTGCACAAACTTGGGGATTTGGTTTTTTTACTGATCTTATATATTTGTAAGTTTCGTTGGCAAAAACTTAATAACTTTTTCAGTGTTGCTGGAGATGTTTCACCTTGTTCGGCGTCATGGCGATATCGATGTTATTGTACTGGGCATCATGATGGTTGCCTATTTATGCGCTATTTAGCGAGGATAAGCGTTGATTTTATTCCTTGCATTTTCTGATGCCTAGATGCACTAATGATGAGTATGCTATGCTTGAAGCATCGGTGAAGAACACATGCATTCAAACTTGTAAAGATGTGACAAGTCACGGTAAGTCTTTCACAACCGTTGACCACTCGGCGATAAAAGAAATCCATTGTCTATGGTCTTGCTTATCTAATATTTGATCCGAAGAGTTGTTCTTTTTTCACAGCTGTTGTAAGAATATTTTAAATCTTATCATTATTGGAACTAGAAATCCTAGTGGATCATATTATGGTGCAACGAACTGTAAAATCGTTCTTTTTGTTAATTCTGATTTGTTTCATGGAACGTTTTAACTTTAGTTGGATGACAGGGACTCCATGAAATGCCGAGAATTTTCGTGTTCTTTCTCATTGCTCGATCTTGCTGAAGCTTCATCGTTAGATAAAAATTCCCTTAGGTTTATTGAAGATGGATTTCATTTGCGCATATTTTTCTAATGCGTCCTATGTTCCATTTGATGATACAATAACATTGTCCACATAAAGATTTCTAGTTATTTCTAAGGCTAATTCGCCATCATGGTTTTCCAAATGATAATTCAGGGTAGCTGATAATAAAAAGGAGCGAGATATTACTCTAAACGGAATTCTTCTAAAGACATTTTATATTTTCGTTGGATACTTTTCCTTCTAATTCCTTTAGCCAAAAGAATCGAGTACAATTTCTCTCTGAAGGATGTAATTCTATTTACAAAAATGCCTTTTCAATATCAGTTGTAATTACTCCCTTCATCATTCAAAAACATAATAATACATCTACAAGATCTGGTAGATTAACTCGTCCTCGATATATCACTTCGTTCAAACTTTTCTTTCCCTTTATGTGTGCTGAAGCATCATACACAATTCTTAGTGGTAGTCTTATCCGGATTACGAACATCATGATGAATGATTCCATTTTGATTCATTTGTGATTGTACTTCTTCGATTATGCCAGAACGTAGTTAATCTTGCATTATCTTATCATATTCTTGCATTTCCTCCCTATGGGACTGAAATCGTGCCATCAGCATTCGTAAATGTATAATCCGTAATTATCGCTGTCTTTGCATGGTTTCCATGGCCGACGTACTTCATATCCCACTTTGCTTAGTGATACTCTTCTTAAATTCTTTAGTGCTTGCTTATCATCTTGTGTATCAGGTCGATCTTGAATACCAATAAAGTCTAACTTCCAAAATTGGTCTACATCTGGAGCACGATTTTCTTGGAATATCTTCGTTGCATAGATGTTACAACACATAATGGGTCAATATAATCACTTCCTGCTATGTTGGGGTCCTGACTTTAGTTGCTGAGTGTTTTTCATATGAATAAAGTCGAAAAAATAATCAACTCCTATGACTAAGTCAGGTTGTTTTCTATAACTTCTAAAATTGAAAATTTTAATTTTGTGTGTTACTTCAATCATTGAAGATCATTTGTTAGATAAATGGCTTAGACAGTCATTTGATTGGAGCTTTCCGACTTTACTCCAATTTGTGTTTGAGTTATGCGGCAACTGCTGGGAATTCTATTGCCAAAGGAGGAGATTTTGTATTCTTCAGTTTCAAGAAGATTATGCTAAGAAATAAAGGGTTGTATCATCTACGTTAAAGAGTACTAAGGCTTGTGACTGATGTTCACGTTTATCAGGATTAAAGACAGTAACTTCTTTACATAAAAGCAGTACTCCCTTCTTTTCTACTAGTCCAGGCTTAAAGCAATTGATTTTCTTCAATCGATCAATTCATTGTTCGACTATAGAATATATATGACACTTGCTATCCCAGTGATTTTTGTTGCAGAAAATACAAGGTCTCTCTTTCTTGAATTCTCTTGATTTGGCTGGATATTTTCGATAGTAGCGTTATCTCTCATTTGCTTTGATTGTTTCATTTCAATCAATGCGGAGGGTTCTGGAGTGATTGAATTAGGATGGCGATCTAATCAAATTTCTTTAATTTACGCTATTTGAATATTGCGTTTACCTGATCGTTTCTGTTGATTCTTTTCCTAAGAAACTGTCGAAGTTTTATTATAGACCACTGGTCATCTTCTTTTTATTGATAAACTTGGTTCAGTATTCAGTTTGGTAATTTGGATTCTATTATAGTTTCAATGATAGGTTGTTCTACGTTTTCCCCAATTGCTCCATTTCTTCGACTATTGTTTTCCAGTTTCGAACGTTTCGTTTTAAAGATATAAACTCATTTATGGTGGAAACACTACCAAATTTTTCTACCAGTAATTCTCTTATAATTTTCAAGTAGTCTATCATGTCCTTTTACTAGCTAGGGCGCTTCCTCTTAGATAAGAAACCAAGTAATTTAACTTTTGTATATCGGGTATGTTTTGAGAGTATATGGAGGCTTCGAAACTACTCCAAAACTCTTTCCATGTTTTAAGATCACCAGTGAACGCTGGTAACGATAGTTGAGACAAATTTACTACTGGACGATATTCAGTTAGACTGTTCCTTATTTCGTGTTAAACGTTTAAGAGCTAACTCGATATCGTCCTCATATATTGATAAGATTATAATAGTATCTGTACCTGTATTAATTAAATTTAAAATACCTCTATCACCAGTTGCCATTTCTTCATATTTCTTTTCTTCTTTCTTCCTTTGCGACATTGGGTTTGTTGAATGTATTCCAACCATTCGTCGGAGTGCCAATGTATTTTTCGGGACGCATCAATTTTTCCTTGATGATTCTTGCCTTTGTTTCGTATTGCTGGCACAATACTTCTATTGTCGCTTTTTGTCTAACAAAGATAGGTCGTGTTTCATCGAAAAGTTTTTCGAGATTTGCTTTTACCGATTTTGCTCTTACAATTATGCTGGTAGACATACCTCACCTCAGGCACCAAATAACTTTGTCATGGAATGTATTGACTGCCAGATACTTTGTTTTGCCTCAAATTTGGGTAATTAAACCAACAAATCAATATTATAATAATGCGTAACGAAAAATATAATCTATTATAAGATATTAAAATGATGTCAAAAACCACCCGAAAATGGGTAACTGTAATGGAGGACGGTTGTTTATGTGCAGAACTGAATTGACCAAATATCCGGCAGAAAAATTTTAGCTGATGTGAAACAAAGAATGTTAATAAAGGGTTTGCTAACGAAGAATTTTTTTTTTTGTGTGTGAGGAATTAGCATAATGGCTTAAATGATATAGATATAGATAAGTTACAAATGCGAAATTATTGGACAATGGCATCTATTAAAGGTATGAGAGTTTTAAATGTATCAGTGTAAATGTATCGAATGCAGTTTAAACGTATCAACATTTTTACAACATATATGATCTTGTTGTAAACACTTCCAATCCCTCACATATGCGATTTTATTATATGCACATCTTAACACATTGACAACATTAAATGGGAATTTAAGATAAAATTCTGGGTGGTCATGTCATAGAAGCAAAAGGAACATTTTGGATTCTGTTCCGTCCCCAACGCATATGTTTGATGGTCCATGTTGGCATGTAACATGATAGAATAATTGAAAGTAGAAAGAGAAAGGCCTAGCTGACAAGGTGAATGTGATAATCATATGAGTGTAACCCAAGGACAAAATATGAAGTATTTTCAAAATTTCTAGATATACTACAAAAAAGAGACAGTAGAAGTCTATTCTTTCCGTCAAAATCTTAACTACGCCAAGATAAAAATAATTTATATGCTTGATTTGATTACAATCGTTTGGATTTATCAGTAGCATCGGTATGTCATAAATCGTAGGTATGTATACTACGTAACATTCTGTTTCACTGGAGCACTTTTTGTACACTGGACAAGATAAAATTACGATAGAATTATCGACAGCAATGGGCAGTTTGTTCAAAGAGAGTATCAACTTGACACGGAATTGATTTCATAGATTTATATTTTTCATATATTGTTTTTTTTTTTTTTTTTTTCATATATTAACTATTGTCCATGATGAGCATCGTCACGACTAAACCATCATCGTTTAGAAAAAAAGCATGTTATTCACTTTTCCAGTTGCTGACCGTTATATTCAATAGGTTTGTTAGTTCAACATTGTGAGTCGGATTGTTTAATTTTTGGCAGTCGGTTATTCAAAAGTGTTTCCTGGATGAAATGAAGATTCGGAAGATTTTTTATTGCTCTTTCTTCTAATACACTTTGGCTGAATTTTTTGAAAAAATTATTTATTCAAATTTTAAGATAAATGCAGCAAAAGTAAGCATGCGTAAAGCAGATGCAAACGTCGGACCTGTTGGATATCGACCAAATAATGAAATTTTAAGCTTTTTGAAAAATTCTCGATATGTTTTTCATTTCATTTATGTTTTAGTTTACAATTGTGTTCAAATTTTATAATCTCCAAAATTGATGTTTGCATGATTCATTTGTTTTGTTTTCATGTTTTAATATTTGAAGGGAAAGAATGTTCACTGTTATCGACAATCTAGTATGCAGGACATGTTTTTTGTTTTCTCTAGGCGAAACTTTAGTTTTCTCATTTTTTATAAGCAAGAGAAAATAAATAAAAAAGACCGTATTATGTTCGTTGAATAAGATTAAATTTGTCTAGAAATTTCACAGTAGCACTACAGTATTTTGTCTGCATAAGTACTTAAGTACGATCACTTTTATAACCTAATTTATTAGGAATATTCATTTGGTCATCGAAGCATCACTTCTAGTGTCATCCATGCACAAAGCACTCAGTTAATACTTGAAAGCTAAATTTAAAAGAAAAATGTTGCTTAAGAATTTGAGGCAACATTTTTTATTACATTCTGCTGATATATTTTTAATTCACCATAACTGGAAAAAAAAAAGCTAATAACTTTCGAAACTAAATAATAGACCGAAGATTGATGATTCCATTCATCGAAGAAAGACATTATACTGACAAAAAAATTTTTCCCATTTGATAAGATTAATTTTTCCGAAATCGTCAAAAAAAGGAGGAGAACTAATTAGAGCTATTTCTGCTTTTTGCTCAATATAACGTTGATGTTCTGTTTTAATCCTCGAAGACGGAATACACTACATATCCACTAAAACGTCGGTTGTTATGCAGTTATTTTCTTCTGTTTTCAACAAAATGTTATTTTCCAGTGCTCTGGCAAATGAATCCAGATTTGTTGCCTCCAGCATGGATGCGACACACTTATATGAATGGAAGAAAGACGAGAAAAAAACGAATAATTAATGAAAACGACTAATGAATTACTAATAGCGTGTCTTATTATCAATTCAAGAAGAGAGTAGTGTTTAAGCATTAAAATATAGTGTAAATGAAAAATATAAAAGAATCACAGAAAGTTCAATAGATGTTAATAAATACTTCAGTGTGAAGTATTAATTTTGATACACATAAATAGCGTATCAAATTGAACGAGACACTTAGCACTTAGTAAAACTGACATGCAAAGATCACCAATCTAAAAATACTTAATCTAATAATGGACATAAATAAAAAATACAGCAAGCTTCGGGAAGTTCGTCGGATCCAGCAACTTTTGTCGAATTAGAAAATGTGCAAAATCTCTAGCAACGTTAATAGCATTCTTCTTAAACACCGAGATTCCTAACCCCTATGATGCTGTCTTGAAAATTTGCATTGATTTTTCTCTAAACATTAAATGAGCACCTTACATACACATAATAATTTTTCCATGAAAACTTATTTTACTCTATGCATAAGTCAATAACATAAATAGAAGCAAAAATTATGGAAAATACATAAACCTGATATACATAGTTCGCATCGGAAACGTGTTTTCCACCATAATTCGCCAAAGGAGTAGTGCTGAAGGAGATGTGCCGAGTTTTCTTTTTTCGAGCCAACCATATAACCATCCTCGAATTTTGTCCCACACAGCCATAATTCTGATATGAAAACACTTCGATTTTCCAGATAATTAGATCAGCAATATTTCAAGGAAAGTATATCTTCCAAATTTCCAATATTTCTATAGAATGAACGGTCCTGCTTTGTACAACTGATTAAATTCAAGGTGCAATTCAGTAGTACTAGCTTTGATCTGTCACGAACGCATAATCATTCAATCATCATTAAGGGAAAACAACCTTGGAAAGGGGATTTGAATGGAGAATACTGATGTAAGGTCATTCTTTTCTCGCTTATTCAGAGATTACAATATATCCTTATATCCTCAAAAGAAATGGCGTGAATATCTCCAGTAGGAATTTCACCTGATACTTAGGGAATATTTTTTGGATCACATGTTTTTGGTTTTGACAAAAAGAAGTGATAAAACTTTCTACTATCCCAGAAATTTCGAAATGTTTAGAGGTGTCTGCCATATACGCCATAGATTTCATAGGAATACTTTTTTTTTTTTTAGAGAGAAGCAATATTTTCAAATCAGGTAGATAACACAAGGACCACCACTATATCTCTTTCGTCCATGACAGAATTGAAGAATAATGCAAATTTGAGTCTCATCCGGTGAGGTGCTAATGATATTACATAAAAAGAAATTAGACGTATAACAAATGTGGAATAAATTTGTCGAAAGATTGCTACTTGAAGTACTACCAAACCATCACGGAACTTTACCGGATCCCTTCTTTCCTCTTTACGGAAGGTTAGTAATAATACATATAAATATAAGGAGGGTTAGTAATAATACATATAAAAGTGGAAGGAAGTGCTGCATCAGAGATATACATTTGTTTACAACCACTGACAATTTATCAGGTAGCATGTCATCGTGATTAGTGCGAAAATGATAATAATGATAGTGAATTAAACAATAGAAACAATACAGAATATAGAAAAGAATAAATTCAATAGAAAAGACAATGAAATATAAGAGTTAAATTATTAGAACAAAATACATATGTATATAAGTAAATAAAAATTAACTTAGATATAGCAAAAAAAGAATGCTGGTTTATAATATTTCTGAGAAGAAAAGCAACAGGCAATTAGTATCAAACAAAACTTATGATATAACAATCAATATTTACCTCACAAAGCTATAATTTTAAACATGCAGTTATATTTGAAAGAATTTCATTTTTACAGTTATTTCTGCTTATACTTCCAGAAAAAAAATGAGCCTGAGTAGCTAGAATAGTCATTTTCAAGAGAAAGTAAACTGTTCCTCAACTAAGACGAGAATCCAAAATTTCAAGATTTCAAATGTAACCATATTCGGACTTTAGATTTCTATCTCGAAATTTAAAAATTTTATAACTGAAACCTCTATTTATATATATTGCGAAAAGATAAAGAAAAAAAGTTGTTTATATTATGTTAAAAAAATAGTTTACTTCATTTAGTTGGCTTACAAGTTTTCTGCCAAGCCATAAGAGGAATTCAAGAACAGTCTCGAATAATGTTAAATGAATTGAAAGTCAGAAAGATTTTTGCTAAATTTTGCTAAATATTGATGAAACAAAACAAGGATAGAAGGTTTCTTGACAAATAATGGCGTCAAATGAGCGAAGATGAAGGAAAAGGAATTTAGAAACTTAGGATCCAATATGAATTTATATGTCATACATAAATGATAAAGTTGTCTATCGTAATATCATTATTATTTAATTGATTTCTATTCTATATCCCATTTGATTACTACCTATATAAATCAAATGTCATTAAAATAGTACTACTGTATGTCATTCACTTCGTACCATCCTAATCAGTATGCTATTATTGCTTGCAGTTGTAAATTCATTTCTGTTAACTATTGGCTATTTATTATGACATAATGACAGTAACTAACGATAAGAGATTTTAAAAAATAGATAGGTAGGAAACTGCTAAAAGAAAAAGAGTTTATAGTCATAATAGTGGAAATTTAAAGCATACTTAATATTCCCTACTAACCTACGTAAACCTTCGACGATTCCACAATCCTAAGACCTAATGATTTTATTATATCAGACGTGTGGAAGTTATGAACGTTGGCAACCACATGCAAGATAACTAGGCAGCAATAGGTTATTTGTTATTTTTAGACATTGTATATTGTATGAGTATTTTTTAATTGTTTCATTCGATTTCGCTTTTTTTTTTTTTTTTTTTTTTTTTTTGTTGGAAATTAAATCTAACTCTTTTTAAAGGTTTTAAGCAAAAGTTTGAATCTTTTTCATCTTCATTATTAATAAATCATTTCATAACTTATTAATATGGTTGTGCATGTGATAACTCGTGTGTGTTTCCATCAAATGATAACTATTTGATATATTAACTTTCAAATTTCTTAATTCTACTTTTTTTCGTAATATAAGAAAAAAACATTATTTTATTAGAAAAACAAATAAAATACATAAGAATACATATTATATGCGTGGTTACTTTAAATAGTAAGAAAAATTATGAAAATTTAATTGCTGCTCACAGCTTCTCTCATTTCCATCATTCCTTTCAGAAATCGTTGCCATCGTTCGAATCAGCATCAAATTCATTCGCTGCAAGCTAAAATAGCATTTATAAATAAATCACTCACTAATCTTAATCATCTTTTTACAAAAAGAATTAGGATACACACTTCCTTATAGTCCCTCTCAAGAAGGTCCATGTCTTCACGTGCGTCAATAAATTCATCTTCCTCCATACCCTCACCAATAAACCAATGTATAAAAGCTCGTTTTGAATACATCAGATCGAATTTGGCATCTAAACGAGCCCACGCTTCAGCAATAGCTGTTGTATTGGCTAACATGCAGAGAGCACGTGGTACAGATGCAGCATCATCATCTGGTACAGCTGTTGGTGGCTCATGGTTAACTCCAATCTAAAAGTTTAATTTTGCTTAAAATTTTTCTAAGGAACAAAAAAAATCTTTACAACATGAAAAGATGTCTTCACTTCAATAATCAAATTATTCATAATAGCTTTGATGACTTCATGAATTATTTTTAAAATAGCAATTTGAACCTTGAATCCAGTTGGACACCACTCTACAAAATTAATCTGTCTGCGATGACGGACAGCACTAATGGCTTCATTGACATCGTTTGGTGTGACATTACCACGGTATAAAAGGCAAATTGACATATATTTACCCTTTGTCGGATCACACTGACAAATAACTTACTTTTATATGACAAGAAATAAAACAAAATGATAAATTAAATACAGCAAATTAAATTAAAATAAATCGATTGATTATTTATGCTGAAATGCTTGAAATAGTTCGAAATGAAGTGATGCGAAAAAAGAAAATTATTTGTATGTAAAAATTAAGAAAAACAATAGTACAAAATTGAAACAAAAAGGATTATAATTTATAGTAGCTCACTTTCACCATTTGATTGGAAGTTTCAAAACAATCTCTGGTAATATCCATCACCGAAAGAGTTTCATAACAAGCTTTCTTGACGGAAACTATCGGAGCATATGACACCAATGGGAAATGAATACGTGGATATGGCACCAAATTTGTCTGAAATTCAATCAGATCTACGTTTAGCGCACCTTCAAAGCGCAGCGAAGCGGTAGTCGACGAAACAACCTGAAAGAAAAAAAAAAAAACACTGATTTGAAGTTGAATGATCAAAATAGCTATTGATTTCAATCATGTTTCAATGTTTTAGTTTTTTATTAATAAATAATGTTAAAATTTCAGAAAAATTTTTATACATTTAGGCGTGTTCATATCTATTAATAAAATAAAGTAAACAACTGATCATTTTCATCCTTAGCATAATATTTCTCATAAAACAGATCATAATTTTTGTTTGTTTTTTTTTACATTCCATATTTTTATAATAACTGATTTTGTCATAAGTGTCATATTGTGTCATAAACTACCAAAATGCCTAAGCTTAAAAATTATAGATGAGCAAACTTGAGCAATGAGACGATTTAGATTTGGATAGGATGGTCGATCAACATTCAACTTATGATGATATAAGTCATAAATTGCCTCATTGTCCATAATGAATGAACAATCAGCATGCTCAAGGGTAGCATGAGTCATAAGGACAGAATTATATGGCTCCACTACAGATGTCGAAATATGCGGTGCCGGATAGATCGAAAATTCTAGCTTGCTTTTTTTACCATAATCAATTGTTAAGTGTTCCATTAACAGAGATGAAAAACCTGAACCGGTACCACCACCAAATGAATGGAACAGAAGGAATCCTGAAAAAGAAAATAAGATATTTCAATCGTTCTTTCAATTATTATTCATTTATATATATACATATATATATTACATTTACATTTATTCTTTTCATTTCCGTTTCATTTAGTAAACGAAAATGAAAAATTTTTTAAATTGAAAAAAGTTATATATCTGATAAGGTTAAGATTTTTTGATAAAATAAAAAAGCAATAACCTTGCAATCCATCACAATTCTCAGCCAAACGTCGAATACGATCCATAACTTTATCAATCATATCTTTACCAATTGAATAATGCCCACGGGCATAATTATTTGCTGCATCCTCACGACCAGTTATCATCTGTAGCGGATGAAATAAATCCTTATATTTTCCCGTACGAACCACATCTAATAATATTAACAAATTTAAGAATCTATTTATCATTATATCTGCTAAATCAATATACTTAATTAATATATTCATTCTTATTTAAATAATTGAAAAATAAAATAAAAATTTATGAGAAAAAAATTTAATTTTATTAAAATTAAAATTCTAAACTTTCAATTACCGACAACCGTTGGCTCTAAGTCAACCAATAAAGTACGAGGCACGTAGTGCCCATCAGCAGCTTCGGAGAAAAAGTTGTCAACGATGAGATGTCACGTTTCCCAATTGATCCGATTGCAAATTCAGGCGACCGCTCGGATCGATACCATGCTCCAAGCAAAATAGCTCCCAACAAGCACTACCAATTTGTACTCCAGCTTGTCCAATGTGCAACGAAATAACTTCACGCTATAATTCATTTAAATTTCAACTATTTTTACTTCATTTATTTAATACAGTTATTAAATTGTTTCATTTTGCAAGAAAAAAAAAATGTAAATTTTAATGCATATAAGTGAGAAATATGAAAAGATGAAATATGCAAATTTAGTACATATAAGCAAAGACTATGCAAATTTGTGACAACTTATTTATTTGCTATTGATATGAAATAAGAGCTATTAGCTCAGATAATTTTTTTTGTTTTATTTTATTTTTTGACAAAACATTTTAAGAATTTAAAAATTCTAATTAACAACTTTAGATATTGAATATAATAAACATTGAATAGAAAATGTTTAGAATCAATCATTATAAAGATTTATTTATTTATTATTATTATTTTTTTTTATGTTATATTAATTATTATTATTATTTTTTAAAGTTATACCATATTTGAGTTATATTTCTAAGTTATAATTTAAGTTTATTTTTAAGTTATATATTTACTTAAAATTGATTTAATTATCTACCTTTCAAGCAGCTGAACAAATGAATTAAATTTGAATAAAAACAAAAAAAAAGTTCATACCATCCTTTTCGTATCCATTTAATCATATAATTGCAAGTTCTTGCTGAAAAACAAAGCATTAATAATTTTTAATGAAGATGCTAAATTTATTATTATTTGTCTAATTAATTTATTAGCAAATAAGCAATAATTTGAAAAGCAAATTAATTAAATGAATTAATCAATTTTCTTTTCTCATATAATCATTAAATTGATCGTATAATTGTAATAACAGTTATCAAACATTATTAGATACTGTTTAAAGCAACAATTTTGCTAAATAAAATTTTAACAAGACTATTATATTTCCAATGTTCAAATAATCTTCTAAATTGATTTAATTCTGAAATAGTAATTCGCACAAATAAAATATTGAAAATTTCAATATTTTAGCTCACTTAATGTAATTTTAATTAGCTAAAGCATCAATTAATTAAAGTTAGGAACAAGTAAAATAGTATTAAATGAAAATAATTTAAATATAATTATATAAGATGTAATATAGTATATTAATGAATTAGTATTAAATTGAAATGATAACATTTCCCAATTGAATAATACCACAAAAGCAACTGAAGCAGGAAGACCAAACCAATTCCCAGAATGATACACTACAATAATGACTGAGTGAACTCATTCCAGTTAATAAATATTAGGATAAGAACTCTCCTGAAAAAATTTGCATATTCACTAAGGCAAGCTAAAAATGTATATTGCATCATTGTAATTGTTACACGTCGACTTGTCTCTTGAAACATGTGTTAATTTCAGAGACAAAATTAAAAAAAAGAAGAAAAATAAAGTGGAATTTTAATGTAAATTATAATTTACATAATGAGATAATAGTATTCTATGAATTATTAATAAAATATTCCGAAATGTTAATAATTTTTTGTATTTGTATTAATAGTAATGCGAATGTGTAATATTTGTATTTACTACAAATTATTTTGTCATATTTTGAATTTTAAACAAATTTTCAATTTTTGTATTGAAATATTGGTGTCATATATGAATTTCAAATTTTTGATGGGAGAATGAATTTTAGCTTTTTGTTTGATTTCAGATCGTATCAATTTTTATTTAACATAGCTAAAAAAAAAAAATTTCTTAACCCTTAACTTTCCGATGAGCTTATTTTTTGGCTCCGCATCCTAAATGATGTGAAACATTTGAATTGCTGTCATAATTAATTTTTTATAAGTTAAATCCAAAAATAGTTCAGTGAGATTGTATGTTTCATAGAGATGCAACGTGTGACATGTGATTATAACTGAATTAGATCGTACCGAAATTCCGGACCACTGTGCCGAAATTCTGAACTATTGTTCCTTCATGTCTAATTTTTTCTAAATTTCGTAGCTTGCTTAATTGCTCTACTCTGATGTTAAAAGTATTATTAAAGTATGATTGAAGAATTTTTAGGGAATATGAAGTATAGAAAGAAAAGAGCAATGTATTTTGAGAAACTGAAAACGGTGTAAAAATTATATAATTGCTAATATTTTGTTAAAGAGTAGAGAAAAAGTAGCGATGATTAATAAAGATTTGTATATTATGAAAGGAAAAAAAATTTGATAACAACATGAGCAATGATTGAAAGTGATATAACATTGAAGTTTTTTTCTTTATTGAAAAAGAAAAAAAAAATTGTCAATTTTATGGAAGATTTTTTTGTTTATTATAAAATTTGTGAAATAAATGATTGGAATAATTTATAGATTATGTGCAACTAGCTTCAGTGCTTCGAAAAGTGTGTACATATCGATCTCAAATAAAAAGAAAAGCTTCTTGTTTTTGTAGTGCTTTCTGAAAAGCGAATTTTAACATTTACAACTAAACCAATGAAACAAATTCATTCCTAAAGTAATAATATCTAAAAAGAAGAAAAATTCTAAAAAGAAAATCTGAAATCATTTCTATTAGCAAACAATTTTATAATGATAAATTATACCACACCTTCCTACGTACGTGAATTGCTGTTGAAGGGCCATCAGTTCAATATTTTCGACATCTTTCGTCCTTTCGTTTCCTTCAGAATTCCCAATATCTACGTCATCATTTCCCTCTATAGCCAAATAATTCTCTTTTATTGTTTTATCTTATAGCAAAGAAATAAAATCAAATATTGGATGGATTTGATTCTTCGACTGATCAACTTTGTTTTATTCTTTGGTTATTATTTGTCGTTCGAATTGTGAAGCAGGAAAGAGATCAATCTCTTTTACAATACTGTTACAATAGATAAAAGCACTAAGATAAACTAAGATAAAAGCATTTCACGTTTCCACGTCAAAATTGAGAATGCCTTACAATTGATAAATAGACCTTTTAAAGCATTTAAAGCAAATTTCTACCTCTAAAGCAAATGATTTTGATCTTCCAATGCGCAATCGTTGAAAGTTGTTGAAAACGTTTGATTTTATATCTTTGTTCTAAGGCAATAATGGAAAGTAATGTGATCACTAAGGATAAAGGATCACATTACAGCACTGAATGGAATATAATAATTCCTCTATTAGTAAAACCAATAGTACAATTCTTTATAGAGAAGAACTGAAGTTGAAACTTTTCTGGTTCTTGATTAAAATGCATAATCCCTTCCAAAAAAATTATTAAATTTTCCATCCTCAAAATGTACTCGCAACCTGCTTTGCATTACTATCATCAAATGTTTGATTTTGAAAAAATATGGTTAGTTTCTGAAACTAGACTAAATTTTCCGCAGTTATTATTCCAGATCCTTACCTGCTATAGAAAACTATATTCCGCAATTCAATCATTCGCGAAAGGAGAACCGGGCAGTTTATTCATGAATAAGTGATGCCGTAAGTTTAACGTCAAATTTTTTATTTTACTTCCTTTTTTCCTTAGCAGAGTATATGTTTGAGTTAGATGAGAATGAGAAAAAATCATACAATGAACGAAAATTAACCTGGTTTGATTGAGTGCCTAAAATAGCATAAAAAGTTTGGTAAGCATAATTTATATTTCGTGATCTGAATTTATCCATTTACATTACTCCTTGATCATAAAAAAAAAAAATCATTTTGTGGTAAATAAAAGCGAATCTTTATTCTTCTTATTAGTAATGTGATTTGTACTAGAAGTTATCATATATGTGCAAAAACATATATTAGAAAATTATGATTTATATGTATATTTGGTAGTAAGTGAGGCAGAATCACACAAAGTTTCTTATTCAGTGAAATATTATTTAAAAAATTTGTATTAAATATTATTTTAAAGCAGCGATCCATCCGCTGCCAACATAGTTTCAAGAAATAACGATATGTGGAGAAAAGGAGGAAATTACTGATAGAGATTTATGGCATATCTTTTATATATTTTTTCGAAAATTTCAGCTTTTTTACTTGTTTACAATCATCATAAATTGATTCATTCATTGGAGTAGGACGATTTAGGAAAAATGGAATCCATAAATTTTCAGCTATTCATCTTTGAGAGGTATTACACGAGGAAATATTCAAAAGAACGTACGAGAACAGCATCGATGGCCTTTATGCTATGTTTGAATATTGGTGTGGACCCACTAAATGTTTAATGATACTTACTAATAATACTGAATATTTCCATCATCCCACCACTAGTCGAAGTAGATCACAAAATTTTCCGCTATGTAAAGTTATGACAAATTATATCCAGAGGTTTCTCATTTTTGATTGTAAGCATCGAAATTTTCCTTCTCCGCAGGGAAGTTCAAATATTCCGCACCCAAGATAAAAAAACTCACTTTCTTCTTATACTCAAAACTAAAAGGAACTGCACTGAAGAGAAAAAAAGTATATCCGGAAATGGACAAGCAAGTATCAATGAAGAGGGTATCAGCAGTAATCATACAACACAGTGAGCAATGAACTTCAACAACGACGAGATCCCCAATGCTTCACAATGCCACTAAGCAATAGAATCATATCAAAGGAAATCGGAATAAAGACTTCCCACTGCTGCAATAAGTCATGTAGACCGCGGCCCGTCACAATTCAACAACGCTCACAAATCCCCGATTGGAAAACTGCGCAATTCGTAAACTGTTTGTTATCGGTTATCGGTGGCTAGTCTAGAGAGGGTGTGAGGAGAGTTCGCTACATCACCGTGGATTGCGGTCGGTCTCGTCCTTTTCCATTTCTATTGTACTCTAAATCATTGTTTTGACTTTTACAATGCATTATCATTCACTAATTTCTTTTTCTTCTATCTAGTATTCCTGTCATTGTCATTATTTCTTATCTTACCTCTTCATCCTAGATGGCATTTCGTTGGTACCACTTCTGTCCGTTAGTATTCTGCTGATTTTTCACTTGAACGATTTGCTTCATTAGTTGTATGAAAAAGATGGGGAAGGCTGTAGCCTGTTAGCCTTCCCCATCATAAAAAAATGTCCGATTTTTCAGGTCGTTCGTGGAATCCATGCGTCTTTTTAGACCTAGTGCTATTCGACATTAGATATCAATAAATGACAGAGAAAACTTTGCAGTAGAATGATTCTGGTGAAAAGTTTAACTGCAATGGCAACGGAGAAGTTACTGTTGACAACATCAGGTCAGCAATTCTTGGATGGCGTCGATTATATGTATCGAGTGGGTTTATCACCTGATCGCTTATCAGTTATGGAAACGAGCAGTGGTAAATTCATCCTACAGTTCCATTCACGATGCGATCTTCGTCCATTCGCTGTATGAATATTTCAGTTTCACTGAACTTATTGGTTACTTCAAATCGCCTGCTTTTTTGAGAAGGACAATATTGTCTATTGCTTACTGTCTATTGCTGTCTCTGCTTAAATTCATAAAACGGATGAGTTCTTTTTCACTCTTAAAACTGATTTTAGGCAAATTACCCGACTTTTCAACGGTTACTTCGTGGTATAGTTCACATTAGAGCATGGCAAATTCAGTCTATCGAATTTTTAAATGTTGATTTCAAAAATGGCCGATAGCCCTGACGTTGAATGTACGCTCGAAGTAAGTTTTGTCATTTCAGTGCATAAGCCATTGTTAGTAGTAGTTATTGTTTCGCAGCTCACAAATTGATGATTTCTTCTAACTAGAAAGCAAATTATACCACTTGCTGCTTCCAGAAATTACGACAAAAAATTCAAGTCCTTATGTGTAAGGAGTTCTCCAATTATGAATAATGCTACCTGTTGATGTCTGAATCTTTGTCAAAAAATCGCCATAACAATAGCATGTTCTTTCAGTTGGTAGCATAAGATATAATGGATTTTGGAATTCGAATTTCTGCTGAAATCTTAAGATGCTTTAATTTAATTTTTAGAGGCTCGAAGTGCATTTGGTACTGCTGCGAAATTGTACATATAACACAATCATGAAGTCATCTCATGCATATCAAGTTTTATTGGCACTTAATTGAAATAAAAAGTGTATTGTTTGCGAATACGGTAATGACAGGTAAACATGGGTCTGTTCACTATTTCATAAGCTTATTCCCGTCAAAATTACACTATTTGAAATATTTTTTAGCATCAACTTCTTTTAATTTATTCGCCATATTAATATTTTTAATATGTTGGTGCTTTCTTGCTATTGACACATCTTTAATTTGTATACATCTCTAAACTTTGGTTCTGCAAATTTCGTCTGTGCTTACTTCCAGTTCTTTTTTATCAACCACTTTTTGAAATTTTATACTTATCTTACATCTCTTTTATTTCATCTCTTTTTCTATTTAAAAAAGATGACTATTAGTTCTGATTAGTATTTATGGTGATACAAAGAACTGAAAAATTAGTTGATTTCTGCAATGAGTATTTTACCGTTTTTATGATTTCAGGTTAAAAGATCGAGTTCTACGGGGATGTCAGCGTCACTCCTTCAACAATAATAATGTGCCTGGATTGAACGCTGCACCAGTCGCATATAACTAAAAACATTAACTGTCTAAAAACATTAGCTGACAAATAAAATAAGTATTCCACGTTTTTCTTCTGATTTATCAGTTTTGGGTTGAAAATTTTAATTTTTGTGATGACTCATGCCACTGAGAAGAGATCTCGAAGAACTGATATGCTAAAACTTGGAGATTTGGTCTACGACATGTTTGAAGCAAATCAAATAAGAACAGTTATGTAATTCTGTTCATATTGAAATTTTCATTATTATTGCAAAATTCCAAAGCGAGCAGTGATTTGGAATTGCATCGACTGATATGTTTTTCCAAAAACCAATAATTTCTACTAAGTAAATCCAAAGATGGAAGCTTTTACAGATTTCACTAGGAAATTCCACAGTCTGGTATATTGATAAACTGATATTTTACTACTATTTTTTCCAATTATTTATTTTAAGGTATTATTTTACTGATTATTGCGCGCTCCAAGCCGTCCACTTATACCTGTTTCTTCTTAACCTTCATAATCAGAGCAGAATATTTTTAGAATTATTAATTCATATGTGTATTGCTTGGATCAAATTTGTGTTTGAAGAGATTTCGTCTTAATATTATTATTAATGATAAAAATTCCAGTAAAGGAGCAAGTGAAGAAAGATTGTTATTATCATTACTGTTGTTATTACTATTACTACTATTATTCTCATTATATTATAATTATTATTGTTATTGTCACTATTATTATTATTTATTATTATTATTATTATTATTATTATTATTATTATTATTATTATTATTATTATTATTATTATTATTATTATTATTATTATTATTATTATTATTATTATTATTATTATTATTATTATTATTATTATTATTATTATTATTATTATTATTATTATTATTATTATTATTATTATTATTATTATTATTATTATTATTATTATTATTATTATTATTATTATTATTATTATTATTATTATTATTATTATTATTATTATTATTATTATTATTATTATTATTATTATTATTATTATTATTATTATTATTATTATTATTATTATTATTATTATTATTATTATTATTATTATTATTATTATTATTATTATTATTATTATTATTATTATTATTATTATTATTATTATTATTATTATTATTATTATTATTATTATTATTATTATTATTATTATTATTATTATTATTATTATTATTATTATTATTATTATTATTATTATTATTATTATTATTATTATTATTATTATTATTATTATTATTATTATTATTATTATTATTATTATTATTATTATTATTATTATTATTATTATTATTATTATTATTATTATTATTATTATTATTATTATTATTATTATTATTATTATTATTATTATTATTATTATTATTATTATTATTATTATTATTATTATTATTATTATTATTATTATTATTATTATTATTATTATTATTATTATTATTATTATTATTATTATTATTATTATTATTATTATTATTATTATTATTATTATTATTATTATTATTATTATTATTATTATTATTATTATTATTATTATTATTATTATTATTATTATTATTATTATTATTATTATTATTATTATTATTATTATTATTATTATTATTATTATTATTATTATTATTATTATTATTATTATTATTATTATTATTATTATTATTATTATTATTATTATTATTATTATTATTATTATTATTATTATTATTATTATTATTATTATTATTATTATTATTATTATTATTATTATTATTATTATTATTATTATTATTATTATTATTATTATTATTATTATTATTATTATTATTATTATTATTATTATTATTATTATTATTATTATTATTATTATTATTATTATTATTATTATTATTATTATTATTATTATTATTATTATTATTATTATTATTATTATTATTATTATTATTATTATTATTATTATTATTATTATTATTATTATTATTATTATTATTATTATTATTATTATTATTATTATTATTATTATTATTATTATTATTATTATTATTATTATTATTATTATTATTATTATTATTATTATTATTATTATTATTATTATTATTATTATTATTATTATTATTATTATTATTATTATTATTATTATTATTATTATTATTATTATTATTATTATTATTATTATTATTATTATTATTATTATTATTATTATTATTATTATTATTATTATTATTATTATTATTATTATTATTATTATTATTATTATTATTATTATTATTATTATTATTATTATTATTATTATTATTATTATTATTATTATTATTATTATTATTATTATTATTATTATTATTATTATTATTATTATTATTATTATTATTATTATTATTATTATTATTATTATTATTATTATTATTATTATTATTATTATTATTATTATTATTATTATTATTATTATTATTATTATTATTATTATTATTATTATTATTATTATTATTATTATTATTATTATTATTATTATTATTATTATTATTATTATTATTATTATTATTATTATTATTATTATTATTATTATTATTATTATTATTATTATTATTATTATTATTATTATTATTATTATTATTATTATTATTATTATTATTATTATTATTATTATTATTATTATTATTATTATTATTATTATTATTATTATTATTATTATTATTATTATTATTATTATTATTATTATTATTATTATTATTATTATTATTATTATTATTATTATTATTATTATTATTATTATTATTATTATTATTATTATTATTATTATTATTATTATTATTATTATTATTATTATTATTATTATTATTATTATTATTATTATTATTATTATTATTATTATTATTATTATTATTATTATTATTATTATTATTATTATTATTATTATTATTATTATTATTATTATTATTATTATTATTATTATTATTATTATTATTATTATTATTATTATTATTATTATTATTATTATTATTATTATTATTATTATTATTATTATTATTATTATTATTATTATTATTATTATTATTATTATTATTATTATTATTATTATTATTATTATTATTATTATTATTATTATTATTATTATTATTATTATTATTATTATTATTATTATTATTATTATTATTATTATTATTATTATTATTATTATTATTATTATTATTATTATTATTATTATTATTATTATTATTATTATTATTATTATTATTATTATTATTATTATTATTATTATTATTATTATTATTATTATTATTATTATTATTATTATTATTATTATTATTATTATTATTATTATTATTATTATTATTATTATTATTATTATTATTATTATTATTATTATTATTATTATTATTATTATTATTATTATTATTATTATTATTATTATTATTATTATTATTATTATTATTATTATTATTATTATTATTATTATTATTATTATTATTATTATTATTATTATTATTATTATTATTATTATTATTATTATTATTATTATTATTATTATTATTATTATTATTATTATTATTATTATTATTATTATTATTATTATTATTATTATTATTATTATTATTATTATTATTATTATTATTATTATTATTATTATTATTATTATTATTATTATTATTATTATTATTATTATTATTATTATTATTATTATTATTATTATTATTATTATTATTATTATTATTATTATTATTATTATTATTATTATTATTATTATTATTATTATTATTATTATTATTATTATTATTATTATTATTATTATTATTATTATTATTATTATTATTATTATTATTATTATTATTATTATTATTATTATTATTATTATTATTATTATTAGTATCAGAATGTTATGTTTAAAATTGAAATTGTGATTGGGAAGTAGACGCTAAGAAAAATGAAGGAGAAAAAGAGCTGGATCCTCTATTTGTCCTTAAATAACATGAATACTACCATTTGCTGCTTTGTATAGATGCTTTTCAGTTATATCTGTCTGTGATCGTTGAGTGTATTTCTTTAAAATTTGTGATTTTATTTCGATTGTTTTCCCGATCTGCCTTCTTTGTTAACAGTCCCATTACTCAAATTATAAGAACTGTTGACACTGATTGTTTTGTTGCAAATTCTAGGAGGCTAAGAAAAGTTTACGTAGTAGATTTTCATAATGGAACTGGAAAGAACGTGTGGAGCACAATATCTATTGAAATTGGACATCTACAATTTTTTTATCGCGTTTTCTATAAGCTTTCAAGTCACTTAAATTGTTATAAAGCGATTTTCAATCATCACTTCTCATTACTTTCAAATAAATCTCCCAAGACAGTGTGTAGAGTAAACGTCTTTTTCCATCACTCTATCTTCTGGTAAAGGAGATGAATAATGAAGTGAAATGTTGCTCACAATTTCCAGGAAGGGATAAACTTCTTGACTGAAGAACGAACTCGCAATAAATGCAGAACACCTTTTACATGGAGTAAGTGATCACTGATACTCATTTGTTTGTGACTCCAATTTTGTTTACCACTGTTAACCATCGTAATTTTTACTTCCAAACAAATTGTTTCCTAAAAAGGACCGAATGAAATGTCTTGTTTATCGTAGAGCAAATAAATGGAAAGCAGCAGCTTATTCTCCACTTAGTAGTTTTCTTTACCCAAGGAAGTAAATTAAATGGAATGCTTTTTAGGCAAGACATGCTCGAATACACCTTTTATTATCTAAAAGCATTCATGGTGAAATATTCATAGTGAGGTGAAATATTGTCAACTGATGACAGGATATTAAATCGATATATTTTTAGAAGCGCGAATGGGCGTTTATGAAAAGCTCTACTGTAGTGCACAACAAACATAATACATGTTTTCATTATTAACATTAAAACTAAAATTTTCGAGTTCCAGCAAAAATAAACAGCATCACGTTTTGATAAAAGTCAGAAAAATATTTGTAAAGCTAATAAACATATGTCAGATAGAGAACAGATCTATAACAATCAACTGGGATCAAACAAACTCGGACCATAATTAATTCCTTAACTTTTCGGCTATCAGCAATTTCACAATACTAACCAACAATTCATCAGCTGATACTTGAATCAAGCTATTTACAACAGCGCGTTTTGTTTAAAACAATATTGTAGTAATTAATTCTTTTACACGGGAGAATAAACTAAAAATAGTATTACTCCTTATTGTGTTAATGGTACCAAAGAATATAAGATGCTAATGGTTTTTTACTGATCTTTAAAGCAATCAATATTTATCCACTAAGCTTACTACCACAAACCAAACCTCAGGATTTTCCTTTGTCAATATTCAATGTGCCATACAAAAAAGAGAACCGAAAAATAATTCACAAAAATTCCAGCTTTTCTCAGCATGAAAACTGCTTAAATTCACCTTTTCTGTTACATAGCATTGCTTAGCTTCATTCATCAAAGACTCTAATGATTTTCCGTATTGTTTCCAGCATCCTTAAAAGTATATTTATATCGAACTCAAAAATAATACCATTAATTACAGTTCTGATTCCGTCTTCACTAAAACTTCACCAAAAATCCCTTCATATTTCTGCATAAAATAAATATTAATAATTAATAACTAAAGCTTAGTAGTAGAATAATTGTAATCTTACCATTGAACGTTTTCTGCGTTTACTGGCAAGATCAATTTCTCAAAGAAATCATTTGAAATGAAAGAAAATCCATAAAATTGTTTGCAAATCCAACACT
This sequence comes from Brugia pahangi, assembly GCA_012070555.1. NCBI lineage: Eukaryota > Metazoa > Nematoda > Chromadorea > Rhabditida > Onchocercidae > Brugia > Brugia pahangi. The sequence continues at coordinate 51,498 of JAAVKF010000053.1, read as the reverse complement.
GCATTACACTTAGTTGCAATAAACCATGAGAAATCCATATTTTCGCTCCACAAATTCTCATCATCAAATTCGGTTCCCATTTAGAGGATCACATGAATTAAGCTTGCTACTCTATGTCAAAAAGAAAGAGTTCAAGAGCTAGATTCCAAGTCTTTAAGCATATTTTCCTTCGAATTTGTCAAGTTTGAGCCATTCATCTAGAATAAGTTTAGAAATCTAATGAAGTTCACAACTGTCGAAATACAAGCTTAGAAAAAATGTCGAATGATGGTCTACATGGCGTTTGTGTTGATCATGGCCTTTTCTCGGTGTTGAGCTACACTTTTTGTTATTATGAGAAATTCAAAAAATAAGGGAAAAAAAAAACCAGAAATTCTAAGCCAAATTCGAATGGCTTCGTTATGAACGACTGTTTCGCCAATGTCGCGGATTTAACATTGCGAAGTACTAAATAAATGTTAACAATGTTAATATAGCAATCCATTGATGTTTTTTACAATTCATCGTAATGGTTTAATTGACTTTTGATCTCATATCAATTCATATACTATGAGCATCTATCATCTAATGTCTATTGCAACTCATTATAATAGCCACCCACCATAAAGTCTAGACAACCCACTGTACTTTTCTTTGTGATGTCCATTGTAAAATCTATTGTTAACGTTACCTACTATCATGTCAAGATCATTTATCCTTTGTACAAAAATGTCTAATTATAAGCACATCCTAACACATATAATGTAAGATATAACTATAAGGGTCATCCTTGTTAAAACATTTTAATATATGTGTAATTTGTTGCCAAGAACCAGACGATTTCAATTTCAATTGTTCTCTATCAACTTATTGTCTTATTACTTCTATTAATAAAGAAATTGGTTTATTTCTCTGTTATCCCACGTATTTACACAGACATCCAACTATTGCGATCAAAACCTCTCCAAAATTAATAATTAAACGATCAAACCATGATATGACCGAATTACATATGACTGAAAAGGAATACTGTAATACGCGTTAAATTATATACGGCTGCTAACTAGGGTATGACTCTACGCCCAACATAAGCCAACGATTTTGACATCTGGATATTAGCTACTATAAACATTTCGTTCACTAACCAATACACACAATATATTTGCAACTTGATACAAATATACTGAAGATAATAAAATCATATAATACACGAATTATTACTTAATGTACCTATATATTTCCTATTACATCTTGCCGCTGGTACTGAGTATGCTATGTCAATGTACTTCAAAAGTCTACACCATTGTTGCAGTGATTTGTTTTATTTATTATCTCCCCTTCCTTCTAATATTTTCTAATATTTATGATATCCATTTCATCTCCAACTAAACTAAAAAAAGATACAATTCAAAACCTCAATAAAACATTTTCATTTAAACTGTTTTGTTGCAAATAAAATTTGCTTTGACTATTTTGTTGCAAATAAAATTTGCTTTGACATTTACCAGACCCTCAATCAATTTCTTCAATTTCTGAATTAAAAAACACTGAAAGGAAATCATAAAAAATTGTTTTTAAATCAGGGTTTGCAGGCTTTATGTAAACTATTGAGTCAAATTCAAAATTTCTGATTACATCCAATGCCTTTCCAAGAAAATGTGTGAGTAGATAAAATGATACCTCACAGGGAAACGATACTTGAACAAACGATATTTGCTTCGAATCCGAATCGATATCATCGGTATCGCTACTGACCACTATGGTAGAGCAAAGCGGAGATCCTCGTGATTCTAAAACTTGTAATCTGATAATTCTGGCTTTCTCTTTTTTCGTACTTTTCCTTAACTGCTTGATAAATGCAATGCTTCCTAATTCCAATTCATTTCACCGAAGCATATGATAATCGCAAACAAAATTTCATTAAATAGTAAAAAACTAAAAATTTCCATTCATCAATTTTCATAATGTCTATTTATCACATTGAGTTTACAGTACAATTCCTTAAGTCATTTTAGACTTCAAAGAATTAAAACTTAAAATGAACTTTAATTTTAAATGTCAAGGATCTCTAAGTTTCGCGACTTACAATTCCCGAACGAATCATGTCATAAGCTTCAGTTGTATTAAGGAACACAGGATCAATTTTTGAAAGTAATAAAAACTCCTTTTTTTGCCAACATTTCAAAGCTGGATCATCAAAGCATGTTATTAAAAATAAAGTTGTACTACGTATTTGTAAACAAAAAGGAAGAGAACTCATTGCTTCACTCACCAATTCTACTCTTCTGACACATCAATATATTCACCAAGTTCAACATTCAAAGACGATATTCGAGTAATTTCTACGGAAATCCAGCAACTGAAAAAATTGAGACAAGTAAAATCCTGCAGAGCAATGGTTTATTGTTTCATGTCATAAGCTTCAGCTGTATTAAGGAACACGAGAAATACTCATGAAGTCAAATGCTATATAAAAACGAACTTCTAAGTTAATCATCTTTTATGGATTACGGTGTGCAACATCAAAAAAGCAATTGAAAAATTGCTTTTTTGATCTTTTTCTGAATCGACTCGAACTTTACCGAACAATTCATAGTAACATTCATTTTCCCATCCACGAGCTGATGGTGAAAAAACATAAGTTGATTCATCATTAAGATTGAATTCATCATTAAGAAGTTACCAAAAATAAAATCAGCTAAATTCCTTCTACTTAACAAATCCAAAAAGTATCATTTTTTACGCAATCACTACAGTAAATGATGCTTTTAACTTAATCCGACTCTAAAATATCCTGGAAGACTTTTTTTATTGCACAGAAATTTATTCTCGTAAAGTGCTAAGTTATTTCTAAAGTGAGTTTGCAAATACTGAATTTTCGCATTTTGTTAAAAAGTTCTCTTCCTGCAGATGATCACCACTAAAACGACATGCTCAATGGAAATATCTTTACATACTTCTCAGTGCAACCTTTTATAACATTATAACTACTTTCTTCAAATTCAATCCAGTTACCAAACATAAAGGATCTACTTCTTTCAGCCTAAAATATTCTTTATAGTAACAGCTTATTTGCATCAATTAAATTTTCACTCATTTCAATTTTGCATAATAAGAATAAGTTGTTAGAAGTTAGCTTCCACTCGCTTGTAGAAAATAATGAGCTCGAAAATCCAGATGTCAAAGAATAGAAGAGAAATCTTTTCTCCTACATAAACGACATGCATTATTCCAGTTTCATTGAGTGCTAGAGTAGCAACGACATCATACATCTTTAACTGAAATATCACCCTGTTCATTCAGTAAATATTTTACCCAAACAAAACCTTAATTTAAAAAGCTGAAAGGATATAATAACTGAAGAATGAATATCGAGATTAACCTTCCAATTCCTAAGTCACATGAATTAGCCTTTCTCCATAAATTCCTTTTTAACTTATAGGTATATCTGTGGATATATTTTCAAATGATATGAAAAACTGAGCTTTTTGAAGCTGTTTTAAACAGATCAGTCAAGAAAAGACATTCCAAAACAATACCAAAAAAACCGATAAATGCTAAACAATTTGTTTTTTACATACTATTTCATCCATTTATTTCAATTACAACACACTTCATTCCGCTCTTTTTAGTTTCTAATTAACTGTTACAGTTAGAGAAGCTTCATGACCAACACTTATTCAGATATATAGAAAGATAAACTGCATATAGAATCATTACAATTCAGCGGAACAATACTCGAGAATACATCTGCTAATAATATCTGATGATCCGTTACATTCAGGAGGTAAGAATTATACAGCAACAAATAACAAGTCATAGGAATGCCAGTAAAGTCTAAAATACCTGTCCCATCACATGAATACAACACCATCCAAGGACCTATGACATGCCCACTGGAAAGCTCGTAACAGACCACAGCACCGCAAAGTGTCTCCTTCACCGCATTTCCCACCTGCCATACTACAGATCTGACCAGAATAAGCGGGTACTGAGACGGGTGGGGCTGAATGAGAAGGGCAGAGACGACTATGAACTTGTTAAGGATAATAGGGTAGATTGTGATGGGAGATGTTAATGACTACTGATTCGAAGGATGGTAGAGATGGACAGAAATGACGAAGAGAGACTTATGAGGGAAATCACATGTCTGTAGGGGCAGTATTTAGTCGATTTCCAAACTGGCGGCGTTTCCTAAATTGTTGGTATTCGTTATTCGTACTTCAGTTCCACTTTATTGGTACAATTTTTTGACATACAATTTTTTGACATGGAGATGACATTGGTAATCGAGAGTGGAACACGTAGAGGATGATCGTTTTCGAAAAGAAGGTAAAATCATCGATGAGCAAGACTGAGAACACTTTGTTAATAATAATGTGCAATGGTTTGTTAAACCATAATTCAATACATAATTCTTTGATCAGTACATAATAGGTACATAATCCTCTTTTATGAGAAGAAAGATTAGAAGGGAGTCATTTCTAGTGTGAAATGGAGGCATTTAACCCTTGAAGGAGGTAACGCTACATTCAGGACCAATTATATATTTAACACAGTGCATTTAAAATTAATTACTTGTTTGATTAAAATGCTGACATGCAAATTTGGTAAATTACTTAACAATCTTATTACAGATAGAGATGATAACAGATACATTGTTATCAATGCTTTTACAGCCATCACGCGTCAATCGATCCCCACGTACAGAAACTGAAACATTGGTGTTAATGGTGACACTGTGTATGTACGAAGGTGAACTTTGTGTGTCGAAATCTGCATATTTTGAAATTTGCCGTACTTACATTCTTGAATTCTATAATCTATTGGGAAATTTTAGAGTTGTAAAGAAAAACGATAGTCTTTTCTAATTTTATTTTGCTTTGCTTAGTTATCACGATATGCTTGTGGTTTGGGTTCACATTTAACTGATTTAAATTTTTCTTATTTCTCATTTCTTATTACTTTATACCTGAATTGTATTTGTTTTTTAGAAGCGAAAGACTGGAACAGCAGTGTAGAAAAAAGAGTCACAAGTTCGGGATTCTACTTTTCTACTATCATCCATTCAACTTTAAAAATTATCTTTTTACCTTTGATAATGCTTTATGTTCTGCACAACAGATTGGTGACCTTAAACTTGCAAACTAATCAAAAAGGTCAGTCGGCATTTTGTCTTAATCATCTCTATATTTCTTCTTGTTCATTTTATTGTAATTTTTATTTCAGAAACATGTAAAAAATCAAGAGAAGGTTGGTTCAGTCACTGTTTCTGCAGTCGAAGAAACGGAGGATGAATTGGAAGCGGTAAGCAAGAACTATTAAATGAATTATGAACATGGAAGAGTTTTAGAGTGGATTTTTTTACGTTTCAGAAACAGTAAGAAAAATCTAGACGATCATTTAAACATTTCTTAGGAACTTTATTCATATATGCATTACACTTTACTTTGCTATATCAGAGTATGTAAACGGTCTGGATTTTAAGGTTCACAACGTTGTGTGTTCTGCGACAGTAAATGATCAGATTTCCGAAAACTAATTACTATCAGTTTGAAAACCATGCAGAATTCACATAATTTTTTGCAGATTTTTTCTTGATTTAATAACAGTAACAAGCATATCAACATAAGTTAAATCTCAGTTTATTCTAGCGACAAATAGCAGAATTATATGCACTGAATGCTTGTACGAATACCAGATGAAAAGGAAAGGAATGCTAGAAAATGATATTTCGGAAGAGTTAATTGAGGCGAAAAAAGAGAGGAATAATAATGCAAGGATGATAGATCAAGTTATCGAATTTCCTGAAAAATACTTTTGTTTTTATTAATATTTTTGAAGTTTCCTTCACCTTCATCATTTGCACGAAAACTTTTCATTTAGTACTTTAAGCATTATATGTGCGTTTTGACTAAAATTCACATGAAATTCAACATTTAAATTAAAGTTTTTCTGTTTTAGTGTCTTTTTGTAACCTTTTCTCTCTTTGCGCAACTTTTTTGGGTCATAATCACTTCCAATGGGAAATTCGATGATTTTATCGCATACAGATACTGATATTTTATGCTTTGGAAGTTCTAAACCTTTCCTTAAAATTGTTTTCGTTTCTTGAAATTGTTTAGAAGATATTGATCGTAGCATTTTTATCTGAAACTGTTCTTTTTTCAATTTTCGCATTAGCCGTCAAGCTCATGGTTTTCCAATTTTCAAAAAATTGAGAAATTTGTCTTTGTTACAGTGATTCTTTTCTTTTGGAGCTAATAGGAATGAGCAATGAGCATTATATTGCCATCATTTTCGTATTTCGCGATTGTGGGCGTTGAAAAGTGATCTCATAATAAATAAAAAATTCTTTATGGAATTACTCTTCAATAAATTCAGATAGAGTTCCGAATGGTAAGATATTAGGAATAGGGAAAATAAACTGAAGGAAAATATAAAAAAAAAAATTCAGAATGGGAATGTTAGCATATTTGCTGCTTCTTTTTTGAAAATCACTTCGGTTTTGAATGTAAATCCTATCCCTCCGCAGTTTGTGGGAAACTGTTCTTATTTCCAAACCCAAAAAAAGGGAAAAATCGAACTGAGTTGTTTTTGTGAGGTGGTTATGGTGAAATACACACTTCTCTCGCTGCTATAGTTACTACGTCCTCGGGCATTTCGAGCTCATAATCATAAACACTGTTTTGGTCGACATTACTATGAATAAGTAATTCAACCTGTAACAACATGTTAATAGTTTTATTAATCTTGATAATGTTATTGGTAGTGATACGTAAGGTAGGTTATGGATGAGTGTGATTTAAGGTACGTTCCAATTATACTAATTTCAAACACTTACGAAACCATTTTTTTCCATACTTGCCAATATCCAATACTGCAGCATAGATTTTGATGCAGTCGGATGACGATTCACTTCTCTGAGAAAAATTGGATAGCGTGTTATTTAAACAGTTCAATATCAAATAAGCTAAACGAATTATCGAAATTTTAAAGAATGCTCGGTATTTTTTCGAATGTTGGAGAAATTTTTTAAAAAGATCGAAAAGTCAATAATTTCGAAAATTTTCAACAGTATTTTGGTAGCACTGAAAACTAGCTTGTCTTCTCAAACTTGAATTTCACGGGTTGAATTCCGGATTTCCAGAAAATCACATCTGAGATAATTAAAAAATTTACTTGATCGTATCTCCTGGACGTAGGTGAATAGCAGCAAGGCTCCAGCATTTAGCTGAAGCTACTTGAAGTCGCTCTCGAGCATCATATGATACAGATAACCCTAACAAATCACTCTCATCCGGAGGTATCAAGTCTCTCGCATGGACGCATACCTGTCAAATCAAAAATGGATAATAATATTTAATAAGTAAATGGGAAGAAGTGGATTGAACTTTGATGATATTTGTTACAGCGTCTCGCAAGAGTCACAGCTTCTATCTGAAATAAATTCACTATCACAGTCCCAATTCCGATGCAGAATACACCCTTCTCAAGTAGTCATAATTTATAGACTTCCGATCATCTGTTAAATTATAAAGTTCAGAATTTTTTTTTATTTCTGACAGCCAAGGATAATTACTGTGTAAACATTAACAGCTCGTAGAAGTTTAGTTTCACGTTTCACTATGAGTGTTTCAACAGTAGATTGAACACGGCGACAATGAGAATATGCATTTCTCCGAAGTTTTACAGAAGCTCTCTATAAACATTCAGAAAATCCTTAATCATTTAAAACCTTGGTACACAACAAAAGTGCTTTTGGAGTTTATTAATGATTTAATAGTGATGAGTAACTTTTCCATAGACATCAGGAGATGATATTCTGAATTTAACTTTCCTTTCCCTTCCCATTTTACCAAGGATACAATCTATTCACAAGCAATACGTTGGATCTACAGGACTTTCTTCATATCTTAGATTTTTCGAAGTCGTCGATGGATTTTAGAATATGCTAAATATTTTTAAGTGAAAAAATACAGCTGTTGACTTATGCATAATTTCTATTAATGTTATAGAATCATGGATTTCGGTATCATCGACAGATAGAATGATGTCACCGACAAATGCCAAATTAGCTGCCGCCCCACATGGATCCACGAACACTATCTAAAAATACAGCAATTTTAACAAAATTTCTCTATGCCTTTTTTGTATTGACTAATCTTCATTATTCTCGCAATGAACATACTTATACATAGAATTTCCAGTTTCTCTAAAAGAAAATGAAATCCGAATTATAAAGATAAAGTGAAATTTGAATTTAAATTTAAACGTCACACCTTCCATGTAGTTTTTTGAATTCTTATACCGAATGGCTTGTTCAAAACTATTGTTTCCTAAATATATGCAAAATGTTTAGGACCCAGAATTTTTCATTTTAATACATCAAACTTCTTACTTTATATGTACCTCAAATGTTATACCAAATAGTCATTCAAAACTATGATTTTTGTTATCGCAAATCAATATCAACTATCCATAATTATAAATAATCATTCGTTCCTAGCACACAACCGTATATGTAAACATCTGTAATATCCGGAAGGCTTCAGCATTACATTTCCTTCCCACTTACGTTGCTGTTCTTACACCTAAATTTTTTTTCACAAATATTTTAATTAAGAGGTTGATGGGTACTGGCCACCATTATTCTGCATAATAGAAAGAATCAAGTGCACACTTCTGACAGTCCTGGATGATTCCATGGTCTTGGCCACTTATTTCGGCCCTCACCCATCCAGCAATGAATAATTCGATAATAATGTCTGACATTATATTTTGTCTTATTTATACTTAAATGTAAACTGTAGATTCGAAATGAAGGAATGAAAAGAAAGAGATTTTCTTCTACTTCCATGTTGTACAATATCACTTTTGAAATAAAGCGCTTGATTACTTTACAATTTTTCGCAAACAGAGTTATAAAATCCGTAAGCACATTTCGTTCACACGGACATCATTAGCTTCCATTCCATTTAGTATTAAAGAACACTGCAAATCCATGAGCAGAATGATGGATAGCTGTATAACAATATAGAGCATAGTTAAGATGGACTAAATTTTAAAAACAGAACTTCGAAAGAATTCTTGTAACTAGAAACCAATCACTCTTGCAGAATGATTAAGTAGTCAAATGAATCAGGACCATATATCAATCCTAATCTGCATGTTGTTTTGCTAGTTTTGTTTAAATTATTATGGATAGAAGTTTTAGCATTGCATGAGAGTGAGAAAGTTCCAAATTTACTTGGGTTACATCATGGCTTCATATAATGACTTGATATATCCAAATATGAGTATAAAATATTTGAGGATAAGGAGAAGGAAGCATATCTAAAAGACCACTATATTGTTGAAACACTGCAATAGTAAAGTCCTTTCAAGTGATAAAGGTATTCATATGATTTTTGCTTCCCACTACGAAATCACTCATCAGGTTTTGTTTTAGTCAGTGACAATATAATTGAATAGTGTTAAAAGAGTGGGAATATAAATGAGCGATGATTATGGTTCTGAAGAATTAAATTTGTTGAATTCATTTCCTTTCAAATTATGGCTTTTTGTACATCATGTGCTACATGGGTGACCAAATATTCAGATATTAATTATGGGACAGAATCTTATTCGTGAGTTAACTCCCTTTATATTAACATATTCAAAGTAATTATAGTTTTCATATTTTGTGCTTATGAATGAAATTCTCAATCCCAACTTTATCCAAAAGTTCCCCTCACGAGTCATTTTTTCGATTATAAATTTTTGTCATCCCCCACAAAAGGAAGGGGGGAAAGAATAACTGTCAAGCATTACAAGACTAAGCTTAGTGTTTAAATTCATAATCATTACTACTAGTAAATTTAGTATGATACTAGTAATGATTATGAATATAAAAAAGATAAGTGAATTAAGTTAACTTTAAAAACAAACAAAATGCCACAAAAATATTCTACAATGATGATAAACAACCAGACAAAGATTACGATATGAATTTTTACAAGAGCCTTCCAGCAACATGTTAGAAAATCTACTAAAGCATGAGTAATAAATATTCTGCTTAATGAAATTTTCGCGAATATAAAAGTGAAAAGAATCTTAAAAAATAGTGGAATGAATCGATTTTAATTCTTTATTAGCACATATCCTTTGACACGCGATAATGTGACTTTGAGTACTAAACTAGAAAGCAGCTACTACCAGGAAAGAAATTAACATGAAAACAGAAAGACTAAAGCATAGATGTGCATTTTGAAGTTCTATATAACGACTGCTCAAATAATATAGCAAAAAGTAATTTACAATCATTGCAAAAAATTCTTAGTGAAGAATGCCGCTGAGGTGAAAGAGATTTTCTTGATCACTTCTCACCAATGAAGTAAAAAAACATTAATATGGACCACTTAGCATAGAAATTTCTCTAAGTATGGTTTCGTTTGAAAAGATACATATCGAATTCACGTCAGATCGTCCCAAAAATATTTTAAAGATAATTCCGACTGTTTAAACGGAAATCAAACAGGAAAAAATAACACTAACCGTTTGATTGGTGATTTTTATTCAATCATAAAAATAAAATTTGCTCCAAAAGCAATTTTGAAAAAATATGAAGTAGTGATCATAAATGGATTCTTTTATTTCAAGGTCATTGCGGAAATTTATGTAATACACTCCGCAAAAGATTCTAATAATTGCAAAGAGACATGAACGATCCAATTTTCTAAATTTCATATAAAAGTTATCATAAATACTTTTTTCCAATAAATAAAATATTTGTGCCGCTGTGATGAATATATATAATGATTGCTATCAATCCTAAGCCAATTTCTTCAATTCTCAAAAAGCAAAAATTTCCAAAGTAACATCGTTTATGCAATCGACCTCTTCACTAATAAATCTGATAAAATCAGCCTCTCTGGTTTTAGCATAACATCCTACCTAACTAATATTGATAATACTCTCTATTGCAATTAGGATGTAACAATTTTACCCTGGTTATGTGTTGCAATAAAATATTTTTATTACTTCCAAGATTTCAGAAATAAAATAGGACTCATGCAAACGTCAAAGATAATAAATCCTTTTAACTTGCGAGTAAAACGATTCTTGATTTCTTGAACATTGACACTATGTTGCATTAGGTATAGCAGAAGTAGCATTATCAGGAAAAGTAGTGATCACAGCAAGAACAGGAGCAAAATGTGAAGGAGAAGGCAATTCGGCGACATTCTCTTCATTGCTTGCTGCGGCCAAAGACGAATCAGCTATAATGTTGTGCATTATTCGCAAATGTTGTTGAACGTTACACATTGCAAGTGAGAAAGCTGGTACTACTTGGTCTTCGTTTTCTTCAAGAAGCAAATGAAATCATTACCACTGTTATTAAAATCTTGTTATTAAAATCTTTTTATGCACAATGCGAAACCAGAACTTTGCTTGACCAACTCTAAGCAATTTAAAAAATATCATTCAATTCCTTGCTTCCAACAAACTTGATCGAGAAGTATATATAGATATAAATGATAATCATTTTAATTAGAATTAATTCGCAACGAAACTTTGAGATAATTTGAAGAAAAACTGGTTGAGAAGTTAAAAATCACCTTCATGATTCGTCGTGCGAATTCAAAAGCTGGATTACTGATTACTCCATGAAAAGATGGTATTTCCAGCCAACCTTAAGTAAATTCAGCATCTGAATGCATATATGAATTTCACAGTGAGAAAAAATTTTTAAGGCACACATCGCTGGAATTTCAAATCATATGCTAACAGGCTTAACAATTTAAATACCTAGTAATGTAGAACGAAATGACACAACATTAGTTTTGTTTAAACACTGTTCATCCAAAGGTATGTGGAGCAATTTTCAACGGTGGGACGTTCTGACGATTCTTTTCGCAACATGCCAAAAATTAAAGCACGTGCTGTAAAAATTGATTTCCTGGATGTTTCGAGTGAACCATATATAATCAATGACAAAAACATTCCAGAAAAAAATTAAAATACAGAAACATTTTGTTAAAAGTAATATAACTACTAGGTCTTATATGAAGGAATAATGTATACTTGCCTGTGATATCAAAATCTGTGGAGGGATACTAAATTTTGCCTTAAGAATTCGGCAAAACAATCTTTGAGGTATTGTATCATTGAAAGGATAACTAAAACATTTTCTGATGAAAGACTGGAAATGATGTTGATGGATCATATAAAAATTCCTACTTCTTTGGTATTAGAATAGAGATCAAAGTAAGATTTTATGCTGTCTAAATTATTTCGGACAAACCTTCCAAAGAATAAAACATAGAATAAGAGTCCTAGAGCCCAAATGTCAGCCGACCGACTAGCATATTCAGGAGAATCTTTCAATATTTCAAGAACAACATAGGACAACTATGCTTGTCACGTAATCGATCATCTTCGATATGTTCACAAACAAAAACGTCAAATATATCTCGCAATCTCAGTTGTGTCCTGAAATTATACTACTTAGCTCAACAGGACACACAGCACAAAGCTTATTAAAGGGAGGAAAAGAAATTTTTGAACCCGAGACAGATAAAAACCTGCATCTGCTTTTCTGTGAAGACGAATTTGATGTTTCGTACAACCATTTCGCAGGCATGACAAAAAGCAATCCTTCTAACAATTTTCGAAAACAACGAAAATGCTTCATTTTCCGAAAGTTTAATTTTGCTTGCCTGAAACTTGTGCAGGATGCCGTAATGCCAACTGGAAAACATAAAACGCTGATCATTATCATCCGTACACACTTTCGTTCCAGAGGATACAAATTCTCTGAAAGAAAACAATAAAAATAATATATAAAAAGAATTTATATACTCAGTATTCTTTAAAATCAGAGAAAAACTGAAATGGAGAAACCAAAATGTTCTTGCCCTAATTTGACATAATCTACTAGTATCTATTTTGAGTATATAAAAACCTCATCTCCTCCAGATCCTCATATTTCCAATAATTCTTGGCCTCATTCAAACGATTTGCAATTATCAACAGCTTAATATATTGTTCATCGTCGATTAACTGAAACATACTTATAGCAACGTTATGGGAATTTGGATTCCTAGACATATTTTCTAGTGTCACAGAGAAGTGCCCAAACTATTCACTTTTTTAATTAAATATTAAAATATCTATAAAAACATATTTTGATAAGGAGCTAGTGGTGACCTGACAAGTTTTTACAATTTTTTTCTCCATATGATATGCTACAAACACCAACGCTGATAACCACAGACCAAAGTGTTATTTACTTCTGGCCATGTCCGATTTTTCTGCAACAAATAAGAAATTCAAATAGTAATTTAAAGAAGCGATATTCTGCCCACTGCTGACGGTAGATGCCAATCACCGACCTTTTTTGAGTCTTTAACAAACCGGACTTTTTGACTGACTCAGTTCCGATAAAGCAAAATCAGCGTGTTTTCTCCCAACATCTCGTGAACATCTCTTCATATCATTTCCATTATCTTTTGAAAGATTTCCAAGCTTTGTATCATACTTTGCTTCATGATTTCATCAGAAAATTATGAATGGTAAAGTAAAATTGTTACAACATTTCCTATTAAACAATTTAAAAAAATCAAGCCATTAATTCCTCATCCTACTGTTTTCTTTGTTTTTATCAATCAAAAAAATGCATTCTACATTAACTGTCAAAAATGCTTTCGCGTTTGAAGCAAGCTATGTGAAACAAGTTTTAAAATAAGTTTCTCAACATATTTCAAGCAAAATTTTTATATCTTAGTTAAATAGTTTGGAATTTAGTTTATGATGTAAAAACTTTGATCATACTAATAAGAAAACTCAAGATTACTGATGACAATGCTTTTATTTAGCAGGCACTATTCATGATTTCGTAATTCTGAGTGACATAGAAAATGTAAATTGAAATAGCAATAGAAAATACATAGTTGATGATTACAGCTACTGCATTAAAATATCAGCAAATTCTGAAAACGTTTTAATTTACGCTTTATTTTCATAAAGTCAATATACCATAACTCTAATAGAATAGTTTATTGAGAGAACATTTAGTTTAATATCCCATGCACAGTTAAGCATATAGACACATTAATGTGAAAATTAAAATCTTGTGAGCAATCATTTGCTATTAAACTGCTCGCTACATTACTTCCTTGGGAATTGCTTGAATGTAGCATAATTCGTGGAAGCAGTCGTGTTGCTGTACGCTTTCTACCCAAAAAAAAATTACTTCGTGCAGTTGCCATGTTACCATTTTAGAATTGCTTAGGGTTTAGAATTGCTTATGAAAAGCTGAAGTCAACGACAAAGTGTCCTCATCGACAGAATACATTGCTACCAATAAGAGGTTGATAAAAACTTACCTTTATCATGAAGCAAGGACTTCGAGGAGAATCATATTATTAACAAAGATAGTGCACATTTCAGCACTGATCGTGGAAGCTGTCGTGCTGCTGTACGCATTCTACTCACAGTAAGCAATACGAACAATAATAATGCTGTCGCGAATTATAATTTCGCGAAAACTTCTAACCAATTTCATAGTATCATAAATCATCTCTCCTTTTACAATTTAATTGTAAACAATCCTACGGTATTCATACATGTAATTTTAATCTCCTTTTTGTAAACACCTCCAATTCTTCATGCAAGTAATTTTTTCTGTAAAATTGAAATTAGCTTTCATTTTAATCTTTTCTTTGTAAACACCTCGAATTCTTCACACATGTGATTTTTATCCTAGACACGCCCAATCCTCACTCATATAAATTCAATTCTAATAAACAAAAAGGAATTATTATCATTATTGTCGACTACTACTCTGTTAACCAATATCAATTCCTCCGGTCTTCTTCTTTATTATAAATTCTCTTTTTATTGCTCAGCTCGGTTTAATTACCCAGGTTTGAGTATCAACCAGATAACTTTTCACGACACTGAGTATCATACATCCATGAATTGTGAATAACGGTCTGAGTAGTGAATCATAATTATTTACATTTGAGTATCGTACATCCATGAATTTGGATGACGATTGTATATGTCTGAGTATCACACATTCATGAATTGAAACCTTCTTTGAATTTACAGAACTTCTTGTATCGCGGAGCATACAATTTTCTGATCAAATCCGATCAGCACATGAAAAAAAAAAAACGAAAAATCCAAAGTATTTTATTCAAAAAACATATATGAGAATAGTTAACAACTTTTAAATAGGATTGTAAATCCATTTTGATAATGGACCATGCTCTCGTACGAGTTTGCAGTTTACACGCTCTCGTACGAGTTTGCACGTTGTTGTACTATCTGATACTAAACGTCCTTCTTCACGCATTGTCTCATATTCCCCTTTGCTTCACTTTGTAAAGCCCCACTTCTTTGATACCACAACAAGCTGACGCCCAGGGAACTTGAATTTCGCTCTTCGAAAAGTTTCCAACCGCATGCTCTTCGTACTGAACAATCAATTCCTCAGGATTTTTACATTATAGAAAGGCTACAGAACTTATTTGTACACAGGGCGGAGATTTCACAAGTCAGAGAAAACACTTTTGAGCAAAGCTCGTATTTAACAGAAAAACAAGCCGTTGAATTTCATTGCTGAACCAGGACATTATAGGGACCGTCCCTTATTTACAGTACACGCTGTTCGGACATCCATTACAATGCATATTCTAAATATCTTGTTAGCAAACAAAACAAACCTGTTCTTTTACCCGTACCAGTATTAATATGTCACCAATATCAATTCGTGCAACTAAGCCTTGAGGTTTACCAAAAGCTCCTCGCATTCCAGTTTGCAAGCGATCAGCACCTGCACATGATAACATTTTATTGATGCGTACAATATGGTATGGATGTTTACGCACACGCATATAAAAACCGTCTTTGCCATAGTTCCTTACCATACATTTATTAGCACAAATACGAGCTGCCTGAAAACGGAAGACTTATAAATTTGGATTAAGGACTTTGAAATATTACGTTAGATTCTTTCTGCAGTTTTAAGCGTTTTCAAATGAAAACCGTCTTTGCAAGGAATAGCATTAAGAATATAAATCCATAACTGCTTTTCATCAGTAGTCAAATTTGCCACCAATTTGTTGTTTATCATGCAAATGACAAAAGAGCAAGAAAATATGACTGGCAGGATCAAAATGACAAGTGTTTCTTTGGATTACAGGAATCCAATCTGGACAATTTCTTAAACAGTCTCCTAGCAGATATCCAAATCACAAGCTACATGATGTACCTCAAGCGCTTCCGATGAAAGATATTCTCGCTCATTGGACACACATATACGGGAATTCATTCACTGCAGCTTTCTTCTTGCCCAAATCAAAGATACGAATTTTCGGATCTGGAACCACGACAGAATCGAGACTTGGGATATGGCTTATTCTTGATATAACGGTAGCACCTTGCTGGTCGTCGTTCCATTTCCTAAAAACTTCAAATTGAACTAACAATTCGATAAGGTGGAAGTACGTGTATCTATCGTACCTAACAGCTTTCACAATGAACAGTTGAAACCGGTTGGTAACAGTGGTACCGCCGCATCCGCACACCTTCAGGGCACAGCTAGTTAAACCCTCCCCCGCTCCCAACGCAAAGTAACCCCTAAAATCACCGACGAGTCCCGAATGAATACTTGCCAGGCAGGACCGGAACGGTTGTTGCAACGTGTTCTTTCTCGAGAGAAACAGTAAATGAGGAAGTGCACTTATTATCTCCAGGAGGAATATTGATAATGAGGTGAAGGGTTAGACAGGAATTGTTGACATGGACCATAGATATTGGGTTATGGATGATTGAGTGTTAAGCAAGCTCATGTTGCAGGTCAACCAGCTAATTTCATTACAAGAAACCATGATTAATGACAGAGATCTCATTTGCAATGCTAATGGGAAAGATGCACAACTACTGTTTACTTTATGGACAAATATTCTATTCCATTTAGCAATGTGTGCAAAGTATTGAAAAAGCGCTTGCTACGAAAAACAGTTTAACGTGAGCACGTAGAGCTCAGTTGCAGGATCACGCTTAACTCGCCCAAAGTGGCACGTTGACGCGGATTTTAACATCACGAAGCACTAAATAAATGTTAACAATGCTTAATATAGCAAACCATTGATGTCTTTTATAATTCATCGTAATGGTTTAACTGACTTTTGATCTTATATAATTCATATACTATGAGCATCTATCATGTAAAATCTATTGCAACTCATAGTAGCGTTAATGTCTAGACAACTCATTGTACTTTCTTTTGTGATATCCATTGTAAAACCTATTGTTAAAGTTACTTACTATTATGTCAAGACAATTTATTCTTCGTACAAAAATGTCTAATCATAAACCACTCTCACATTTTAACATATATAATGTAAGATAATTGCTATATAAGGATCTTGTTAAAAGATTTAGTATATATGTGATTTATCGCCAAGGACCGACGATTCCAATTTCAGTTGATCTCTATCAACGTTTTATCCTATTGCTTCAGCTAATAAAGAAATTGGTTTATATTTCTGTTATTCACGCATTTACATTTGCATCTAACCAATTTCCCTGCGATCAAACACCTCTACCAATATCAATAATTAAACAACCAAACCCTTTTACGAGCACGCTGCAATCCCATAAACTGATCACATTGCATCCACAAATTTAGTAGTCAACGAACCGTCAGGGATCATTATGAAACGATCTATGTCTTACATACATATCGAATACTTATGTGAGAAAAATTGATATTGAGAAAGGTTTTTGATCGCAGGGAGATTGGATGTAAATGTAAATGCGTGAGGTAATAGAAATATAAACCAATTTCTTTGCCAGCAGAACTAATAGGACAATTGAAATTGGAATCGTCGGTCCTTGGCGATAAATCACTTATATACTAAATCTTTTAACAAGATCCTTATATAGCAATTATCTTACATTATATATGTTAAAATGTGAGAGTGGTTTATGATTAGACATTTTTGTACGAAGAATAAATTGTCTTGACAGGATATTCAGGAGGTACAAATATTCAGGAGGTACCTGTTGCCGTTCATGTTGATTACGTCTGAAGGAATTTCCTTAATTTCATTGTTGACCATGGACTGTCGATCATTTTTGATGATACACTTCGTCGAGTATCCATCGAGGTAGTCTACCCTCGATTGTATTTTCAATGCTGTAATGTTTTAAGTTCTCTCCTAGCATTTCTAACTGTCGGAAAATTCTTCCCATCCTTTCAATAATTTCGATCCATTTCCTTATCGTTTCGTTGGATTGACTGTGGTTCACTGTACATTTCACTGTAATTTCATTATTGTCATCATATTTTTTAGTCAATATTTGGCGCACAATTTCATAATTTTCTGGGGCAACATCAAAGCCTCTTACTGAATGTGGTGCTGTACCTTTTAAGGAAGAAATTAAATAATTCATTTTTTGGATTTACGGGATATCCTGGGAATATACATTTGAACCCATTCCAGATGTTTTTCCATCGGTTCTCCATCGAAAATGGAGCTGTGAACGATAGAATGTTAGCTTTGTCGATTCCGTTATTGGCGGTTTAGTTTGATTTCATTATTAATTTCCCTTTTGTACATAGTCAACGTGATGATGGTCTCCTTTGCTTTGTGCTTTAAAATGAAGATATTTTATTTACTATTTGTGCTTAGCTTTACTCATCTTCCTTTTTCGTTTTGGATTTTTGGACACATTCTTCCACTACTTATTTAAAGTCTCGATAGAGTCAATGTACATTTGCAGTCGAAGAATTTTTTCATCTATGAATCGATCTTTGGTTTCGCTAGTTTGGAGTTCTTCGTGATTCGGTAAGATTGGATCTGGAGATTGGATATGCATAGTTTTTACCTCATTCAATTCAATGATCTTTCTAGACGTTTTTTACAGTTTGATGCTTTCAACCAAAAGCCATTGTAATTCGTGGTACCAAAATTTTTTGTCATGAATTTGAATCAACTTTTTGGTCAGAAGAGTAGATGATTTAGGTTAATTAAATTTACTTGAATTATTTTAAGTTTGCAGGACTTGAACTGAGTCTTTGTTTCTTATCTGCAAGCGAGATGGACTAATATATGGTTTATTTTCTTTATAAATGTGATTCGATACAATAAATATATAATCGGATAATTGAAACAGCGAAGGAATAAATGGTACTGTTGAGTAGGAAAAAGAAGACTGCCACCGATCCTTTTTTATTAACTTATTAGGAAAGATTTTTAAGGATGTAGAAAGTGAGCTGGCTTATCAGATTAACATTTACAATCGAGAACAATGAAGACAGATATACATTTACTATTTGAAGTTTAGATAAAGAATTCATTGTTTCAAAAAATGGAGTATAGCAAAGGAATAACGAATTGGTTTATAGTAGTGAATCATTAGCATTATTTTAAACATTTAGTGTGCAATAAAAATTTTTTTTGGTTTCCCAACAGTTGGTATCAATTCGAAATCGGTGCTAGAGAGAGGAATGAACTTCGAAAGAGGGTTAATGGAGGAACCGAATCGACCATCCACGCGTCTGAATGCGCAATTGAATGATGTGAACTTGCTGAGGGACAGTTCTGCTTAACGGATGGGTTATCTCATAGCAATTCGTTCAACTCAACAGTCATTGCAGAGAGCGTAAATGCATCATCCATAACTCATTTCATTTATAGGACAAGTAACAGCAGTACGAATAAATCATTCGTTACACAGTTCAATTGGAGGCGAGAAGTAAGTTCCAGTATAACTCAGAAACAGACTAACCGAGACTGAAACTGAAATTCTTCATTATCTGTTCATTCACAATACTGAAGTTTTTGAATATGAATTTTGAATATATATTTTTGAAACATTACGGTTTATAGATGTATTGCGTGAAGTGCGTCTAGAAAATAATTCTCGATAGCAATCATAGAAGAGTGGGAATAGTTGCGCATAATATTAAAATGGCTGGGAAACCGAAAAGGTATGCAACGGTTCCATCAAACTAATAATAGTGTTATTCGCAATAAACAATAATAACGTTAATGATAGCGACAGTAGTTAATAGTAACAACAATAATAATAGTAAAGTAATGAAATAACAATAATACTAAATAATAGTAATAATTAATAATAATAGTAATTAGTAATAATAATTAATAGTAATGATAATAAATAATAATTAATGCTAATAATAATTATTAATGATGATAATTAACAATTATCATAGTAGTAATAATAATAATAGTAACAAAAATGATTAATAATATTAAATAATAGTGATAATTAATAATAGCAATTCATCTTATGACTATAATAATTAATAATAATTAATTAATTAATAATAATAATAATAATAATAATAATAATAATAATAATAATAATAACAATGGAAAAATACAGCGAATGGAAGATCGACAGAATAAAAAGTTTATAGATGATAGAATTCTAATGAACTATACTATTTAACAATATCTTTTGTACGATTGTATATGCGTTGTTATTATATTCTATAATGCTATTCATTTGTTCGTCTTTCGTAATTTAATTCAGAAATTTTTAGGATTTCAAATTTCAGTTATACTGATCTCTGAAAAATCTTGAGACAAACTTTCGATTAAATACATACCGTGAAAATAATGCTTTTTTGAAGCGTTACTTCGATGAAGAATTAGTTTGCTCAATTTTATCAGTGCTTGCTCAAATCACAGTCATAGTGCATCTACTATTCTCGCGACAATGTCCCGGTGCAGAATGACCTTGCAGGTGTTCAACATCGCCCAGCACTGATTTTTACATTTTCACCGACTTTTGTACGGCATTTGTGACCATTTTATTTAAAAATAATCATCGAAAACCATCCGGAACATGAGCGTAAGAATATCACTAATATCACTTCGTCATTTGTATTACCAAAAGTGATTATGTGATCTTTTCATTCTACACAACCTGCGGAAATTTGTGAAGTATTGTTTTTGAATTACAACATTTCCAATTGCATTTAGCAGGGTCAGTACATTTAAGCCAGCTTTAGAAAATATATTATTTAATATTTCATGCAGATTACAGAAATGAATTTTAAAAAAATATTTCAAATTTCACTCCATCGAAGAATTCAACTACGCTATATCTAATTATTTGTTTATAGTATTATCAAAGTAATAAGCTCAACAACATTGAGCTTATTCAAATGAATTTTTCGACATTCTTTAAAATCTCATTATATTATTTTCTGTGAAATTCGCCTTTTCGCTGACTATTACTATTTTTATTATTCAAACTACTCTTGCATACTGAGAAATTCCAATAATGATATCAAAAATAGAACTGCTAAGTGTATATTTCTAATAACACGAATTCTACAACTGTTTGTTGGTTACCTGATGAGAGAATGTAAACAGCACTACTGATACTTCCACAATACATTGTCCATGACGGTCTTGTTTTAAAAATCAGATTTCAAACTTTTTCTCTCAAATTTGTAAATCAATAACAGCATAATTCAACTTGTAATGAAAGGAAACATTCAAAATATGATCACTTTGTCGAAATGTTGTTTATCATTTTATTATGTTTATGTTTCAAGTTTAGTAACAAATCAAACTGTATAACAAAGTAAAAGTAATTGAGCAATAATTGGAGTACTGGAATCCTTTTGAAATGAAAACCTTTCTCAAGTGATTCATAGATTATTATTTATTTATTACTGCTACTGAATAAGTAATGGATTGCCTCATTGTAATCTGTTATACGTTGCTTAATTTATTTTGCATCGGTTTTTTTTTTCTTTTTCTTTTGCTAAATAAAGTTTTGCAAATTTCAATTGATTTCGATGGGTTCGATACTTTCTAGTACTTAGTTTTTGTTCTATTTTAAAGAGGAACCCATAAGCTAAAAATGAATTAACTCTTCAAATTATTCACTCTTTATTGAACCAGTGCAATAGTATCATTATACTCTTGTCGTTTTGCCGAAGACTTCAGATACCGTAATGATATGATTATTAAAAAAACATTAGATTGGAAATCAGTTTCTCTTTAATTTAATAACCATCTTCAAAACACAGCACTCATTTAAGGAACTGATAGAGCGCCTTAATATATCCTATGTATAACAATTTTTGTTATATTGTGTTCTCATATATGTAAATTTACAATTTTATCAGCTAAGCAAATTTGCAATTGTTTTTTGGATTTAAATTCATTTTAATCTCAAATTCTACTCAGTAAGGAAATCATTCCTCGGTGGAAGGAGCAAGATGTCGGTAGGTGTTGTAATCCGGTTACATGGAACTTCGCAAATTTTTCTTACAGTAATAGTAACCACTGAGAAAATGTAGAGAGAGGTAATAATTAAAAATGAACAACTATATATGATTAGTAATATTAAATTGACTATCTCTCGAAAAGACATGCTGAAATCAAAAATATGACAGAAGTTATAAATTAGATTCTTTTGATGGCTAATGAGATTATCGAGGTCTGAGAACATTAGCAATATCTATGTATTTCTAATATACAAATAGTTCGGAAATTTGTGCAAATAACAAATATTAATATTTTTATCACTCACCTATCTTTTTTGAAATAACTTTAAATATTATTTTAGCAAACTCTGTTCCCATGGGAAACTGCAACAAAATTTTGTGAAACGGCTATTTCGAAGAATCACTATACAAAAGCAAAACGTGTGCTTTTGCATTTTCAGAAAAGCATAAAACAATTTCAGGCTATGGCTTTTAAAATATCACAGTCGGAATTTCAAGCAAATCGGAATTTTGATAACAAAGTTCAAAAAAAATTGAATATATGAAAAATCTTTGGACATAATGGAGTTTGATTGCTTAGAAAAAATAACTTCGTCGCTATCATTCGATTCATTACAAAATATTCAAAAAAGTCCACAAATCTGAAAATCTGAATAAGGTTGAAAGACCTTCATTCGATTATTGAGAATTGTTTGTTCCTTTAAATGAGATTTCAGAACGACTTACAACTGCTGTGCATTCGCGAAGTCAAGAACAAAATCTTGCTACCGTATGTAGAAGAGTCCCGGAGAAAGTTTATGCTTCTAATGATTTTTTTAATTTTAGACAAAAAACTTCCTTTACTCATCAGTTGATATTATCAAAGTTTTCAAGTAGAAATTTCGAATCATTTTAGAAAATATCAGTCGAACAATAATCACATGCAGGCATTCACTTATCCTTTTTTTGTTTACGCTACTCAACTGCAACGACTGCAAGATCTATTAGCACAGATGTCTGGGACATCATACATTTATCCGGAAATAGTTTTTTCTGAAAAAAGCATCCTATTTGAGACAGACATCAATATCATTACTGCTCAGGAACAAATTTAATAATGAATAAATCTGTATTCATTCATGAGTAATAACCACTTTGATGTCTGTCTGAGAATGTAATTAGTAGTTCTAAAATTTTCTTTATGGTTACTTTTCTGGAAGTAATATGTTTCTTTTGTAAACGTAACGATAGGTGCAGTTGGGACAACGTTAGACACTAGACATGCTGAATCGATGACAAAGATGAACAATGTATAATTGTGCACTCCTTCATGAAATCGCGTATAATGCTAACTATGAAGTCATTAAATAGATATACTGTTTTTTAGAAAGAAAGAGTATGAGGACTAAATAACTAAAAGGATAATAGATTAATTTCTAAAAAATACTAGAGTAAGTAAATAGAAACTGCGCCATATGGAAAAGAACCAATAAGAACAAGTAAGTCAATTGTACTGAATTCAAATTTGAATAATGAATAAAATTCCGCTGCAGTGAACTATCATATGGTACATTAGTTTCTCAAATATGGCTTCTTCTTGGTTTAGTTAATTAAACACCTAGAAAGCAAACACTTTTTCAAATTTATTCAAGACTTCAAGCATATTTTCAGTTTTATTAGTAATGTACTATTTTGTATTTAGAGTAAAACAACAGCGCAAACATTATCCAGAATTCTAATAAAAAGTTAGTTTTAAAATCTGATGAATGAAATGTTTGCCTCTTTAATAGATTCAACATCATTAGGCTTACTCTTTCTAATGGCTTCCAAGCTATAATTCATCTAATATACTTGATTGTTTTTCATTAACATAGCTGCGTGTTAGGAAAGCTGAGCTTTAATCTAACATCCAGATGCTTTGACAACATTGAGTTATCCGTGCCTATTTTCAGAACCGGAAGATAAGAAACTGAATATGGATATACATCACTTCCGTAAACCATATATTTCACGAGAATCTAATTACTGGTTTATCATTTTAAAAGGAACAGTGGCATCACTATGCATAGCACTAAACACCATTCATTTGCTCAACATTGTTGGACTATTTCCTCCAACTTTTAGTTTTTTCAAGCTGAAAGCAACAAGTTACAATGTAATGCACTTCAGAAGAAATTTTTGTAGACTTGAATTTAACCTTAGACACTAACACGTTTTATATCATGAGAAATTAAATTTTCTTGTAAACTAATTCCTCTCCAGTTATCGAGTTTAGATTAGTCTTGAGGCTTTCTGAATGCATTTAGAGTACTTTTGTAGCATGCAATAATATCAGCAACGAATAATATCAATAAATTGCTCAAGGATCGTGTTGGCTTAGTAGTCCGATGGGTACCATATTCAGAAGTGTCAAAAGTCGAAACTTATTCAAACTGCAAGAGTGACTTATCCGAACTTCTTAAACACTGAGCTGTAATGATTAAAGAGTCTAGCTCGACGTCAAATTGAAATAATGAATCGATTTCGAATGATTTTCAATACCATTTCTGTTAGAATCTTAAAAAATATTTCTCATATAGTCTAATTCTCAGCACGATTTTTAGTTTTAATCAACAATTATCAATGGTCTCAATGGACGGAATTTGAAAAACAAGATGGTCAACGATGCGGCATAAAAACATATATTCGATATTATAATTTAAGGATCATAAAAGCAGCTCAAAGTATCATCGAAAAAGAGACTCTGTCAACACACTGCCCTGCTAATGTACAATATAAAGATACGTGGGAGCGTGCTTGTAAGTTCCTTAGGAAGATAACATTGAAGGGTCACAAAATTTAGTTTGTTATTTCAAATAGTATCGTTTCATTTTGGTAAAATAAATCAGTTACTTTTTCTATTCACTTCCTTTCTCTTAATAAGTAAGCTATAAAACTTGACTTGTAACGAACTGTAAAAAAATGAGTAAATTATCAGAAATAAATTATGATTTCAGATTTAACAACTGCCTTACTCTTGTGAAAAATTAGTTGCAAAGAAAACAAAATTTAATCTTAATGAATGACCACCAATCCTTTATATTTTTCTCTTTAACCATACCAAATTTAATCTTAAGATTAAAAAAAACGGAATGGTTAAATACATTCGAATTTGTGCATTAAAATTTTTTTGTAAGTATGCCATTCAAGATGTGAACTAAATGTGAACAAAATTATCAATAGAAGAAATTTAAGCAAAAAAAAAAAAAAAAAAAAAAAAAACATTAACATACTTTGGTTTCTGCGTAGGTGTTTTTAGGTTGTCCTCAAAACGATTTTCAACCTCTTGAAAATTACGTCAATCTTTCATACGATAAAGCATTCTGTATTGTAAAATCCAGTCAGTAATTACTTCATTTAAATTAAAAATCTAAAATTAAAGCTTGAGATCAAATTTGAAAAATGTTGAAGTTTTAAGAAAAACGACACTAATGTTTATTCGTTCACGACGATTAATTCGTGGAGTTAAAAAAAAGTCTGCAAAAAATTTTTTTTCCTGAAAATATTAATCGTAATTTCAATCGTTTCAAATTGAAATAAATTTCCCCAATTTATGTTTTTCTTCCTTTTTTCTAGCCTTACGCAATGTTAATGCAAGTGAATTATCAACAATGTGCAGAAATGGCAAATTATGGACGCCACTACCAAACGCAAATTTTCTCGTGAATAATTCATACTATCAGCGAAACAATGTTGTCAAAAGCTACGGTGTGTTTATAACTTGTATATAAATATATATATATATATATATAACGATCACTAAGTGTTCGTAAAATTATTATTGTCACATTTTCAAATAATTATATATCAAATGGTCTACATTTTTTGTTTTCATTTTTGATTTTTAAATCTTTAGTTTTGAGCAGAGAAATTTGGTTAATCTTTACCAAATATCGCCACTTATATAACTTTAATGACTAAGTGCTACGTTAAAATTTCTTCTTGGATTTACTGTGGGGCATATTGTAAATTCTTGCCTTTTTCGTTTCAACACTTTTGTAAGCTTCTGCTGATAGGAAGAAATAAGGTTATGGAATAAGTTTTTTTATTTGTTTGAATTTCAAGAATTATTTTTTCTCGTTTTGAGAGCTATCATTCAATGGAAATTAGGAATGCCACTGTTTGCTTGTTACACTGATAAAAAAATATGTTACACAATAATAATTTGCATGATAAGCTAGTCTTCACAATAAAAATTAATATAAACTGTTTGTTTAAACTAAGGAATGTGTTTCTATTGTGATAAACATTGTCAGATAACGTCATCTCAGATATCAGATATCAGCTGTGCCTCAAACCTCTCAATTCAACGAGAGTATTGATCTATTCTATGACCTTCCCACTTAAGAGTAAACTGTTAAAATATATTATACTACTAATACACCGTACGTTGACTTATAAAAAAGTTATTATTAAATGATAATGTCATTATTAATAAACTGTCATATTTTTTAGATATTCAACGTGGCATGACGTTAAAAAGTTATTGGATTGGAGTGAAACGAATAGATGGAAGAAAATGGTTAATAAATGGTAGACCAATTAATTTTGATTCACTCTCCAGCTGTGGAAATCATTGTTATGACATGGTTCTCTTCATCATATACTTTTGGATTTTAAAAATCAACTTGTAGTCAAAGTTGAGAAAATCGAACTGATATTATAGCTTGAAATGAATATTTTACTAATCTTTTTCGAGCACAGCTTTTTTTAGGAAGCAGTATTTTAAAAAATATTTTGTACTACGAGCAGAGCTTGAAATTATAGTCTGAAATTAAGTATCCTGCTCTGCAAACAAATAATTACAGAAGTTTGAAAAACAAACAATTATCTATAATTACAGAAAATCTTACTTAGTACAGAGGCATACAAAAAATATACAAACAAGGAGAGATATTTCGTTTGTGTTAAGAATGGTTGGTTTATTTTCTTTGTGAAACGTTGAAAAATTGATAAAAGAACGATGTGAGAGTACTGAAAAGTTTTTCTCTCTTTAGCTTAAAATGTATTTATTTTAAAAAGATTTATTTATTGAAGAAAAATGGGAATTATTTTCAATTGACGATTCAGAGAAATGTATGGCAGTTTGTGTTATCACAGCTAACAACTGGTGAACTTATACCAAAATGTGTTAATATGAATTGTCCTGTTACTTCTATCTATTATACTTTTCTTTCTCTGAATGCACCAAATTTTGATAGCTTCAAATTAATTAAAGTTTCAAGAAAAAAATATAATGGCAACTTTTAAGCATTATGAGTTTTTAAATGTTAAATTTCCAATTTCAAATTCAATAAAACTAAAAGCAAGTTACAAAATCACATCTAATGACCAGTTGTGTGGAAACAAAAATTTGTCGTGGATGATAATTTAATTTATTTGGGAGGGATTGATGATCGCAGGAAAATTTGTAGGGAAAAAGTTGAATGTAGATTTGTGTAAATTTGTGAGGTAACAGACGAATATGATAATTCCTTTATTAACATAAGAAATAGTACAATAACTTGATGGAGAACAATTGAAATTGAACTCTCTTTTTGGTAAAAAACACACGATGCCCCTTTCAGCAAGGATGACCTGCTTATATAGCAAGCAATGCGCGTAAACAAAGCATATGATTTACAATAAGAAGTTAGTCTGCCGAAAGAGTACCGGTCTAACAAAAAGCTGTTGATCTGATTTACAAGCAAATCTAATTACTAATTGACAAACCGCAAAGAGCATTTACTTAAGTAGAAGTTGTGAACCTAGTAGATTCAGGATAATTTACAATTAGTAGTGATCAACAATGAAGTCAACTAAATGAGGAGCTGATACTATGTAAACAATATAAGGACGATTTACAGATTAAATATAAGATTGCAAACAAAGAGTCCAAAGATAAGCATTACTGCAAAGAATTTCATAGAACATATTTCTTATATATATTCACAAGTCTCATATCATATTTTAGAGTTTCGCGATATTAAAATCCGCGACACTCTTGATAGAGAATCTAATTTCGAGATTTCGAATGGAGGATTTGAGTCATTCTTCGTTTTTTATTGAAGTTTGTTTTTTTAACACTTCTAGTTCGTTGAGCTATTGGTTTCTCTCATTTATCAATTCCATTTATTATATCTTTCGATATTGTTGATTTGTCCTTCGCATCTTCTTTTTGTTTGAATTTCCAATGGACATAACATATTAATAGATCGATTCATTAATCTTCCTCGTAGTAACCCTATTAGAGCACTTTCTATCTTATCTTTATCCTTTTTATATTGAGTTTCTTTATTTTTACTAATTTCTAGGTACCATGATTCGCTTACTACTACAATTTCTTCTTCAATTGGGGCTCTATGCATATGCAGCTGAAGAAGCATCTGCAAAAACATGAATTCCTGTTGGTAGTGATATGTCTATTACGACACGTTGTATATCTTTCACGTATATTAGCCATGCACATATAAGAGATTCCCAGTTCTTATCCTCCTTACTTATTAACTGGTCTCAGCTTACTTTCTCTTTCCAGAGATTTTGAAGAAATAATTTTATCAGCATTGTACATGGAGCTAGAAATCCTAAGAGATCATATTGAGAAGCTAGGAACTATAATATTGTCCTTTTTGTTGGTAATTGATCCTTCCAAAGTTTTAGGGTTATTTGAATTATGTCTTCATCTGAGTTCCAATTGATACCAAGAATCTTTTTAAACTTATTTGTCTCCGCTTGATCTTGTTCGGGAATCTTAGAAATCTTGATCTTGTTCGGGGATCTTAGAATTGAATTCTTTGTTGTTTGATAAGAATTCTCTAACATTCATTGAGGCATTGTTAAAGATGTTTTTCATTTCTTGATATTTGTGTAGAGCTTCATCGATACACGTGGTTAATACTATAATGTTGTCGACATAAAGATTTTTCCTAATCTCGTTAGCGAGTTCATTGTCGTAATTCTCCAAATGACAGTTAAGTGTAGCCGATAATAAAAATGGTAAAGGTATTACTTCAAATGGGACTCGTTTAAATCGATAATGCTCAATATTATCTTCTGTTATTTTATCCTTTAACCAAAAGAATCGTGTACAGTTTCTTTCTGTTGGTAGTAACTCCAACTGCAAAAAGGCTTTCTCAATGTATGCTATTATTACGCTATTATTATTTACGGATACGAAGCAGTACTCCTATTAAATCAGGAAGAGTTATGGGTCATCAGTATAATACATCCTTAAGACTTTTTTCTCCTTTTTGGTGTAACAATGCATCATACACGATTCTAATTTTGGTCATAGCCTTGTTTGGAGTTATAACTTCATGATGAGGTGGATAATGAATAATACCAACTTGGCTCATCTCTGCGCATACCTTCTCGATAATGTCAGGTTGTAACTGATCACGAATCGTTTCGTTATATTTCAGAAATAAACATTCATCATTCTGAAGTCGTTTAGTTCAAGATCTTAGACGACTAAAACACTATCCGAAATTGTTGTTTAATTTGACTCTGGATTCTTTCCATGGCCAGGCAACTTGGTATCTACCATTGTTTTTTGTTATATTTTATTTGAACTTTTCTAAAACTTGCTCATCATCCTGTAGATTAGGTTGTTCTTATATTCCTATAGGAATATAAGAACAACCTAATCTAGAATCGACTTCCAAAATCGACCATTCTCTGGAATGTCAATATTAATAAGTGTAATGTTGGTATGATCCTTATTCTGAATGGAACAGCATGTGCTCTGTGTTACTATCTTGTTGAGGTGATTATCACGCTCACGATTATTGTGCATGTTTATGTATCCACTTCCAGCAATCATAGGGCCGACTATTGTATTTATTAAAGAAAACCCAGAATTTATAGTTTGGGTTTTCTCTAAAGAGATAAATTTGAAGAAATAGTCAACTTCAATAATTAAGTCAGGTTATTTCCAACTGCTAATTTCCTCTGTTAATGGAAACTGAGTCGAAATATCTGATGTATTGTCTTGGTCTACAGATATAACCCTTATTTTGTTTGTTGTATAGTCGACTATTGTGGCATAATAATATCTTTTTCTATCGTTTTTCCAATTCGCAAAAAGCGATGTTTGAGGATTTCTATTGCCGAATCCCGCGAATGTCATTTTTCATAATTAATATCTTCTAAATGTAATCTTTTTGTTATTTTCTTCGATATACACATTGCTTGAGCACCACTACCAAGCAAAACTATAATTTTATTTGAAACCTCTGCTTCAACTTCTTTGTTAAAAAGCAAGACTTCTCTGTCATTTCCTTTCGAATGCTTTATTATTGAATTGATTACCTTTGTCGTCTTTCGATCTTCTTCGATTGGCTCTACTGATTGTGCTTGATCGTTATACTTAGTGCAGCATAATATAGTATTATGGTGAACTTTGCAATAAAAACATACATGTTTTCTTGTCTTGCAATTGATTGTCGTATGTCCTGGTTGAAGACAGTTTAGATAGACAATTAGTTGTTTTCGTTCAGTCGTTGCATTCTTCGTTCTAGATTAGGATAGGTTTGACATTCATTATCCCAGTGGTTCCTGTTGCAAAAAGCACATGGTCTTTGAGTTTCGTATTAGCCTTTTTATGTGTTTGCGGTGTTATTACGGTTAGACCGAAGTTTCTTTTGTAAAATATCGCTGATTAGTTCGTGGACCAATTTTACTTTTAGATTTGCTTTGCTCTTTTATGATGTCAAAGAATTGGCTTCTTGTAACTTCTCCGTTTCTTTGGATCAGTTTTGCTAAGAATTGTCTTAACTTAGCTACTAATCATATTTTTTGTTTCTTTTGTTGATACACTCTGTCCAGAATCCGGAGAGGCAGTTTATTTTCAATAATAATTTCAATACTGGATTGTTCGAGATTTTCACCCATTGCTTCAAGTTGTCGAATTATTCTTTCAGTAACTTTAACTTTTACCTTCCATTCTCGATCATTCTTCTTGACGGAATATAACTCATTGTAGAGCGATTTGTTAATGATCTGTGATTACCCAAATTTTTTAATAAAGACTTTTTGTAATTTTCTGGGATTATATCATAACCTCTAACAACCAATAAGGCATCTTCCTTTAGACGTGCAATTAAATAATCTAATTTTTGGATGTCTGGTATTTTTTGTAAATGGACTGCAGCTTCAAAGCTGCTCCAGTATCCTCTCCACATCTTAGGATTACTACTCAATGTAGACAACGGTAATTGAGGTAAGTTAACAGTTGGGTAAGGGATTATTTGAGTTGGCTGCTCTTTATTTCGCCTTCTTTAAGACGCTGGATTACTAACTGTGAATCATTCATATTGTCGTGAAAGACGAAAGATTTAAATTATTATATCCAAAACTAACAAATTACTCTTATCTGATTCCTTTTCCTCACACAACAAAAACCCTTTGTTAGCAAACCCTTTGTTAGCAAAACCCTTTAGTAGCAGTCTTTGTTTCATATCATTTAAATGTCCTCCTCTGCGGAATATCTGGTCAGTTCAGTTCTGTATATAAACTAATCTTGTTAACAATCTTCTTTGTTCATCCATGAGAAATCCTCCCATCTAATATCCATTTGTTAAATCAGTCTTATATATAAACCAACCAATCCTTCCATAACCATCATTTGCTTTATGTTTTGGGTGGTATTGGGATGCGTCTAATACTTTAAAATTTTGTGTTATTTCACCATTTTTATATCATTGCATTTTTTATAGTTTACGCGTTTGTTAATCGGTGTAGCATCCGTACGATATGTATAAAGCGCTATTATTTGCTTCATGTTAAATAAAGGTTTAATTATCCAAGTTTGAGGTTTCACGACACATATACATACTTAAGGTTATGATGACTTCTTTACCTTCACTTATTAAGTTTAAAATACCTCTTTTATCTTCGACCATTTTAGTATTTGTCTTCCTCTTTTTTTCTCTTCGTTGCTGAAACTTGTTGTATGCATTGGACCCAGTTAGCATTAATTGTCTCAAGTGTGCCAATATGCATTATTTTTTTTTCAATAATTCCTTTTCGAGCCTCGTACTGTTGACGGGTTTCTTCTCCGGTCAACATTTGCTCCGAAGCCGTCAGATCCATTTCTTGGATTTCTTTGAGAAGAGCTAATTTTTCTTTTTCGGTCATGCGTTTAGTACTATAATTGAAGACATTTCCCGGTTCATGACACCAAAACTAACAAATTTTTATAAAACAATAATTTATTTGTAAAAAATGTCAGTTGTGTACTCATAGTCATTGCAATTACAATTAATATATTTTCAATAATCCTACAAAAATTATTTACTTTCTAATTATAATATGTACAGTATAGTCTCATTAAAAAAAATTATTTTAAATGAAATAATGACGTAGAATATTTTGTTTTCATTACAATAAAATGTTATCAAAAATAAAATTATGAAAATGGCATTTCTTAATGAATTATGCGGTACATTCATTCGATATGAAAATGAGCGCTAATATTAATTAAAATTACATAAATTTGAATTTATGTGATTCATTGATCTAAAATACATTTCAATTTCAAATCAATGCTTAAAATTTTTATCGTAAACTAGTTTTTTTTTTGGCTATTTGAAATTTAATTTTTTTTTCTTCTTCTTTTTGGCTATTTGAATTTAATTTTTGCACCAATAAAACAAAAACGAATATCATAATATAACTTTGAATATTTCACATTTTTTAACAATTTCAATGGTATTAGTGTTAAACTTAATATATGAAAGATTAGGATATTAGATCATTTCCAGTTTCTATTCTTTTAGATTATTATTGTAGTTGCAAAAACGGCAAAATGGATGCAATCACAATAAAATACATAAACACTTCGCTTTTCATTTCTTTCACTTAATTGTTAACTTAATTATAATGTAAATAAGGAAGCAGATGTAACGTTCTTGTTTTTTTTCTCTCTCTCCCTCTTTTACTTTTTTTTGTCTGATCAGCATAGTCTCTGCTATATCGTAATCAACTTTAGTCATATATTTCTTTTTTACGGATAATGGTTCTAGCCACACTAATTTCTTTTTGCAGGTTTGTTTAATAAATCTAAAAGTCCAAACAGTTACTCGAACTAGTTTTGTCCAACTGCTGAAGCGACATACGTCAATAAATTCAATTATATTCCTTTTAAAGGTTTGAGTCATCTTTGTTAAATTCAAAGCAATTGCTTCTGCAAATTCATCGTTTCCTGAATAGCGAAGTTTGCACTTTGGCCAATTAGATTTCTTGAGTTCCAACCATCGAAGTCCTTTCCACCATTGTTTACAATTTTGCAATTCTGTTATACTTAGATTGTAATTCTGTTATACTCAGATTATAATTCTGTTATACTCAATTATACTCAGATCATAATTCTGTTATACTCAGACTATAATTCTGTTATGCTCAGATTATACTCAGATTATAATTCTGTTATACTCAGATTATAAATCTGTTATACTCAGATTATAAATCTGTTGTGCTCATACTCAGATTATAATTCTGTTATACTCAATTGTACTCAGATTATAATTCTGTTATACTCAGGCTATTATTCTGTTATACTCAAATTATAATTCTGTTATACTCAGATTATACTCAGATTATAATTCTGTTGTACTCAATTATACTCAGATTATAATTCTGTTATACTCAGATTATAATTCTGCTCTACTCAGATTATGATTCTGTTATGCTCAGATTATAATTCTGTTCTACTCAGATTATGATTCTGTTATACTCAGATTATAATTCTGTTATGCTCAGATTATACTCAGATTATAATTCTGTTATACTCA
This sequence comes from Brugia pahangi, assembly GCA_012070555.1. Taxonomy (NCBI): domain Eukaryota; kingdom Metazoa; phylum Nematoda; class Chromadorea; order Rhabditida; family Onchocercidae; genus Brugia; species Brugia pahangi. Next base: position 17,457 of record JAAVKF010000053.1, on the reverse strand, counting down.
GATTATAATTCAGTTATGCTCATACTCAGATTATAATTCTGTAATACTCAGATTATAATTCTGTTATACTGAGATTATAAATCTGTTATACTCAGATTATAATTCTGTTATGCTCATACTCAGATTATAATTCTGTTATACTCAATTATACTCAGATTATAATTCTGTTATACTCAGATTATAATTCTGTTATACTCAGACTGTCATTCTGTTATGCTCAAATTATAATTCTATTCTACTCAGATTATGATTCTGTTATACTTAGATTGCAATTCTGTTATACTCAATTATACTCAGATTATAATTCTGTTATACTCAGATTATAATTCTGTTATACTCAGATTATGATTCTGTTATACTCAGATTATAATTCTGTTATACTCAGATTATAATTCTGTTATACTCAGATTATAATTCTGTTATACTCAGATTATAATTCTGTTGTACTCAGGCTATTATTCTGTTATACTCAGATTATAATTCTGTTATACTCAGATTATACTCAGATTATAATTCTGTTGTACTCAATTATACTCAGATTATAATTCTGTTATACTCAGATTATAATTCTGTTATACTCAGATTATAATTCTGTTATACTCTGATTATGATTCTGTTATACTCAGATTATAATTCTGTTATACTCAGATTATAATTCTGTTATACTCAGATTATAATTCTGTTATACTCAGATTATAATTCTGTTGTACTCAGGCTATTATTCTGTTATACTCAGATTATAATTCTGTTATACTCAGATTATGATTCTGTTTTACTCAGATTATAATTCTGTTATACTCAGATTATAAATCTGTTATGCTCATACTCAGATTATAATTCTGTTATACTCAATTATACTCAGATTATAATTCTGTTATACTCAGGCTATTATTCTGTTATACTCAAATTATAATTCTGTTATACTCAGATTATAATTCTGTTCTACTCAGATTATGATTCTGTTATACTCAGATTATAATTCTGTTATACTCAGATTATATTTCTGTTATACTCAATTATACTCAGATTATAATTCTGTTATAATCAGATTATAATTCTGTTATACTCAGATTATAATTCAGTTATGCTCATAATCAGATTATAATTCTGTTATACTCAGATTATAATTCAGTTATGCTCATAATCAGATTATAATTCTGTTATACTCAGATTATAATTCAGTTATGCTCATAATCAGATTATAATTCTGTTATACTCAGATTATGATTCTGTTATACTCAGATTATAATTCTGTTAAACTCAGATTATGATTCTGTTATACTCAGATTATAATTCTGTTATACTCAGATTATAATTCTGTTATACTCAATTATACTCAGATTATAATTCTGTTATAATCAGATTATAATTCTGTTATACTCAGACTATAATTCTGTTATACTCAGACAATTATTCTGTTATACTCAGATTATGATTCTGTTATACTCAGATTATAATTCTGTTATACTCAGATTATGATTCTCTTATACTCAGATTATGATTCTGTTATACTCAGATTATAATTCAGTTATGCTCATACTCAGATTATAATTCTGTTATACTCAGATTATAATTATGTTATACTCAATTATACTCAGATTATAATTCTGTTATAATCAGATTATAATTCTGTTATACTCAGACTGTTATTCTGTTATGCTCAGATTATAATTCTGTTCTACTCAGATTATGATTCTGTTAGATTGCAATTCTGTTATACTTAGATTATAATTCTGTTATACTCAGATTATAATTCTGTTATACTCAGACTATAAATCTGTTATACTCAGATTATAATTCTGTTATGCTCATACTCAGATTATAATTCTGTTATACTCAATTATACTCAGATTATAATTCTGTTATACTCAGATTATAATTCTGTTATACTCAGACTATAAATCTGTTATACTCAGATTATAATTTTGTTATACTCACATTATACTCAGATTATAATTCTGTTATACTCAGATTATAATTCAGTTATGCTCATAATCAGATTATAATTCTGTTATACTCAGATTATAATTCAGTTATGCTCATAATCAGATTATAATTCTGTTATACTCAGATTATGATTCTGTTATACTCAGATTATAATTCTGTTATACTCAGATTATGATTCTGTTATACTCAGATTATAATTCTGTTATACTCAGATTATAATTCTGTTATACTCAATTATACTCAGATTATAATTCTGTTATAATCAGATTATAATTCTGTTATACTCAGATTATAATTCTGTTATACTCAATTATACTCAGATTATAATTCTGTTATAATCAGATTATAATTCTGTTATACTCAGATTATAATTCAGTTATGCTCATAATCAGATTATAATTCTGTTATACTCAGATTATAATTCTGTCTTGCTCAGATTATAATTCTGTTATACTCAGATTATAATTATGTTGTCGTGAAAGGTTGTCTGTTGGTTGATATTGGAATCGTTTGCAATACAGTAGAAGGATTAATAAGTCTTTATTTTTCGCAAACTTGGTATTAATAAACAGAGCAGTAAAAGAAGAGGAGAAATTTATAATAAAGAAGAAGATTGGAGGAGTTGATCTTGGTTAAACGAGCGTAGTCGACGATGACTATAATTAATGGTTTTGTTTATTAGGATTGAATTTATATGAGTGAGGATTGGGTGTGTCTAAGATAAAATCACATGTGTAAAGAATTTAAAGTGTTTACTACGAAGAGATTAAAAATACATGTGTGAATACTGTAGGATTGTTTACAATTTAAAAAGAGAGATGATTTATGATACTATGAAATTGGTTAGAAGTTTTCGCGAAATTATAATTCGCGACACTCCCGAGGGGGGAGAGAAATTGTTTTAAGATGTAATTTTGAGAGAGTGATTTTGAGGTATATAGCTAAATGTACGGAGTTTAATAGGTGGGGTTTCTTCTTTAGTTATGAATTGAGTGTGTGGTGATTCTGTAGGGAGAGTAATAATGGTAGCTTGATTTGAATTTCGTTTTGAAGTATTACAAAGGAGGGATTGAACTAATTTAAATTTACACTTAATAATAACTAAAATAGTTAATATTGTCACGATAATTATACAGATAAAAATCAATTTCTAATGTGTTATCACGTTTTCAAATTCTTCTTCTATCGGTAAATCTTCTATCTCGATCGGTAGAACAATTTCATTGAATTCCTTTTCCATTTGTTTGATAATTTCTTCTCCTTCTTCAGAGATTTCTTGCCAAAAGAGTTCATCTTTCATTTGATGTGGTATTGAATTAATTGTTTTTTGAGTTTGAGTTAGGATTTCCAATTCTGCATTAATTCTCTCAATTTCAAACTTACTTATTAAATCTCCTTTGAATTCGATATTTTCAATTGTTGATTGTTCTGATTTGCAAGGAGCCACCATCAAATTTCCGTTAATTCTTTTAGCTATCACATCGTTTCTTTGAAGTATTAGTTTCGTGACAAGAGTAGGATTGCTGATTGATAGCCATTTGATCAAAAGTAATAAGTTATTTCTGTTTTGGCAACTTCTCTGCTGTATTTCTTTGAGTTGTTGAAGGAATTCTTGTCTTAGTGAATCAGAAAGGTATTGAAGTTTTACGTTTTCAGGATCGTACTTTCTATCCGGAGACTTTTCCATCATCAATAGTTTGTTTGTTACTCTTCGTTTGAATTTTGTAGTAGAGTTCGAGTCATTTTCAACGTCTAGTTCAATAACTATATCGCCCTGCATTAAAATTGGAGAGGTGAATCTACAATTTTTGGTGTTTAATATAGGGAGATTTTTATCAATTATAAGCGATGCTTGTATCTCATCGATGATGAAGTGGTTGTTATACTTTGTAGCCTTGAATCTTCCGATCTTTCGATATAAACAATGATTGGTCGTATCATTGCTATTCCATATGATAATGCTAGTATTCGTTATGCATTCACCCTTTTGTGTCGAGCAGTCTTTTATATCCTCAAGGTTAGAGACTAACCCTCTTCCATCGTAGATGAGAATTTCTCCTTGAGTTAATATGAAGTTTGAAGTTGATTGACAGTTAACTCCTAACCATCCATAGGAGTATTGTATTTCCTTATTCGTTATCCATTGATTAGGAGAAGATTGAATCAGTCCAATTCCGTTCATTTGTTTTCGAATATTTAAATATCTGCAGAATTGTGAAGAAGTTGCGGTAGTAGACGTATGGTCTGACACTACCGATAGCGATATTCTGAGAAAGGCTTTCGTGCATACAGTCCGTGTAATGTTACTACATTTTATAGCTGGTATTCTTACATGGGTGCGTGTGTACACATCCACTTTGTGATATGTAGCATTTTTGTGAATAATTTCTTCACAATTCCATTTTTCAGGAATATTAAAGGGTACTCCAGTAATCCAATTACAGCTATTGTTAGCTAATACCTGTCTTGGTATTAATGACATCATCGTTATCAATGATAAAGTTTTTATCAAAAGATTAGACTTGCCCTTAGCGTAGATTGTAGTTTGTGATTTTTTAGCACTTCTGGTTCGTCGAGCAATGGGTTCTTCTGGTTCATCTTCCACTTTTTCTTCTTTATCTTCAGTAGCATCTATTTCCATAGGATAAAGCATATTTATTGATCGATCGATTTGTTTTCCATTCGGTAATTGTATTGTTGCACTCCTTATTTTTCCATCCCATCCTCGATTAATTTTTATTATCCTTGCCAATTTCCATACACCACGAGGTATTTCTGGTTCATTTAGTAATACTATCTCAACGAGGTATTTCACGAGGTATTTCTGGTTCATTTAGTAATACTATTTTCATGTGGTACTCTTTTTTCTATTATTCTAGGTGATTTTAATTCTCTTTGTGTGCGTTCTCTAAGACTTGTAAGATATTCTTCTTTCCACAACTTCCAAAAGACATCTAATGTGTTAAGAGTGGTAGTCCAATACTTGACTAATTTATCTTTAGTCTTTATTGTATAAGGGGTATATTCATCTTGGTCACTATCATAATTTATTGGTAGATCTAATGAAGCCATAGGTGATATAAAATCAATTGGACGAATGATTCTGTAGTCGTCAAACCCTACATAAGTTAATGGACGGGTATTAAGGATTCCTTCTATTTCAACTATTAATGTTATTAATTCTCCTTTCTTTAGAAGTTTTCTTCCTATTGCTCTTCTTAATGCCCTTTTTGTGAGTCCTATAAGTCTTTCATATACACCACCCCCCATGATGCTCTTGGTATAGTATTTTTCCATATCATACTCTTTGTAGCCAAAAAGTTAGCGTTTTCTTCCATAATGATTTTGAAAACCAGTTGAAATTGGCTTGCATTATCGCTTAATATTAATTTTGGATATCCACGTCGAGCGATAAATCTTCTTAAAACATGCGAAAAATTCTCGGCAGATAAATTCTCCGCTATTTCAAGATGTACTGCTCTGGTAGTGAAGCACGTAAAAAGTGCTATCCATCTTTTGACTAGACCAGTATTAGATTTGACTGAAAGAGGACCCATATAATCAAGGCCGACTTGTTCGAAGGTCCTGGATCGTTTTACTCGTGTTTCTGGTAAACTTGGCATCGCTGGCAGTTTAAACGGTTTAGCTTTCCAGCGAATGCAATAACAGCATAGGTTTATAATTCGTTTTACAGCAGCTCTTCCTTTCGGTATCCAATATTTTCGTCTTAATTCAGATAACGTATGTGCAATACCTACGTGATATAATTCATTATGCTTGTGTAAAATAATAAGATCAGTAGTATAATTATGATCCGGTAAATATATAGGATATTTGCTTTCGTCCATTAATTCTGAATTTTCCAGTCGGCTCCTTAATTTCCATAAGTTATCACTTTCATCTAGATATAGATTCCACTTTTCCTTTTCGTCCTCCGTTAGCAATCATGATTGGGCCTGTCTGATCAGCATAGTCTCTGCTATATCGTAATCAACTTTAGTCATATATTTCTTTTTTACGGATAATGGTTCTAGCCACACTAATTTCTTTTTGCAGGTTTGTTTAATAAATCTAAAAGTCCAAACAGTTACTCGAACTAGTTTTGTCCAACTGCTGAAGCGACATACGTCAATAAATTCAATTATATTCCTTTTAAAGGTTTGAGTCATCTTTGTTAAATTCAAAGCAATTGCTTCTGCAAATTCATCGTTTCCTGAATAGCGAAGTTTGCACTTTGGACATTCAGATTTCTTGAGTTCCAACCATCGAGGTCCTTCCCACCATTGTTTACAATTTTGCAATTCTGTTATACTTAGATTGTAATTCTGTTATACTCAGATTATAATTCTGTTATACTCAATTATACTCAGATCATAATTCTGTTATACTCAGACTATAATTCTGTTATGCTCAGATTATACTCAGATTATAATTCTGTTATACTCAGATTATAAATCTGTTATACTCAGATTATAAATCTGTTGTGCTCATACTCAGATTATAATTCTGTTATACTCAATTATACTCAGATTATAATTCTGTTATACTCAGGCTATTATTCTGTTATACTCAAATTATAATTCTGTTATACTCAGATTATAATTCTGTTGTACTCAATTATACTCAGATTATAATTCTGCTCTACTCAGATTATGATTCTGTTATGCTCAGATTATAATTCTGTTCTACTCACATTATGATTCTGTTATACTCAGATTATAATTCTGTTATGCTCAGATTATAATTCTGTTATACTCAGATTATAATTCAGTTATGCTCATACTCAGATTATAATTCTGTAATACTCAGATTATAATTCTGTTATACTGAGATTATAAATCTGTTATACTCAGATTATAATTCTGTTATGCTCATACTCAGATTATAATTCTGTTATACTCAATTATAGTTATGCTCATACTCAGATTATATTTCTGTAATACTCAGATTATAATTCTGTTATACTGAGATTATAAATCTGTTATACTCAGACTGTTATTCTGTTATGCTCAAATTATAATTCTATTCTACTCAGATTATAATTCTGTTATACTCAATTATACTCAGATTATAAATCTGTTATACTCAGATTATAATTCTGTTATACTCAGACTGTTATTCTGTTATGCTCAAATTATAATTCTATTCTACTCAGATTATGATTCTGTTATACTTAGATTGCAATTCTGTTATACTCAATTATACTCAGATTATAATTCTGTTATACTCAGATTATAATTCTGTTATACTCAGATTATGATTCTGTTATACTCAGATTATAATTCTGTTATACTCAGATTATAATTCTCTTATACGCAGACTGTTATTCTGTTATGCTCAGATTATAAATCTGTTATACTCAGATTATAATTCTGTTATGCTCAGATTATAATTCAGTTATGCTCATAATCAGATTATAATTCTGTTATACTCAGATTATAATTCAGTTATGCTCATAATCAGATTATAATTCTGTTATACTCAGATTATGATTCTGTTATACTCAGATTATAATTCTGTTATACTCAATTATACTCAGATTGTAATTCTGTTATACTCAGATTATAATTCTGTCATACTCAGATTTTAATTCTGTTATACTCAGATTATAATTCTGTTATGCTCAGACTATAATTCTGTTATACTCAGACAATTATTCTGTTATACTCAGATTATGATTCTGTTATACTCAGATTATAATTCTGTTATACTCAGATTATGATTCTCTTATACTCAGATTATAATTCTGTTATACTCAGATTATGATTCTCTTATACTCAGATTATGATTCTGTTATACTCAGATTATAAATCAGTTATGCTCATACTCAGATTATAATTCTGCTATACTCAGATTATAATTATGTTATATTCAATTATACTCAGATTATAATTCTGTTCTACTCAGATTATGATTCTGTTAGATTGCAATTCTGTTATACTTAGATTGTAATTCTGTTATACTCAGATTATAATTCTGTTATACTCAGATTATAATTCTGTTATACTCAGATTATAATTCTGTTATACTCAGATTATAAATCTGTTATACTCAGATTATAATTCTGTTATGCTCATACTCAGATTATAATTCTGTTATACTCAATTATACTCAGATTATAATTCTGTTATACTCAGATTATAATTCTGTTATACTCAGGCTATTATTCTGTTATACTCAGATTATAATTTTGTTATACTCACATTATACTCAGATTATAATTCAGTTATGCTCATAATCAGATTATAATTCTGTTATACTCAGATTATAATTCAGTTATGCTCATAATCAGATTATAATTCTGTTATACTCAGATTATATTTCTGTAATACTCAGATTATAATTCTGTTATACTGAGATTATAAATCTGTTATACTCAGACTGTTATTCTGTTATACTCAAATTATAATTCTATTCTACTCAGATTATAATTCTGTTATACTTAGATTATAATTCTGTTATACTCAATTATACTCAGATTATAATTCTGTTATACTCAGATTATAATTCTGTTATACTCAGACTGTTATTCTGTTATGCTCAGATTATAATTCTATTCTACTCAGATTATGATTCTGTTATACTTAGATTGCAATTCTGTTATACTCAATTATACTCAGATTATAATTCTGTTATACTCAGATTATAATTCTGTTATACTCAGATTATAATTCTGTCATACTCAGATTATAATTCTGTTATACTCAGATTATAATTCTGTTATGCTCAGATTATAATTTTGTTATACTCAGATTATAATTCTGTTATACTCAGATTATAATTCTGTTATACTCAGATTATAATTATGTTATACTCAATTATACTCAGATTATAATTCTGTTATACTCAGATTATAATTCTGTTATACTCAGATTATAATTCTGTTATACTCAGATTATAATTCTGTTATACTCAGATTATAATTCTGTCATACTCAGATTATAATTCTGTTATACTCAGATTATGATTCTGTTATACTCAGATTATAATTCTGTTATACTCAGATTATAATTCTGTTATACTCAGATTATAATTCTGTTATACTCAGATTATAATTCTGTTATACTCAATTATACTCAGATTATAATTCTGTTATAATCAGATTATAATTCTGTTATACTCAGATTATAATTCTGTTATACTCAGACAATTATTCTGTTATACTCAGATTATGATTCTGTTATACTCAGATTATAATTCTGTTATACTCAGATTATGATTCTCTTATACTCAGATTATGATTCTGTTATACTCAGATTATAATTCAGTTATGCTCATACTCAGATTATAATTCTGTTATACTCAGATTATAATTATGTTATACTCAATTATACTCAGATTATAATTCTGTTATATTCAGATTATAATTCTGTTATACTCAGACTGTTATTCTGTTATGCTCAGATTATAATTCTGTTCTACTCAGATTATAATTCTGTTATACTCAGATTATAATTCTGTTATACTCAGATTATAATTCTGTTATACTCAGACTATAAATCTGTTATACTCAGATTATAATTCTTATGCTCATACTCAGATTATAATTCTGTTATACTCAATTATACTCAGATTATAATTCTGTTATACTCAGATTATAATTCTGTTATACTCAGGCTATTATTCTGTTATACTCAGATTATAATTTTGTTATACTCACATTATACTCAGATTATAATTCTGTTATACTCAGATTATAATTCAGTTATGCTCATAATCAGATTATAATTCTGTTATACTCAGATTATAATTCAGTTATGCTCATAATCAGATTATAATTCTGTTATACTCAGATTATAATTCTGTTATACTCAGATTATAATTCTGTTATACTAGATTCTGTTATACTCAGATTATAATTCTGTTATACTCAATTATACTCAGATTATAATTCTGTTATACTCAGATTATAATTCAGTTATGCTCATACTCAGATTATAATTCTGTTATACTCAGATTATAATTATGTTATACTCAATTATACTCAGATTATAATTCTGTTATACTCAGATTATAATTCTGTTATACTCAGATTATAATTCTGTTATACTCAGATTATAATTCTGTTATACTCAGATTATGATTCTGTTATACTCAGATTATAATTCTGTTATACTCAGATTATAATTCTGTTATACTCAGATTATATTTGTTATACTCAGATTATAAATCAGTTATGCTCATACTGATTATAATTCTGTTATACTCAGATTATAATTATGTTATGCTCATAATCAGATTATAATTCTGTTATACTCAGATTATAATTCAGTTATACTCATTATAATCAGATTATAATTCTGTTATACTCAGATTATAATTCAGTTATGCTCATAATCAGATTATAATTCTGTTATACTCAGATTATAATTCTGTTATACTCAGATTATAATTCTGTTATACTCAATTATACTCAGATTATAAATCTGTTATACTCAGATTATAATTCTGTTATGCTCATACTCAGATTATAATTCTGTTATACTCAGATTATAGTTATGCTCATACTCAGATTATAATTCTGTTATACTCAGATTATATTTGTTATACTCAGATTAAATCTGTTATACTCAGATTATAATTCTGTTATACTCAGATTATAATTCTGTTATACTCAGATTATAATTATGTTATACTCAATTATACTCAGATTATAATTCTGTTATACTCAGATTATAATTCTGTTATACTCAGATTATAATTGTTATACTCAGATTATAATTCTGTTATACTCAGATTATAATTCTGTTATACTCAGATTATAATTCTGTTATACTCAGATTATAATTCTGTTATACTCAGATTATGATTCTGTTATACTCAGATTATAATTCTGTTATACTCAGATTATAATTATGTTATACTCAATTATACTCAGATTATAATTCTGTTATACTCAGATTATAATTCTGTTATACTCAGACTGTTATTCTGTTATGCTCAGATTATAATTCTGTTATACTCAGATAGATTATGATTCTTAGATTATAATTCTGTTATACTCAGATTATAATTCTGTTATACTCAGATTATAATTCTGTTATACTCAGATTATAATTCTGTTATACTCAGATTATAATTCTGTTATGCTCATACTCAGATTATAATTCTGTTATACTCAATTATACTCAGATTATAATTCTGTTATACTCAGATTATAATTCTGTTATACTCAGATTATAATTCTGTTATACTCAGATTATAATTTTGTTATACTCACATTATACTCAGATTATAATTCTGTTATACTCAGATTATAATTCAGTTATGCTCATAATCAGATTATAATTCTGTTATACTCAGATTATAATTCTCTTATACTCAGACTATTATTCTGTTATGCTCAGATTATAAATCTGTTATACTCAGATTATAATTCTGTTATACTCAGATTATAATTCAGTTATGCTCATAATCAGATTATAATTCTGTTATACTCAGATTATAATTCAGTTATGCTCATAATCAGATTATAATTCTGTTATACTCAGATTATGATTCTGTTATACTCAGATTATAATTCTGTTATACTCAATTATACTCAGATTATAATTCTGTTATACTCAGATTATAATTCTGTTATACTCAGATTATAATTCTGTTATACTCAGATTATAATTCTGTCATACTCAGATTATAATTCTGTTATACTCAGATTATAATTCTGTTATACTCAGATTATAAATCTGTTATACTCAGATTATGATTCTGTTATACTCAGATTATGATTCTGTTATACTCAGATTATAATTCATACTCAGATTATAATTCTGTTATACTCAGATTATAATTATGTTATACTCAATTATACTCAGATTATAATTCTGTTATACTCAGACTGTTATTCTGTTATACTCAGATTATAATTCTATTATACTCAGATTATAATTCTGCTATACTCAGATTATAATTCTGTTATACTCAGATTATAATTCTGTTATACTCAGATTATAATTCTGTTATGTCAGATTATACTCAAATTATACTATATCAGATTATTAATATGTTATACTCAGATTATAATTCAGTTATGCTCATACTCAGATTATAATTCTGTTATACTCAGATTATAATTCTGTTATACTCAGATTATAATTCTGTTATACTCAGATTATAATTATGTTATACTCAATTATACTCAGATTATAATTCTGTTATACTCAGACTGTTATCTATGCTCAGATTATAATTCTATTCTACTCAGATTATGATTCTGTTATACTTAGATTATAATTCTGTTATACTTAGATTATAATTCTGTTATACTCAGATTATAATTCTGTTATACTCAGATTATAATTCTGTTATACTCAGATTATTAATCTGTTATACTCAGATTATAATTCTGTTATGCTCATACTCAGATTATAATTCTGTTATACTCAGATTATAATTCTGTTATACTCAGATTATAATTCAGTTATACTCAGATTATAATTCTGTTATACTCAGATTATAATTCTGTTATACTCAGATTATAATTCTGTTATACTCAGATTATAATTCTGTTATACTCAGATTATAATTATGTTATACTCAATTATACTCAGATTATAATTCTGTTATACTCAGATTATAATTCTGTTATGCTCAGATTATGCTCAGATTATAATTCTGTTATACTCAGATTATAATTATGTTATACTCAGATTATAATTCTGTTATGCTCATACTCAGATTATAATTCTGTTATACTCAGATTATAATTCTGTTATACTCAGATTATAATTCTGTTATACTCAGATTATAATTCAGTTATGCTCATAATCAGATTATAATTCTGTTATACTCAGATTATAATTATGTTATACTCAATTATACTCAGATTATAATTCTGTTATACTCAGATTATAATTCTGTTATACTCAGATTATAATTCTGTCATACTCAGATTATAATTCTGTTATACTCAGATTATAATTCTGTTATACTCAGATTATAATTTTGTTATACTCAGATTATAATTCTGTTATACTCAGATTATAATTCAGTTATGCTCATACTCAGATTATAATTCTGTTATACTCAGATTATAATTATGTTATACTCAATTATACTCAGATTATAATTCTGTTATACTCAGATTATAATTCTGTTATACTCAGATTATAATTCTGTTATACTCAGATTATAATTCTGTTATACTCAGATTATAATTCTGTTATACTCAGATTATAATTCTGTTATACTCAGATTATAATTCTGTTATACTCAGATTATTATTCTGTTATACTCAGATTATAATTCTGTTATACTCAGATTATAATTCTGTTATACTCAGATTATAATTCTGTTATACTCAGATTATAATTATGTTATACTCATTATACTCAGATTATAATTCTGTTATATCAGATTATAATTCTGTTATACTCAGATTATAATTCTGTTATGCTCAGATTATAATTCTGTTATACTCAGATTATAATTCTGTTAGATTATAATTCTGTTATACTTAGATTATAATTTTATACTCAGATTATAATTCTGTTATACTCAGATTATAATTCTGTTATACTCAGATTATAATTCTGTTATGCTCATACTCAGATTATAATTCTGTTATACTCAATTATACTCAGATTATAATTCTGTTATACTCAGATTATAATTCTGTTATACTCAGATTATAATTCTGTTATACTCAGATTATAATTCTGTTATACTCAGATTATAATTCTGTTATACTCAGATTATAATTCTGTTATACCTGATTATAATTCTGTTATACTCAGATTATTATTCTGTTATACTCAGATTATAATTCTGTTATACTCAGATTATAATTCTGTTATACTCAGATTATGATTCTGTTATACTCAGATTATAATTATGTTATACTCAATTATACTCAGATTATAATTCTGTTATACTCAGATTATAATTCTGTTATACTCAGACTATTATTCTGTTATACTCAGATTATTCTGTTATACTCAGATTATAATTCTGTTAGATTATAATTCTGTTATACTTAGATTATAATTCGTTATATCTGTAATTTACTCAGATTATAATTCTGTTATACTCAGATTATAATTCTGTTATGCTCATACTCAGATTATAATTCTGTTATACTCAATTATACTCAGATTATAATTCTGTTATACTCAGATTATAATTCTGTTATACTCAGATTATAATTGTTATACTCAGATTATACTCAGATTATAATTCTGTTATACTCAGATTCAGTTATGTTATACTCAGATTATAATTCTGTTATACTCAGATTATAATTCTGTTATACTCAGATTATTATTCTGTTATACTCAGATTATAATTCTGTTATACTCAGATTATAATTCTGTTATACTCAGATTATAATTCAGTTATGCTCATACTCAGATTATAATTCTGTTATACTCAGATTCAGTTATGCTTATACTCAGATTATAATTCTGTTATACTCAGATTATAATTCTGTTATACTCAGATTATAATTCTGTTATACTCATTATACTCAGATTATAATTCTGTTATAATCAGATTATAATTCTGTTATACTCAGATTATAATTCTGTTATACTCAGATTATAATTCTGTTATACTCAGATTATAATTCTGTTATACTCAGATTATAATTCTGTTATACTCAATTATACTCAGATTATAATTCTGTTATGCTCAGATTATACTCAGATTATAATTCTGTTATACTCAGATTATAAATATGTTATACTCAGATTAAAATTTAAGTTATGCTCATACTCAGATTATAATTCTGTTATACTCAGATTATAAATTCTGTTATACTCAGATTATAATTCTGTTATACTCAGATTATAATTCAGTTATGCTCATAATCAGATTATAATTCTGTTATACTCAGATTATAATTATGTTATACTCAATTATACTCAGATTATAATTCTGTTATACTCAGATTATAATTCTGTTATACTCAGATTATAATTCTGTTATACTCAGATTATAATTCTGTTATACTCAGATTATAATTCTGTTATACTCAGATTATAATTCTGTTATACTCAGATTATACTCAGATTATAATTCTGTTATACTCAGATTATAATTCAGTTATGCTCATACTCAGATTATAATTCTGTTATACTCAGATTATAATTATGTTATACTCAATTATACTCAGATTATAATTCTGTTATACTCAGATTATAATTCTGTTATACTCAGATTATAATTCTGTTATACTCAGATTATAATTCTGTTATACTCAGATTATAATCCTGTTATACTCAGATTATAATTCTGTTATACTCAGATTATAATTCTGTTATACTCAGATTATAATTCTGTTATACTCAGATTATAATTCTGTTATACTGTATTTGTTATACTCAGATTATAATTCTGTTATACTCAGATTATAATTCTGTTATACTCAATTATACTCAGATTATAATCTGTTATACTCAGATTATAATTCTGTTATACTCAGATTATAATTCTGTTATACTCAGACAATTATTCTGTTATACTCAGATTATGATTCTGTTATACTCAGATTATAATTCTGTTATACTCAGATTATGATTCTATACTCAGATTATAATTCTGTTATACTCAGATTATAATTCTGTTATACTCAGATTATAATTCTGTTATACTCAGATTATACTCATATTATATTCTGTTATACTCAGATTATAATTCTGTTATACTCAGATTATAATTCTGTTATACTCAGATTATAATTCTGTTATACTCAGATTATAATTCTGTTATACTCAGATTATAATTATGTTATACTCAATTATACTCAGATTATAATTCTGTTATGCTCAGATTATGCTCAGATTATAATTCTGTTATACTCAGATTATAATTCTGTTATACTCAGATTATAATTCTGTTATGCTCATACTCAGATTATAATTCTGTTATACTCAGATTATAATTCTGTTATACTCAGATTATAATTCTGTTATACTCAGATTATAATTCAGTTATGCTCATAATCAGATTATAATTCTGTTATACTCAGATTATAATTATGTTATACTCAATTATACTCAGATTATAATTCTGTTATACTCAGATTATAATTCTGTTATACTCAGATTATAATTCTGTTATACTCAGATTATAATTCTGTTATACTCAGATTATAATTCATGCTCAGATTGCTTGTTATACTCAGATTATACTCAGATTATAATTCTGTTATACTCAGATTATAATTCTGTTATACTCAGATTATAATTCTGTTATACTCAGATTATAATTCTGTTATACTCAATTATACTCAGATTATAATTCTGTTATACTCAGATTATAATTCTGTTATACTCAGATTATAATTCTGTTATACTCAGATTATAATTCTGTTATACTCAGATTATAATTCTGTTATACTCAGATTATAATTCTGTTATACTCAGATTATAATTCTGTTATACTCAGATTATAATTCTGTTATACTCAGATTATAATTTATGTTATACTCAGATTATAATTCTGTTATACTCAGATTATAATTCTGTTATACTCAGATTATAATTCTGTTATACTCAATTATACTCAGATTATAATTTAAATTATACTCAGATTATAATTCTGTTATACTCAGATTATAATTCTGTTATACTCAGACAATTATTCTGTTATACTCAGATTATAATTCTGTTATACTCAGATTATAATTCTGTTATACTCAGATTATAATTCTGTTATACTCAGATTATGATTCTGTTATACTCAGATTATAATTCTGTTATGCTCATACTCAGATTATAATCTGTTATACTCAGATTATAATTATGTTATACTCAATTATACTCAGATTATAATTGTTATACTCAGATTATAATTCTGTTATACTCAGATCATTATTCTGTTATACTCAGATTATAATTCTGTTATACTCAGATTATAATTTGTTAGATTATAATTCTGTTATACTTAGATTATAATTCTGTTATACTCAGATTATAATTCTGTTATACTCAGATTATAATTTGTTATACTCAGATTATAATTCTTATGCTCATACTCAGATTATAATTCTGTTATACTCATACTCAGATTATAATTCTGTTATACTCAGATTATAATTCTGTTATACTCAGATTATAATTCTGTTATACTCAGATTATAATTTTGTTATACTCAATTATACTCAGATTATAATTCTGTTATACTCAGATTATAAGTTATGCTCATAATCAGATTATAATTCTGTTATACTCAGATTATAATTCTCTGTTATACTCAGACTGATTCTGTTATGCTCAGATTATAATTCTGTTATACTCAGATTATAATTCTGTTATACTCAGATTATAATTCAGTTATGCTCATACTCAGATTATAATTCTGTTATACTCAGATTATAATTCAGTTATGCTCATACTCAGATTATAATTCTGTTATACTCAGATTATAATTCTGTTATACTCAGATTATAATTCTGTTATACTCATACTCAGATTATAATTCTGTTATACTCAGATTATAATTCTGTTATACTCAGATTATAATTCTGTTATACTCAGATTATAATTTGTCATACTCAGATTATAATTCTGT
>JAAVKF010000052.1:0-38593 GCA_012070555.1 Brugia pahangi | reverse complement strand
TTCAGTAATAAACAGTTTGTAGATTGGAATTGATCTTCAGTAATAAACAGTTTGTAGATGATATGATCTTCAGTAAATAAACTTTTTCTTTTCTTATCATAGTTTTGTAGATGGAATGATCTTCGTTATAAAACAGATTCGTAGATGGAATGATTTCAGTAATAAACTTTTTTCTTATTCATAGTTTGTAGATGGAATGATCTACTAATAAACAGTTTGTCTAGATGGAATTTGATCTTCAGTAATAAACTTTTTCTTTTTCTTATCATAGTTTGTAGATGGAATGATCTTCAGTAATACCAGTTTGTAGATGGAATGATTTCTTCAGTAATTAAACTTTTCGTTTCTTATCATAGTTTGTAGATGGAATGATCTTCAGTAAAAAACAGTTTGTAGGATGGATGATCTCAGTAATTAAACTTTTCTTTTTCTATCATATTTGTGATGGAATGATCTTCAGTTAATAATAGTTTTGTAGATGGAATGATCTTCAGTTAATAAACTTTTTCTGTTTCTTATCATAGTTTGTAGATGAATGATCTTCAGTAATAAAACGTTTGTAGATGAATGATCTTCAGTAATAAACAGTTTGTAGATGGAATGATCTTATAATAAACGTGTAGATGGAATAGATTCTTCAGTAATAAAAGTTTGTAGATGGAATGATCTTCAGTTAAATAACAGTTGTGTAGATGGAATGATTCTTCAGTTAATAAACTTTCTTTTTCTTATCATAGTTTGTAGATGGAATGATCTTCAGTATAAACAGTTTGTGAGATGGAATGATCTTCAGTAATAAACTTTTTCTTTTTCTTATCATAGGTTTGTAGATGGAATGATTCTTCAGTAATTTAAACAGTTTGTAGATGGAAGATCTTCGTAATAAACAGTTTGTAGATGGAATGATCTTCAGTAATAAAGTTTGTAGATGGAATGATCTTCAGTAATAAACTTTTCTTTTTCTTTATCATAGTGTTGTAGATGGAATGATCTTCAGTAATAATCAGTTTGTAGATGGAAAATGATCTTCAGTAATAACTTCTTCTTTTTTCTTATCATAGTTTGTAGATGGATGATCTTCAGTATAAACAGGTTTGAGATGGATGATCTCATAATAACTTTTTCTTTCTTATCATAGTTTGTAGATGGAATTGATCTTCAGTAATAAACAGTTTGTAGGATGGAATGATCTTCAGTAATAAAACAGTTTGTAGATGGAATATCTTCAGTAATAAATTTTTCTTTTCTATCATAGTTTGTAGATGGAATTGATCTTCAGTAATAAACAGTTGTAGTGGAATGATCTTTTTTTTTCAATTTAATAAGCTTTCTTTCTTATCAAGTTTGTAGATGGAATGATCTTCAGTAATAAACAGTTTGTAGATGGAATATCTTCCAGTAATAAAACAGTTTGTAGATGGATATGGATTCTTCATTAATAAAACTTTTTCTTTTTCTTATCCAAGTTTGTGATGGAAATGATACTTCAGTAATAAACTTTTTCTTATCATTACGTTTGTAATGGAATGGATCTTCAGTAATAAACAGTTTGTAGATGGAATGATTTCAGTAATAAACAGTTTGTAGAGGAATGTCTTCAGTAATAACTTTTTCTTTTCTTATCATTAGTTTGTAGATGGAATGATCTTCAGTAATAAACTTTTTCTTATCAGTAGTTTGTAGATGGATGATCTTCAGTATAAACTTTTGTTAGATGGAATGATCTTTCAGTAAGAAACTTTTTCTTTTTCTTATTCTAGTTGTAGATGGAATGATCTTCAGTAATAAACAGTTTGTAGATGGATGATCTCAGTAAATAACTTTTTCTTATCATATTGTAGATGGAATGATCTTCAGTAATTAAACAGTTTTGGGATGGAATGATCTTCAGTAATAAACAGTTTGTAGATGGAATGATCTTCAGTAATAAAACTTTTTCTTTTTTCTTATCATATTTGTAGATGGAATGATCTTCAGTAATGAACAGTTTGTAGATGGAATGATATTCGTAAAACAGTTTGTAGATGGAATGATCTTCAGTAATAAACAGTTTGTAGATGGGAATGATCTTCAGTAATTAAACTTTTTTCTTCTCATACTTATCATTCATTATCATAGTTGTAGATGGATGATCTTCAGTTATAAACAGTTTGTAGATGGATGATCTCAGTAATAAACTTTTCTTAATCATAGTTTGTAGATGGAATGATCTTTCAGTAATAAACAGTTTGTAGATGGAATGATCTTCAGTATAAACTTTTTCTTATCATGTTTGTAGATGGAATGATCTTCAGTAATAAACAGTTTGTAGATGGAATGATCTTCAGTAATAACAGTTTGTAGATGAATGATCTTCAGTAATAAACAGTTTGTAGATGGAATGATCTTCAGTTAATAAACAGTTTGTAGATGGAATGATCTTCAGTAATAAACTTTTTCTTTTTCTTATCATAGTTTGTAGATGGAATGATCTTCAGTAATAAACTTTTTCCTATCATAGTTTTAGATGGAATGATCTTCAGTAATAAACAGTTAGATGGAATGATCTTCAGTAATAAACAGTTTGTAGATGGAATGATCTTCAGTAATAAACTTTTTCTTTTTCTTATCATAGTTTGTAGATGGAATGATCTTCAGTAATAAACTTTTTCTTATCATAGTTTGTAGATGGAATGATCTTCAGTAATAAAACAGTTTGTAGATGGAATGATCTTCAGTAATAACTTTTTCTTTTTCTTATCATAGTTTGTAGATGGAATGATCTTCAGTAATAAACAGTTTGTAGATGGAATGATCTTCAGTAATAAACTTTTTCTTATATAGTTTGTAGATGGAATGATCTTCAGTAATAAACAGTTTGTAGATGGAATGATCTTCAGTATAAACAGTTTGTAGATGGAATGATCTTCAGTAATAAACTTTTTCTTTTTCTTATCATAGTTTGTAGATGGAATGATCTTCAGTAATAAACAGTTTGTAGATGGAATGATCTTCAGTAATAAACAGTTTGTAGATGGAATGATCTTCAGTAATAAACAGTTTGTAGATGGAATGATCTTCAGTAATAAACTTTTTCTTTTCTTATCATAGTTTGTAGATGGAATGATCTTCAGTATAAACAGTTTGTAGATGGAATGATCTTCAGTAATAAACTTTTTCTTATCATAGTTTGTAGATGGAATGATCTTCAGTAATAAACAGTTTGTAGATGGAATGATCTTCAGTAATAAACTTTTTCTTATCATAGTTTGTAGATGGAATGATCTTCAGTAATAAACAGTTTGTAGATGGAATGATCTTCAGTAATAAACAGTTTGTAGATGAAATGATCTTCAGTAATAAACAGTTTGTAGATGGAATGATCTTCAGTAATAAACAGTTTGTAGATGGAATGATCTTCAGTAATAAACAGTTTGTAGATGGAATGATCTTCAGTAATAAACTTTTTCTTTTTCTTATCATAGTTTGTAGATGGAATGATCTTCAGTAATAAACTTTTTCTTTTTCTTATCATAGTTGTAGATGGAATGATCTTCAGTAATAAACAGTTTGTAGATGGAATGATTTCAGTAATAAACAGTTTGTAGATGGAATGATCTTCAGTAATTAACTTTTTCTTTTTCTTATCATAGTTTGTAGATGGAATGATCTTCAGTAATAAACAGTTTGTAGATGGAATGATCTTCAGTAATTAACAGTTTGTAGATGGAATGATTTTCAGTAATAAACTTTTTCTTTTCTTATCATAGTTTGTAGATGGAATGATTTCTTCAGTAATAACAGTTTGTAGATGGAATGATCTTCAGTAATAAACAGTTTGTAGATGGAATGATCTTCAGTAATAAACTTTTTCTTTTTCTTATCATAGTTTGTAGATGGAATGATCTTCAGTAATAAACAGTTTGTAGATGGAATGATCTTCAGTAATAAACTTTTTTCTTTTTCTTATCATAGTTGTAGATGGAATGATCTTCAGTAATAAACAGTTTGTAGATGGAATGATCTTCAGTAATAAACTTTTCTTTTTCTTATCATAGTTTGTAGATGGAATGATCTTCAGTAATAAACAGTTTGTAGATGGAATGATCTTCAGTAATAAACTTTTTCTTTTTCTTATCATAGTTTGTAGATGGAATGATCTCAGTAATAAACAGTTTGTAGATGGAATGATCTTCAGTAATAAACTTTTCTTTTCTTATCATAGTTTGTAGATGGAATGATCTTCAGTAATAAACAGTTTGTAGATGAATGATCTTCAGTAATAAACTTTTTCTTTTTCTTATCATAGTTTGTAGATGGAATGATCTTCAGTAATAAACAGTTGTAGATGGAATGATCTTCAGTAATAAACTTTTTCTTATCATAGTTTGTAGATGGAATGATCTTCAGTAATAAACAGTTTGTAGATGGAATGATCTTCAGTAATAAACTTTTTCTTTTCTTATCATAGTTTGTAGATGGAATGATCTTCAGTAATAAACAGTTTGTAGATGGAATGATCTTCAGTAATAAACTTTTTCTTATCATAGTTTGTAGATGGAATGATCTTCAGTAATAAACAGTTTGTAGATGGAATGATCTTCAGTAATAAAACAGTTTGTAGATGGAATGATCTTCAGTAATAAACAGTTTGTAGATGGAATGATCTTCAGTAATAAACAGTTTGTAGATGGAATGATCTTCAGTATAAACAGTTTGTAGATGGAATGATCTTCAGTAATAAACTTTTTTTCTTATCATAGTTTGTAGATGGAATGATCTTCAGTAATAAACTTTTTCTTTTTCTTATCATAGTTTGTAGATGGAATGATCTTCAGTAATAAACAGTTTGTAGATGGAATGATCTTCAGTAATAAACAGTTTGTAGATGGAATGATCTTCAGTAATAAACTTTTTCTTTTCTTATCATAGTTTGTAGATGGAATGATCTTCAGTAATAAACAGTTTGTAGATGAATGATCTTCAGTAATAAACAGTTGTAGATGGAATGATCTTCAGTAATAAACTTTTTCTTTTTCTATCATAGTTTGTAGATGGAATGATCTTCAGTAATAAACAGTTTGTAGATGGAATGATCTTCAGTAATAACAGTTTGTAGATGGAATGATCTTCAGTAATAAACTTTTTTTTTTTTCTTATCATAGTTTGTAGATGGAATGATCTTCAGTAATAAACAGTTTGTAGATGGAATGATCTTCAGTAATAAACTTTTTCTTTTTCTTATCATAGTTTGTAGATGGAATGATCTTCAGTAATAAACAGTTTGTAGATGGAATGATCTTCAGTAATAAACTTTTTCTTTTTCTTATCATAGTTTGTAGATGGAATGATCTTCAGTAATAAACAGTTTGTAGATGGAATGATCTTCAGTAATAAACTTTTTCTTTTTCTTATCATAGTTTGTAGATGGAATGATCTTCAGTAATAAACAGTTTGTAGATGGAATGATCTTCAGTAATAACTTTTTCTTTTTCTTATCATAGTTTTTAGATGGAATGATCTTCAGTAATAAACAGTTTGTAGATGGAATGATCTTCAGTAATAAACTTTTTCTTTTTCTTATCATAGTTTGTAGATGGAATGATCTTCAGTAATAACAGTTTGTAGATGGAATGATCTTCAGTAATAAACTTTTTCTTTTTCTTATCATAGTTTTGTAGATGGAATGATCTTCAGTAATAAACAGTTTGTAGATGGAATGATCTTCAGTAATAAACTTTTTCTTTTTCTTATCATAGTTTGTAGATGGATCTTCAGTAATAAACAGTTTGTAGATGGAATGATCTTCAGTAATAAACTTTTTCTTTTTCTTATCATAGTTTGTAGATGGAATGATCTTCAGTAATAAACAGTTTGTAGATGGAATGATCTTCAGTAATAAACTTTTCTTTTTCTTATCATAGTTTGTAGATGGAATGATCTTCAGTAATAAACAGTTTGTAGATGGAATGATCTTCAGTAATAAACTGTTTTCTATCATAGTTGTAGATGGAATGATCTTCAGTAATAAACAGTTTGTAGATGGAATGATCTTCAGTAATAAACTTTTTCTTTTCTTATCATAGTTTGTAGATGGAATGATCTTCAGTAATAAACAGTTTGTAGATGGAATGATCTTCAGTAATAAACAGTTTGTAGATGGAATGATCTTCAGTAATAAACTTTTTCTTTTTCTTATCATAGTTTGTAGATGGAATGATCTTCAGTAATAAACTTTTTCTTATCATAGTTTGTAGATGGAATGATCTTCAGTAATAACAGTTTGTAGATGGAATGATCTTCAGTAATAAAACAGTTTGTAGATGGAATGATCTTCAGTAATAAACTTTTTCTTTTTCTTATCATAGTTTGTAGATGGAATGATCTTCAGTAATAAACTTTTTCTTATCATAGTTTGTAGATGGAATGATCTTCAGTAATAAACAGTTTGTAGATGGAATGATCTTCAGTAAACTTTTTCTTTTTCTTATCATAGTTTGTAGATGGAATGATCTTCAGTAATAAACAGTTTGTAGATGGAATGATCTTCAGTAATAAACTTTTTCTTTATCATAGTTTGTAGATGGAATGATCTTCAGTAATAAACAGTTTGTAGATGGAATGATCTTCAGTAATAAACAGTTTGTAGATGGAATGATCTTCAGTAATAAACTTTTCTTTTCTTATCATAGTTTGTAGATGGAATGATCTTCAGTAATAAACAGTTTGTAGATGGAATGATCTTCAGTAATAAACAGTTTGTAGATGGAATGATCTTCAGTAATAAACAGTTTGTAGATGGAATGATCTTCTTATCATAGTTTGTAGATGGAATGATCTTCAGTAATAAACAGTTTGTAGATGGAATGATCTTCAGTAATAAACTTTTTCTTATCATAGTTTGTAGATGGAATGATCTCAGTAATAAACAGTTTGTAGATGGAATGATCTTCAGTAATAAACTTTTTCTTATCATAGTTTGTAGATGGAATGATCTTCAGTAATAAACAGTTTGTAGATGGAATGATCTTCAGTAATAAACAGTTTGTAGATGGAATGATCTTCAGTAATAAACAGTTTGTAGATGGAATGATCTTCAGTAATAAACAGTTTGTAGATGGAATGATCTTCAGTAATAAACTTTTTTCTTTCTTATCATAGTTTGTAGATGGAATGATCTTCAGTAATAAACTTTTATCATGTTTGTAGATGGAATGATCTTCAGTAATAAACAGTTTGTAGATGGAATGATCTTCAGTAATAAACAGTTTGTAGATGGAATGATCTTCAGTAATAAACTTTTTCTTTTTCTTATCATAGTTTGTAGATGGAATGATCTTCAGTAATAAACTTTTTCTTATCATAGTTTGTAGATGGAATGATCTTCAGTAATAAACAGTTTGTAGATGGAATGATCTTCAGTAATAAACTTTTTTCTTTTTCTTATCATAGTTTGTAGATGGAATGATCTTCAGTAATAAACAGTTTGTAGATGGAATGATCTTCAGTAATAAACTTTTTCTTATCATAGTTTGTAGATGGAATGATCTTCAGTAATAAACAGTTTGTAGATGGAATGATCTTCAGTAATAAACAGTTTGTAGATGGAATGATCTTCAGTAATAAACATTTTCTTTTTCTTATCATAGTTTGTAGATGGAATGATCTTCAGTAATAAACAGTTTGTAGATGGAATGATCTTCAGTAATAAACAGTTTGTAGATGGAATGATCTTCAGTAATAAACAGTTTGTAGATGGAATGATCTTCAGTAATAAACTTTTTCTTTTTCTTATCATAGTTTGTAGATGGAATGATCTTCAGTAATAAACAGTTTGTAGATGGAATGATCTTCAGTAATAAACTTTTTCTATTTCGTATCATAGTTTGTAGATGGAATGATCTTCAGTATAAACAGTTTGTAGATGGAATGATCTTCAGTAATAAACTTTTTCTTATAGTTTGTAGATGGAATGATCTTCAGTAATAAACAGTTTGTAGATGGAATGATCTTCAGTAATAAACAGTTTGTAGATGGAATGATCTTCAGTAATAAACAGTTTGTAGATGGAATGATCTTCAGTAATAACAGTTTGTAGATGGAATGATCTTCAGTAATAAACAGTTTGTAGATGGAATGATCTTCAGTAATAAACTTTTTCTTTTCTATCATAGTTTGTAGATGGAATGATCTTCAGTAATAAACTTTTCTTTTTCTTATCATAGTTTGTAGATGGAATGATCTTCAGTAATAAACAGTTTGTAGATGGAATGATCTTCAGTAATAAACAGTTTGTAGATGGAATGATCTTCAGTAATAAACTTTTTCTTTTTCTTATCATAGTTTGTAGATGGAATGATCTTCAGTAATAAACAGTTTGTAGATGGAATGATCTTCAGTAATAAACAGTTTGTAGATGGAATGATCTTCAGTAATAAACTTTTCTTTTTCTTATCATAGTTTGTAGATGGAATGATCTTCAGTAATAAACAGTTTGTAGATGGAATGATCTTCAGTAATAAACAGTTTGTAGATGGAATGATCTTCAGTAATAAACTTTTCTTTTCTTATCATAGTTTGTAGATGGAATGATCTTCAGTAATAAACAGTTTGTAGATGGAATGATCTTCAGTAATAAACTTTTTCTTTTTCTTATCATAGTTTGTAGATGGAATGATCTTCACGTGTAAACAGTTTGTAGATGGAATGATCTTCAGTAATAAACTTTTTCGTTTTCTTATCATAGTTTGTAGATGGAATGATCTTCAGTAATAAACAGTTTGTAGATGGAATGATCTTCAGTAATAAACTTTTTCTTTTTCTTATCATAGTTTGTAGATGGAATGATCTTCAGTAATAAACAGTTTGTAGATGGAATGATCTTCAGTAATAAACTTTTTCTTTTTCTTATCATAGTTTGTAGATGGAATGATCTTCAGTAATAAACAGTTTGTAGATGGAATGATCTTCAGTAATAAACTTTTTCTTCTTATCATAGTTTGTAGATGGAATGATCTTCAGTAATAAACAGTTTGTAGATGGAATGATCTTCAGTAATAAACTTTCTTTCATAGTTTGTAGATGGAATGATCTTCAGTAATAAACAGTTTTGTAGATGGAATGATCTTCAGTAAAAAACTTTTTCTTTTTCTTATCATAGTTTGTAGATGGAATGATCTTCAGTAATAAACAGTTTGTAGATGGAATGATCTTCAGTAAATTAAACTTTTTCTATCATAGTTTGTAGATGGAATGATCTTCAGTATAAACAGTTTGTAGATGGAATGATCTTCAGTAATAAACAGTTGTAGATGGAATGATCTTCAGTAATAAACAGTTTGTAGATGGAATGATCTTCAGTAATAAACAGTTTGTAGATGGAATGATCTTCAGTAATAAACAGTTTGTAGATGGATGATCTTCAGTAATAAACTTTTTTCTTTCTTATCATAGTTTGTAGATGGAATGATCTTCAGTAATAAACTTTTTCTTTTTCTTATCATAGTTTGTAGATGGAATGATCTTCAGTAATAAACAGTTTGTAGATGGAATGATCTTCAGTAATAAACAGTTTGTAGATGGAATGATCTTCAGTAATAAACTTTTTCTTTTCTTATCATAGTTTGTAGATGGAATGATCTTCAGTAATAACAGTTTGTAGATGGAATGATCTTCAGTAATAAACAGTTTGTAGATGGAATGATCTTCAGTAATAAACTTTTTCTTTTTCTTATCATAGTTTGTAGATGGAATGATCTTCAGTAATAACAGTTTGTAGATGGAATGATCTTCAGTAATAAACAGTTTGTAGATGGAATGATCTTCAGTAATAAACTTTTTCTTTTCTTATCATAGTTTGTAGATGGAATGATCTTCAGTAATAAACAGTTTGTAGATGGAATGATCTTCAGTAATAAACTTTTTCTTTTTCTTATCATAGTTTGTAGATGGAATGATCTTCAGTAATAAACAGTTTGTAGATGGAATGATCTTCAGTAATAAACTTTTTCTTTTTCTTATCATAGTTTGTAGATGGAATGATCTTCAGTAATAAACAGTTTGTAGATGGAATGATCTTCAGTAATAAACTTTCTTTTTCTTATCATAGTTTGTAGATGGAATGATCTTCAGTAATAAACAGTTTGTAGATGGAATGATCTTCAGTAATAAACTTTTTCTTTTTCTTATCATAGTTTGTAGATGGAATGATCTTCAGTAATAAACAGTTTGTAGATGGAATGATCTTCAGTAATAAACTTTTTCTTTTTCTTATCATAGTTTGTAGATGGAATGATCTTCAGTAATAAACAGTTTGTAGATGGAATGATCTTCAGTAATAAACTTTTTCTTATCATAGTTTGTAGATGGAATGATCTTCAGTAATAAACAGTTTGTAGATGGAATGATCTTCAGTAATAAACTTTTTCTTTTTCTTATCATAGTTTGTAGATGGAATGATCTTCAGTAATAAACAGTTTGTAGATGGAATGATCTTCAGTAATAAACTTTTTCTTTTTCTTATCATAGTTTGTAGATGGAATGATCTTCAGTAATAAACAGTTTGTAGATGGAATGATCTTCAGTAATAAACTTTTTCTTTTTCTTATCATAGTTTGTAGATGGAATGATCTTCAGTAATAAACAGTTTGTAGATGGAATGATCTTCAGTAATAAACTTTTTCTTATCATAGTTTGTAGATGGAATGATCTTCAGTAATAAACAGTTTGTAGATGGAATGATCTTCAGTAATAAACTTTTTCTTTTTCTTATCATAGTTTGTAGATGGAATGATCTTCAGTAATAAACAGTTTGTAGATGGAATGATCTTCAGTAATAAACTTTTTCTTTTCTTATCATAGTTTGTAGATGGAATGATCTTCAGTAATAAACAGTTTGTAGATGGAATGATCTTCAGTAATAAACTTTTTTTCTTTTTCTTATCATAGTTTGTAGATGGAATGATCTTCAGTAATAAACAGTTTGTAGATGGAATGATCTTCAGTAATAACAGTTTGTAGATGGATGATCTTCAGTAATAAACAGTTTGTAGATGGAATGATCTTCAGTAATAAACTTTTTCTTTTTCTTATCATAGTTTGTAGATGGAATGATCTTCAGTAATAAACAGTTTGTAGATGGAATGATCTTCAGTAATAAACTTTTCTTTTTCTTATCATAGTTTGTAGATGGAATGATCTTCAGTAATAAACAGTTTGTAGATGGAATGATCTTCAGTAATAAACAGTTTGTAGATGAATGATCTTCAGTAATAAACAGTTTGTAGATGGAATGATCTTCAGTAATAAACTTTTTCTTTTTCTTATCATAGTTTGTAGATGGAATGATCTTCAGTAATAAACAGTTTGTAGATGGAATGATCTTCAGTAATAAACTTTTTCTTTTTCTTATCATAGTTTGTAGATGGAATGATCTTCAGTAATAAACAGTTTGTAGATGGAATGATCTTCAGTAATAAACTTTTTCTTTTTCTTATCATAGTTTGTAGATGGAATGATCTTCAGTAATAAACAGTTTGTAGATGGAATGATCTTCAGTAATAAACAGTTTGTAGATGGAATGATCTTCAGTAATAATTCTTATCATAGTTTGTAGATGGAATGATCTTCAGTAATAAACAGTTTGTAGATGGAATGATCTTCAGTAATAAACTTTTTCTTTTTCTTATCATAGTTTGTAGATGGAATGATCTTCAGTAATAAACAGTTTGTAGATGAATGATCTTCAGTAATAAACAGTTTGTAGATGGAATGATCTTCAGTAATAAACTTTTTCTTTTTCTTATCATAGTTTGTAGATGGAATGATCTTCAGTAATAAACTTTTTCTTATCATTAGTTTGTAGATGGAATGATCTTCAGTAATAAACAGTTTGTAGATGGAATGATCTTCAGTAATAAACAGTTTGTAGATGAATGATCTTCAGTAATAAACTTTTTCTTTTTCTTATCATAGTTTGTAGATGGAATGATCTTCAGTAATAAACAGTTTGTAGATGGAATGATCTTCAGTAATAAACTTTTTCTTATCATAGTTTGTAGATGGAATGATCTTCAGTAATAAACAGTTTGTAGATGGAATGATCTTCAGTAATAAACAGTTTGTAGATGGAATGATTCAGTAATAAACTTTTCTTTTTCTTATCATAGTTTGTAGATGGAATGATCTTCAGTAATAAACAGTTTGTAGATGGAATGATCTTCAGTAATAAACAGTTTGTAGATGGAATGATCTTCAGTAATAACAGTTTGTAGATGGAATGATCTTCAGTAATAAACAGTTTGTAGATGGAATGATCTTCAGTAATAAACTTTTTCTTTTCTTATCATAGTTTGTAGATGGAATGATCTTCAGTAATAAACAGTTTGTAGATGGAATGATCTTCAGTAATAAACTTTTTCTTATCATAGTTTGTAGATGGAATGATCTTCAGTAATAAACAGTTTGTAGATGGAATGATCTTCAGTAATAAACTTTTTCTTATCATAGTTTGTAGATGGAATGATCTTCAGTAATAAACAGTTTGTAGATGGAATGATCTTCAGTAATAAACAGTTTGTAGATGGAATGATCTTCAGTAATAAACAGTTTGTAGATGGAATGATCTTCAGTAATAAACAGTTTGTAGATGGAATGATCTTCAGTAATAAACAGTTTGTAGATGGAATGATCTTCAGTAATAAACTTTTTCTTTTCTTATCATAGTTTGTAGATGGAATGATCTTCAGTAATAAACAGTTTGTAGATGGAATGATCTTCAGTAATAAACAGTTTGTAGATGGAATGATCTTCAGTAATAAACTTTTTCTTTTTCTTATCATAGTTTGTAGATGGAATGATCTTCAGTAATAAACAGTTTGTAGATGGAATGATCTTCAGTAATAAACAGTTTGTAGATGGAATGATCTTCAGTAATAAACTTTTTCTTTTTCTTATCATAGTTTGTAGATGGAATGATCTTCAGTAATAAACAGTTTGTAGATGGAATGATCTTCAGTAATAAACAGTTTGTAGATGGAATGATCTTCAGTAATAAACTTTTTCTTTTTCTTATCATAGTTTGTAGATGGAATGATCTTCAGTAATAAACAGTTTGTAGATGGAATGATCTTCAGTAATAAACAGTTTGTAGATGGAATGATCTTCAGTAATAAACTTTTTTTTTTCTTATCATAGTTTGTAGATGGAATGATCTTCAGTAATAAACAGTTTGTAGATGGAATGATCTTCAGTAATAAACTTTTTCTTTTTCTTATCATAGTTTGTAGATGGAATGATCTTCAGTAATAAACAGTTTGTAGATGGAATGATCTTCAGTAATAAACTTTTTCTTTTTCTATCATAGTTTGTAGATGGAATGATCTTCAGTAATAAACAGTTTGTAGATGGAATGATCTTCAGTAATAAACTTTTTTCTTTTTCTTATCATAGTTTGTAGATGGAATGATCTTCAGTAATAAACAGTTTGTAGATGGAATGATCTTCAGTAATAAACAGTTTGTAGATGGAATGATCTTCAGTAATAAACTTTTTCTTTTTCTTATCATAGTTTGTAGATGGAATGATCTTCAGTAATAAACAGTTTGTAGATGGAATGATCTTCAGTAATAAACTTTTTCTTCTATCTTATCATAGTTTGTAGATGGAATGATCTTCAGTAATAAACAGTTTGTAGATGGAATGATCTTCAGTAATAAACTTTTTCTTATCATAGTTTGTAGATGGAATGATCTTCAGTAATAAACAGTTTGTAGATGGAATGATCTTCAGTAATAAACAGTTTGTAGATGGAATGATCTTCAGTAATAAACTTTTCTTTTTCTTATCATAGTTTGTAGATGGAATGATCTTCAGTAATAAACAGTTTGTAGATGGAATGATCTTCAGTAATAAACTTTTCTTTTCTTTTTCTTATCATAGTTTGTAGATGGAATGATCTTCAGTAATAAACAGTTTGTAGATGGAATGATCTTCAGTAATAAACTTTTTCTTTTCTTATCATAGTTTGTAGATGGAATGATCTTCAGTAATAAACAGTTTGTAGATGGAATGATCTTCAGTAATAAACAGTTTGTAGATGGAATGATCTTCAGTAATAAACAGTTTGTAGATGGAATGATCTTCAGTAATAAACTTTTTCTTTTTCTTATCATAGTTTGTAGATGGAATGATCTTCAGTAATAAACAGTTTGTAGATGGAATGATCTTCAGTAATAAACTTTTTCTTTTTCTTATCATAGTTTGTAGATGGAATGATCTTCAGTAATAAACAGTTTGTAGATGGAATGATCTTCAGTAATAAACAATGTTTGTAGATGGAATGATCTTCAGTAATAAACAGTTTGTAGATGGAATGATCTTCAGTAATAAACAGTTTGTAGATGGAATGATCTTCAGTAATAAACTTTTTCTTATCATAGTTTGTAGATGGAATGATCTTCAGTAATAAACAGTTTGTAGATGGAATGATCTTCAGTAATAAACAGTTTGTAGATGGAATGATCTTCAGTAATAAACTTTTTCTTTTTCTTATCATAGTTTGTAGATGGAATGATCTTCAGTAATAAACTTTTTCTTTTTCTTATCATAGTTTGTAGATGGAATGATCTTCAGTAATAAACAGTTTGTAGATGGAATGATCTTCAGTAATAAACTTTTTCTTTTTCTTATCATAGTTTGTAGATGGAATGATCTTCAGTAATAAACTTTTTCTTTTTCTTATCATAGTTTGTAGATGGAATGATCTTCAGTAATAAACTTTTTCTTTTTCTTATCATAGTTTGTAGATGGAATGATCTTCAGTAATAAACAGTTTGTAGATGGAATGATCTTCAGTAATAAACTTTTTCTTTTTCTTATCATAGTTTGTAGATGGAATGATCTTCAGTAATAAACAGTTTGTAGATGGAATGATCTTCAGTAATAAACAGTTTGTAGATGGAATGATCTTCAGTAATAAACTTTTTCTTATCATAGTTTGTAGATGGAATGATCTTCAGTAATAAACAGTTTGTAGATGGAATGATCTTCAGTAATAAACAGTTTGTAGATGGAATGATCTTCAGTAATAAACAGTTTGTAGATGGAATGATCTTCAGTAATAAACAGTTTGTAGATGGAATGATCTTCAGTAATAAACAGTTTGTAGATGGAATGATCTTCAGTAATAAACTTTTTCTTTCTTATCATAGTTTGTAGATGGAATGATCTTCAGTAATAAACAGTTTGTAGATGGAATGATCTTCAGTAATAAACAGTTTGTAGATGGAATGATCTTCAGTAATAAACTTTTTCTTTTTCTTATCATAGTTTGTAGATGGAATGATCTTCAGTAATAAACAGTTTGTAGATGGAATGATCTTCAGTAATAACGAGTTTGTAGATGGAATGATCTTCAGTAATAAACTTTTCTTTTTCTTATCATAGTTTGTAGATGGAATGATCTTCAGTAATAAACAGTTTGTAGATGGAATGATCTTCAGTAATAAACAGTTTGTAGATGGAATGATCTTCAGTAATAAACTTTTTCTTTTTCTTATCATAGTTTGTAGATGGAATGATCTTCAGTAATAAACAGTTTGTAGATGGAATGATCTTCAGTAATAAACAGTTTGTAGATGGAATGATCTTCAGTAATAAACAGTTTGTAGATGGAATGATCTTCAGTAATAAACTTTTTCTTTTTCTTATCATAGTTTGTAGATGGAATGATCTTCAGTAATA
The DNA here is from genome assembly GCA_012070555.1 of Brugia pahangi. Taxonomy (NCBI): domain Eukaryota; kingdom Metazoa; phylum Nematoda; class Chromadorea; order Rhabditida; family Onchocercidae; genus Brugia; species Brugia pahangi. Next base: position 22,873 of record JAAVKF010000052.1, on the reverse strand, counting down.
AACAGTTTGTAGATGGAATGATCTTCAGTAATAAACTTTTTCTTTTTCTTATCATAGTTTGTAGATGGAATGATCTTCAGTAATAAACAGTTTGTAGATGGAATGATCTTCAGTAATAAACAATTTGTAGATGGAATGATCTTCAGTAATAAACAGTTTGTAGATGGAATGATCTTCAGTAATAAACAGTTTGTAGATGGAATGATCTTCAGTAATAAACTTTTTCTTATCATAGTTTGTAGATGGAATGATCTTCAGTAATAAACAGTTTGTAGATGGAATGATCTTCAGTAATAAACAGTTTGTAGATGGAATGATCTTCAGTAATAAACTTTTTCTTTTCTTATCATAGTTTGTAGATGGAATGATCTTCAGTAATAAACTTTTTCTTTTTCTTATCATAGTTTGTAGATGGAATGATCTTCAGTAATAAACAGTTTGTAGATGGAATGATCTTCAGTAATAAACTTTTTCTTTTTCTTATCATAGTTTGTAGATGGAATGATCTTCAGTAATAAACTTTTTCTTGTTCTTATCATAGTTTGTAGATGGAATGATCTTCAGTAATAAACTTTTTCTTTTTCTTATCATAGTTTGTAGATGGAATGATCTTCAGTAATAAACAGTTTGTAGATGGAATGATCTTCAGTAATAAACTTTTTCTTTTTCTTATCATAGTTTGTAGATGGAATGATCTTCAGTAATAAACAGTTTGTAGATGGAATGATCTTCAGTAATAAACTTTTCTTATCATAGTTTGTAGATGGAATGATCTTCAGTAATAAACAGTTTGTAGATGGAATGATCTTCAGTAATAAACTTTTCTTATCATAGTTTGTAGATGGAATGATCTTCAGTAATAAACAGTTTGTAGATGGAATGATCTTCAGTAATAAACAGTTTGTAGATGGAATGATCTTCAGTAATAAACAGTTTGTAGATGGAATGATCTTCAGTAATAAAACGTTTGTAGATGGAATGATCTTCAGTAATAAACAGTTTGTAGATGGAATGATCTTCAGTAATAAACTTTTTCTTTTCTTATCATAGTTTGTAGATGGAATGATCTTCAGTAATAAACAGTTTGTAGATGGAATGATCTTCAGTAATAACAGTTTGTAGATGGAATGATCTTCAGTAATAAACTTTTTCTTTTTCTTATCATAGTTTGTAGATGGAATGATCTTCAGTAATAAACAGTTTGTAGATGGAATGATCTTCAGTAATAAACAGTTTGTAGATGGAATGATCTTCAGTAATAAACTTTTTCTTTTTCTTATCATAGTTTGTAGATGGAATGATCTTCAGTAATAAACAGTTTGTAGATGGAATGATCTTCAGTAATAAACAGTTTGTAGATGGAATGATCTTCAGTAATAAACTTTTTTTTTTCTTATCATAGTTTGTAGATGGAATGATCTTCAGTAATAAACAGTTTGTAGATGGAATGATCTTCAGTAATAAACAGTTTGTAGATGGAATGATCTTCAGTAATAAACTTTTTCTTTTTCTTATCATAGTTTGTAGATGGAATGATCTTCAGTAATAACAGTTTGTAGATGGAATGATCTTCAGTAATAAACTTTTTCTTTTTCTTATCATAGTTTGTAGATGGAATGATCTTCAGTAATAAACAGTTTGTAGATGGAATGATCTTCAGTAATAAACTTTTTCTTTTTCTTATCATAGTTTGTAGATGGAATGATCTTCAGTAATAAACAGTTTGTAGATGGAATGATCTTCAGTAATAAACTTTTTCTTTTTCTTATCATAGTTTGTAGATGGAATGATCTTCAGTAATAAACAGTTTGTAGATGGAATGATCTTCAGTAATAAACAGTTTGTAGATGGAATGATCTTCAGTAATAAACAGTTTGTAGATGGAATGATCTTCAGTAATAAACTTTTTCTTTTTCTTATCATAGTTTGTAGATGGAATGATCTTCAGTAATAAACAGTTTGTAGATGGAATGATCTTCAGTAATAAACTTTTTCTTTTCTTATCATAGTTTGTAGATGGAATGATCTTCAGTAATAAACAGTTTGTAGATGGAATGATCTTCAGTAATAAACTTTTTCTTATCATAGTTTGTAGATGGAATGATCTTCAGTAATAAACAGTTTGTAGATGGAATGATCTTCAGTAATAAACAGTTTGTAGATGGAATGATCTTCAGTAATAAACTTTTTCTTTTTCTTATCATAGTTTGTAGATGGAATGATCTTCAGTAATAAACAGTTTGTAGATGGAATGATCTTCAGTAATAAACTTTTTCTTTTTCTTATCATAGTTTGTAGATGGAATGATCTTCAGTAATAAACAGTTTGTAGATGGAATGATCTTCAGTAATAAACTTTTTCTTTTTCTTATCATAGTTTGTAGATGGAATGATCTTCAGTGATAATTAACAGTTTGTAGATGGAATGATCTTCAGTAATAAACAGTTTGTAGATGGAATGATCTTCAGTAATAAACAGTTTGTAGATGGAATGATCTTCAGTAATAAACTTTTTTTTTTCTTATCATAGTTTGTAGATGGAATGATCTTCAGTAATAAACAGTTTGTAGATGGAATGATCTTCAGTAATAAACTTTTTCTTTTTCTTATCATAGTTTGTAGATGGAATGATCTTCAGTAATAAACAGTTTGTAGATGGAATGATCTTCAGTAATAAACAGTTTGTAGATGGAATGATCTTCAGTAATAAACAGTTTGTAGATGGAATGATCTTCAGTAATAAACAGTTTGTAGATGGAATGATCTTCAGTAATAAACTTTTTCTTATCATAGTTTGTAGATGGAATGATCTTCAGTAATAAACAGTTTGTAGATGGAATGATCTTCAGTAATAAACAGTTTGTAGATGGAATGATCTTCAGTAATAAGCTTTTTCTTTTTCTTATCATAGTTTGTAGATGGAATGATCTTCAGTAATAAACTTTTTCTTTTTCTTATCATAGTTTGTAGATGGAATGATCTTCAGTAATAAACAGTTTGTAGATGGAATGATCTTCAGTAATAAACTTTTTCTTTTCTTATCATAGTTTGTAGATGGAATGATCTTCAGTAATAAACTTTTTCTTTTCTTATCATAGTTTGTAGATGGAATGATCTTCAGTAATAAACTTTTTCTTTTCTTATCATAGTTTGTAGATGGAATGATCTTCAGTAATAAACAGTTTGTAGATGGAATGATCTTCAGTAATAAACTTTTTCTTTTTCTTATCATAGTTTGTAGATGGAATGATCTTCAGTAATAAACAGTTTGTAGATGGAATGATCTTCAGTAATAAACAGTTTGTAGATGGAATGATCTTCAGTAATAAACTTTTTCTTATCATAGTTTGTAGATGGAATGATCTTCAGTAATAAACAGTTTGTAGATGGAATGATCTTCAGTAATAAACAGTTTGTAGATGGAATGATCTTCAGTAATAAACAGTTTGTAGATGGAATGATCTTCAGTAATAAACAGTTTGTAGATGGAATGATCTTCAGTAATAAACAGTTTGTAGATGGAATGATCTTCAGTAATAAACTTTTCTTTTCTTATCATAGTTTGTAGATGGAATGATCTTCAGTAATAAACAGTTTGTAGATGGAATGATCTTCAGTAATAAACAGTTTGTAGATGGAATGATCTTCAGTAATAAACTTTTTCTTTTCTTATCATAGTTTGTAGATGGAATGATCTTCAGTAATAAACAGTTTGTAGATGGAATGATCTTCAGTAATAAACAGTTTGTAGATGGAATGATCTTCAGTAATAAACTTTTTCTTTTCTTATCATAGTTTGTAGATGGAATGATCTTCAGTAATAAACAGTTTGTAGATGGAATGATCTTCAGTAATAAACAGTTTGTAGATGGAATGATCTTCAGTAATAAACTTTTTCTTTTTCTTATCATAGTTTGTAGATGGAATGATCTTCAGTAATAAACAGTTTGTAGATGGAATGATCTTCAGTAATAAACAGTTTGTAGATGGAATGATCTTCAGTAATAAACAGTTTGTAGATGGAATGATCTTCAGTAATAAACTTTTTCTTTTCTTATCATAGTTTGTAGATGGAATGATCTTCAGTAATAAACAGTTTGTAGATGGAATGATCTTCAGTAATAAACTTTTTCTTTTTCTTATCATAGTTTGTAGATGGAATGATCTTCAGTAATAAACAGTTTGTAGATGGAATGATCTTCAGTAATAAACAGTTTGTAGATGGAATGATCTTCAGTAATAAACAGTTTGTAGATGGAATGATCTTCAGTAATAAACAGTTTGTAGATGGAATGATCTTCAGTAATAAACTTTTTCTTATCATAGTTTGTAGATGGAATGATCTTCAGTAATAAACAGTTTGTAGATGGAATGATCTTCAGTAATAAACAGTTTGTAGATGGAATGATCTTCAGTAATAAACTTTTTCTTTTCTTATCATAGTTTGTAGATGGAATGATCTTCAGTAATAAACTTTTTCTTTTTCTTATCATAGTTTGTAGATGGAATGATCTTCAGTAATAAACAGTTTGTAGATGGAATGATCTTCAGTAATAAACTTTTTCTTTTTCTTATCATAGTTTGTAGATGGAATGATCTTCAGTAATAAACTTTTTCTTTTTCTTATCATAGTTTGTAGATGGAATGATCTTCAGTAATAAACTTTTTCTTATCATAGTTTGTAGATGGAATGATCTTCAGTAATAAACAGTTTGTAGATGGAATGATCTTCAGTAATAAACTTTTTCTTTTTTATGACATAGTTTGTAGATGGAATGATCTTCAGTAATAAACAGTTTGTAGATGGAATGATCTTCAGTAATAAACAGTTTGTAGATGGAATGATCTTCAGTAATAAACTTTTTCTTATCATAGTTTGTAGATGGAATGATCTTCAGTAATAAACAGTTTGTAGATGGAATGATCTTCAGTAATAAACAGTTTGTAGATGGAATGATCTTCAGTAATAAACAGTTTGTAGATGGAATGATCTTCAGTAATAAACAGTTTGTAGATGGAATGATCTTCAGTAATAAACAGTTTGTAGATGGAATGATCTTCAGTAATAAACTTTTTCTTTTCTTATCATAGTTTGTAGATGGAATGATCTTCAGTAATAAACAGTTTGTAGATGGAATGATCTTCAGTAATAAACAGTTTGTAGATGGAATGATCTTCAGTAATAAACTTTTTCTTTTTCTTATCATAGTTTGTAGATGGAATGATCTTCAGTAATAAACAGTTTGTAGATGGAATGATCTTCAGTAATAAACAGTTTGTAGATGGAATGATCTTCAGTAATAAACTTTTTCTTTTTCTTATCATAGTTTGTAGATGGAATGATCTTCAGTAATAAACAGTTTGTAGATGGAATGATCTTCAGTAATAAACAGTTTGTAGATGGAATGATCTTCAGTAATAAACTTTTTCTTTTTCTTATCATAGTTTGTAGATGGAATGATCTTCAGTAATAAACAGTTTGTAGATGGAATGATCTTCAGTAATAAACAGTTTGTAGATGGAATGATCTTCAGTAATAAACTTTTTCTTTTTCTTATCATAGTTTGTAGATGGAATGATCTTCAGTAATAAACAGTTTGTAGATGGAATGATCTTCAGTAATAAACTTTTTCTTTTTCTTATCATAGTTTGTAGATGGAATGATCTTCAGTAATAAACAGTTTGTAGATGGAATGATCTTCAGTAATAAACTTTTTCTTTTTCTTATCATAGTTTGTAGATGGAATGATCTTCAGTAATAAACAGTTTGTAGATGGAATGATCTTCAGTAATAAACTTTTTCTTTTTCTTATCATAGTTTGTAGATGGAATGATCTTCAGTAATAAACAGTTTGTAGATGGAATGATCTTCAGTAATAAACAGTTTGTAGATGGAATGATCTTCAGTAATAAACAGTTTGTAGATGGAATGATCTTCAGTAATAAACTTTTTCTTTTTCTTATCATAGTTTGTAGATGGAATGATCTTCAGTAATAAACAGTTTGTAGATGGAATGATCTTCAGTAATAAACTTTTTCTTTTGTTTATCATAGTTTGTAGATGGAATGATCTTCAGTAATAAACAGTTTGTAGATGGAATGATCTTCAGTAATAAACAGTTTGTAGATGGAATGATCTTCAGTAATAAACTTTTTCTTTTTCTTATCATAGTTTGTAGATGGAATGATCTTCAGTAATAAACAGTTTGTAGATGGAATGATCTTCAGTAATAAACTTTTTCTTTTTCTTATCATAGTTTGTAGATGGAATGATCTTCAGTAATAAACAGTTTGTAGATGGAATGATCTTCAGTAATAAACAGTTTGTAGATGGAATGATCTTCAGTAATTAACTTTTTCTTTTTCTTATCATAGTTTGTAGATGGAATGATCTTCAGTAATAAACAGTTTGTAGATGGAATGATCTTCAGTAATAAACTTTTTCTTTTTCTTATCATAGTTTGTAGATGGAATGATCTTCAGTAATAAACAGTTTGTAGATGGAATGATCTTCAGTAATAAACAGTTTGTAGATGGAATGATCTTCAGTAATAAACTTTTTCTTTTTCTTATCATAGTTTGTAGATGGAATGATCTTCAGTAATAAACAGTTTGTAGATGGAATGATCTTCAGTAATAAACTTTTTCTTTTTCTTATCATAGTTTGTAGATGGAATGATCTTCAGTAATAAACAGTTTGTAGATGGAATGATCTTCAGTAATAAACTTTTTCTTTTTCTTATCATAGTTTGTAGATGGAATGATCTTCAGTAATAAACAGTTTGTAGATGGAATGATCTTCAGTAATAAACTTTTTCTTTTTCTTATCATAGTTTGTAGATGGAATGATCTTCAGTAATAAACAGTTTGTAGATGGAATGATCTTCAGTAATAAACAGTTTGTAGATGGAATGATCTTCAGTAATAAACAGTTTGTAGATGGAATGATCTTCAGTAATAAACTTTTTTTTTTTCTTATCATAGTTTGTAGATGGAATGATCTTCAGTAATAAACAGTTTGTAGATGGAATGATCTTCAGTAATAAACTTTTTCTTTTTCTTATCATAGTTTGTAGATGGAATGATCTTCAGTAATAAACAGTTTGTAGATGGAATGATCTTCAGTAATAAACTTTTTCTTTTTCTTATCATAGTTTGTAGATGGAATGATCTTCAGTAATAAACAGTTTGTAGATGGAATGATCTTCAGTAATAAACAGTTTGTAGATGGAATGATCTTCAGTAATAAACAGTTTGTAGATGGAATGATCTTCAGTAATAAACTTTTTCTTTTTCGTAGTCATAGTTTGTAGATGGAATGATCTTCAGTAATAAACTTTTTCTTTTTCTTATCATAGTTTGTAGATGGAATGATCTTCAGTAATAAACTTTTTCTTGTTTCTTATCATAGTTTGTAGATGGAATGATCTTCAGTAATAAACAGTTTGTAGATGGAATGATCTTCAGTAATAAACTTTTTCTTTTTCTTATCATAGTTTGTAGATGGAATGATCTTCAGTAATAAACAGTTTGTAGATGGAATGATCTTCAGTAATAAACTTTTTCTTTTTCTTATCATAGTTTGTAGATGGAATGATCTTCAGTAATAAACAGTTTGTAGATGGAATGATCTTCAGTAATAAACAGTTTGTAGATGGAATGATCTTCAGTAATAAACAGTTTGTAGATGGAATGATCTTCAGTAATAAACAGTTTGTAGATGGAATGATCTTCAGTAATAAACAGTTTGTAGATGGAATGATCTTCAGTAATAAACTTTTTTTTTTCTTATCATAGTTTGTAGATGGAATGATCTTCAGTAATAAACAGTTTGTAGATGGAATGATCTTCAGTAATAAACAGTTTGTAGATGGAATGATCTTCAGTAATAAACAGTTTGTAGATGGAATGATCTTCAGTAATAAACAGTTTGTAGATGGAATGATCTTCAGTAATAAACTTTTTCTTTTTCTTATCATAGTTTGTAGATGGAATGATCTTCAGTAATAAACTTTTTCTTTTTCTTATCATAGTTTGTAGATGGAATGATCTTCAGTAATAAACAGTTTGTAGATGGAATGATCTTCAGTAATAAACTTTTTCTTTTTCTTATCATAGTTTGTAGATGGAATGATCTTCAGTAATAAACAGTTTGTAGATGGAATGATCTTCAGTAATAAACTTTTTCTTTTCTTATCATAGTTTGTAGATGGAATGATCTTCAGTAATAAACTTTTTCTTATCATAGTTTGTAGATGGAATGATCTTCAGTAATAAACTTTTTCTTTTTCTTATCATAGTTTGTAGATGGAATGATCTTCAGTAATAAACAGTTTGTAGATGGAATGATCTTCAGTAATAAACTTTTTCTTTTTCAGTAATCTTCAGTAATAAAAACTTTTTCTTTTTCTTATCATAGTTTGTAGATGGAATGATCTTCAGTAATAAACAGTTTGTAGATGGAATGATCTTCAGTAATAAACAGTTTGTAGATGGAATGATCTTCAGTAATAAACAGTTTGTAGATGGAATGATCTTCAGTAATAAACAGTTTGTAGATGGAATGATCTTCAGTAATAAACAGTTTGTAGATGGAATGATCTTCAGTAATAAACTTTTTCTTTTTCTTATCATAGTTTGTAGATGGAATGATCTTCAGTAATAAACAGTTTGTAGATGGAATGATCTTCAGTAATAAACAGTTTGTAGATGGAATGATCTTCAGTAATAAACTTTTTCTTTTTCTTATCATAGTTTGTAGATGGAATGATCTTCAGTAATAAACAGTTTGTAGATGGAATGATCTTCAGTAATAAACAGTTTGTAGATGGAATGATCTTCAGTAATAAACAGTTTGTAGATGGAATGATCTTCAGTAATAAACTTTTTCTTTTTCTTATCATAGTTTGTAGATGGAATGATCTTCAGTAATAAACAGTTTGTAGATGGAATGATCTTCAGTAATAAACAGTTTGTAGATGGAATGATCTTCAGTAATAAACTTTTTCTTTTTCTTATCATAGTTTGTAGATGGAATGATCTTCAGTAATAAACTTTCTTTTTCTTATCATAGTTTGTAGATGGAATGATCTTCAGTAATAAACAGTTTGTAGATGGAATGATCTTCAGTAATAAACAGTTTGTAGATGGAATGATCTTCAGTAATAAACTTTTTCTTTTTCTTATCATAGTTTGTAGATGGAATGATCTTCAGTAATAAACTTTTTCTTTTTCTTATCATAGTTTGTAGATGGAATGATCTTCAGTAATAAACAGTTTGTAGATGGAATGATCTTCAGTAATAAACTTTTTCTTTTTCTTATCATAGTTTGTAGATGGAATGATCTTCAGTAATAAACAGTTTGTAGATGGAATGATCTTCAGTAATAAACCTTTTCTTTTTCTTATCATAGTTTGTAGATGGAATGATCTTCAGTAATAAACAGTTTGTAGATGGAATGATCTTCAGTAATAAACAGTTTGTAGATGGAATGATCTTCAGTAATAAACAGTTTGTAGATGGAATGATCTTCAGTAATAAACAGTTTGTAGATGGAATGATCTTCAGTAATAAACAGTTTGTAGATGGAATGATCTTCAGTAATAAACTTTTTCTTTTTCTTATCATAGTTTGTAGATGGAATGATCTTCAGTAATAAACAGTTTGTAGATGGAATGATCTTCAGTAATAAACAGTTTGTAGATGGAATGATCTTCAGTAATAAACAGTTTGTAGATGGAATGATCTTCAGTAATAAACTTTTTCTTTTTCTTATCATAGTTTGTAGATGGAATGATCTTCAGTAATAAACAGTTTGTAGATGGAATGATCTTCAGTAATAAACTTGTTCTTTTTCTTATCATAGTTTGTAGATGGAATGATCTTCAGTAATAAACAGTTTGTAGATGGAATGATCTTCAGTAATAAACAGTTTGTAGATGGAATGATCTTCAGTAATAAACTTTTTTTTTTCTTATCATAGTTTGTAGATGGAATGATCTTCAGTAATAAACAGTTTGTAGATGGAATGATCTTCAGTAATAAACTTTTTCTTATCATAGTTTGTAGATGGAATGATCTTCAGTAATAAACAGTTTGTAGATGGAATGATCTTCAGTAATAAACTTTTTCTTTTTCTTATCATAGTTTGTAGATGGAATGATCTTCAGTAATAAACAGTTTGTAGATGGAATGATCTTCAGTAATAAACAGTTTGTAGATGGAATGATCTTCAGTAATAAACAGTTTGTAGATGGAATGATCTTCAGTAATAAACAGTTTGTAGATGGAATGATCTTCAGTAATAAACTTTTTCTTTTTCTTATCATAGTTTGTAGATGGAATGATCTTCAGTAATAAACAGTTTGTAGATGGAATGATCTTCAGTAATAAACTTTTTCTTTTTCTTATCATAGTTTGTAGATGGAATGATCTTCAGTAATAAACAGTTTGTAGATGGAATGATCTTCAGTAATAAACTTTTTCGTTTTCTTATCATAGTTTGTAGATGGAATGATCTTCAGTAATAAACTTTTTCTTTTTCTTATCATAGTTTGTAGATGGAATGATCTTCAGTAATAAACAGTTTGTAGATGGAATGATCTTCAGTAATAAACTTTCTTTTTCTTATCATAGTTTGTAGATGGAATGATCTTCAGTAATAAACAGTTTGTAGATGGAATGATCTTCAGTAATAAACTTTTTCTTTTCTTATCATAGTTTGTAGATGGAATGATCTTCAGTAATAATCTTTTTCTTATCATAGTTTGTAGATGGAATGATCTTCAGTAATAAACAGTTTGTAGATGGAATGATCTTCAGTAATAAACTTTTTCTTTTTCTTATCATAGTTTGTAGATGGAATGATCTTCAGTAATAAACAGTTTGTAGATGGAATGATCTTCAGTAATAAACTTTTTCTTTTTCTTATCATAGTTTGTAGATGGAATGATCTTCAGTAATAAACAGTTTGTAGATGGAATGATCTTCAGTAATAAACAGTTTGTAGATGGAATGATCTTCAGTAAAAAACAGTTTGTAGATGGAATGATCTTCAGTAATAAACAGTTTGTAGATGGAATGATCTTCAGTAATAAACAGTTTGTAGATGGAATGATCTTCAGTAATAAACTTTTTCTTTTTCTTATCATAGTTTGTAGATGGAATGATCTTCAGTAATAAACAGTTTGTAGATGGAATGATCTTCAGTAATAAACAGTTTGTAGATGGAATGATCTTCAGTAATAAACAGTTTGTAGATGGAATGATCTTCAGTAATAAACAGTTTGTAGATGGAATGATCTTCAGTAATAAACTTTTTCGTTTTCTTATCATAGTTTGTAGATGGAATGATCTTCAGTAATAAACTTTTTCTTTTTCTTATCATAGTTTGTAGATGGAATGATCTTCAGTAATAAACAGTTTGTAGATGGAATGATCTTCAGTAATAAACTTTTTCTTTTTCTTATCATAGTTTGTAGATGGAATGATCTTCAGTAATAAACAGTTTGTAGATGGAATGATCTTCAGTAATAAACTTTTTCTTTTTCTTATCATAGTTTGTAGATGGAATGATCTTCAGTAATAAACTTTTTCTTATCATAGTTTGTAGATGGAATGATCTTCAGTAATAAACTTTTTCTTTTTCTTATCATAGTTTGTAGATGGAATGATCTTCAGTAATAAACAGTTTGTAGATGGAATGATCTTCAGTAATAAACCTTTTCTTTTTCTTATCATAGTTTGTAGATGGAATGATCTTCAGTAATAAACAGTTTGTAGATGGAATGATCTTCAGTAATAAACAGTTTGTAGATGGAATGATCTTCAGTAATAAACAGTTTGTAGATGGAATGATCTTCAGTAATAAACTTTTTTTTTTCTTATCATAGTTTGTAGATGGAATGATCTTCAGTAATAAACAGTTTGTAGATGGAATGATCTTCAGTAATAAACTTTTTCTTTTTCTTATCATAGTTTGTAGATGGAATGATCTTCAGTAATAAACAGTTTGTAGATGGAATGATCTTCAGTAATAAACTTTTTCTTTTTCTTATCATAGTTTGTAGATGGAATGATCTTCAGTAATAAACAGTTTGTAGATGGAATGATCTTCAGTAATAAACAGTTTGTAGATGGAATGATCTTCAGTAATAAACAGTTTGTAGATGGAATGATCTTCAGTAATAAACTTTTCTTTTTCTTATCATAGTTTGTAGATGGAATGATCTTCAGTAATAAACTTTTTCTTTTTCTTATCATAGTTTGTAGATGGAATGATCTTCAGTAATAAACAGTTTGTAGATGGAATGATCTTCAGTAATAAACTTTTTCTTTTTCTTATCATAGTTTGTAGATGGAATGATCTTCAGTAATAAACAGTTTGTAGATGGAATGATCTTCAGTAATAAACAGTTTGTAGATGGAATGATCTTCAGTAATAAACTTTTTCTTTTTTTTATCATAGTTTGTAGATGGAATGATCTTCAGTAATAAACAGTTTGTAGATGGAATGATCTTCAGTAATAAACTTTTTCTTTTTCTTATCATAGTTTGTAGATGGAATGATCTTCAGTAATAAACAGTTTGTAGATGGAATGATCTTCAGTAATAAACTTTTTCTTGATGGTATCATAGTTTGTAGATGGAATGATCTTCAGTAATAAACAGTTTGTAGATGGAATGATCTTCAGTAATAAACAGTTTGTAGATGGAATGATCTTCAGTAATAAACTTTTTCTTTTTCTTATCATAGTTTGTAGATGGAATGATCTTCAGTAATAAACAGTTTGTAGATGGAATGATCTTCAGTAATAAACAGTTTGTAGATGGAATGATCTTCAGTAATAAACAGTTTGTAGATGGAATGATCTTCAGTAATAAACAGTTTGTAGATGGAATGATCTTCAGTAATAAACAGTTTGTAGATGGAATGATCTTCAGTAATAAACTTTTTCTTTTTCTTATCATAGTTTGTAGATGGAATGATCTTCAGTAATAAACAGTTTGTAGATGGAATGATCTTCAGTAATAAACTTTTTCTTTTCTTATCATAGTTTGTAGATGGAATGATCTTCAGTAATAAACAGTTTGTAGATGGAATGATCTTCAGTAATAAACAGTTTGTAGATGGAATGATCTTCAGTAATAAACAGTTTGTAGATGGAATGATCTTCAGTAATAAACTTTTTCTTTTCTTATCATAGTTTGTAGATGGAATGATCTTCAGTAATAAACAGTTTGTAGATGGAATGATCTTCAGTAATAAACAGTTTGTAGATGGAATGATCTTCAGTAATAAACAGTTTGTAGATGGAATGATCTTCAGTAATAAACAGTTTGTAGATGGAATGATCTTCAGTAATAAACTTTTTCTTTTTCTTATCATAGTTTGTAGATGGAATGATCTTCAGTAGAATAACAGTTTGTAGATGGAATGATCTTCAGTAATAAACAGTTTGTAGATGGAATGATCTTCAGTAATAAACAGTTTGTAGATGGAATGATCTTCAGTAATAAACTTTTTCTTTTTCTTATCATAGTTTGTAGATGGAATGATCTTCAGTAATAAACAGTTTGTAGATGGAATGATCTTCAGTAATAAACTTTCTTTTCTTATCATAGTTTGTAGATGGAATGATCTTCAGTAATAAAAAGTTTGTAGATGGAATGATCTTCAGTAATAAACAGTTTGTAGATGGAATGATCTTCAGTAATAAACAGTTTGTAGATGGAATGATCTTCAGTAATAAACAGTTTGTAGATGGAATGATCTTCAGTAATAAACAGTTTGTAGATGGAATGATCTTCAGTAATAAACTTTTTCTTTTTCTTATCATAGTTTGTAGATGGAATGATCTTCAGTAATAAACAGTTTGTAGATGGAATGATCTTCAGTAATAAACAGTTTGTAGATGGAATGATCTTCAGTAATAAACAGTTTGTAGATGGAATGATCTTCAGTAATAAACTTTTTCTTTTTCTTATCATAGTTTGTAGATGGAATGATCTTCAGTAATAAACTTTTTCTTTTCTTATCATAGTTTGTAGATGGAATGATCTTCAGTAATAAACAGTTTGTAGATGGAATGATCTTCAGTAATAAACTTTTCTTTTTCTTATCATAGTTTGTAGATGGAATGATCTTCAGTAATAAACAGTTTGTAGATGGAATGATCTTCAGTAATAAACAGTTTGTAGATGGAATGATCTTCAGTAATAAACTTTTTCTTTTTCTTATCATAGTTTGTAGATGGAATGATCTTCAGTAATAAACAGTTTGTAGATGGAATGATCTTCAGTAATAAACTTTTTCTTTTTCTTATCATAGTTTGTAGATGGAATGATCTTCAGTAATAAACAGTTTGTAGATGGAATGATCTTCAGTAATAAACTTTTTCTTATCATAGTTTGTAGATGGAATGATCTCCAGTAATAAACAGTTTGTAGATGGAATGATCTTCAGTAATAAACAGTTTGTAGATGGAATGATCTTCAGTAATAAACTTTTTCTTTTTCTTATCATAGTTTGTAGATGGAATGATCTTCAGTAATAAACAGTTTGTAGATGGAATGATCTTCAGTAAACAGTTTGTAGATGGAATGATCTTCAGTAATAAACAGTTTGTAGATGGAATGATCTTCAGTAATAAACAGTTTGTAGATGGAATGATCTTCAGTAATAAACTTTTTTTTTCTTATCATAGTTTGTAGATGGAATGATCTTCAGTAATAAACAGTTTGTAGATGGAATGATCTTCAGTAATAAACTTTTTCTTTTTCTTATCATAGTTTGTAGATGGAATGATCTTCATGTAGATAACAGTTTGTAGATGGAATGATCTTCAGTAATAAACAGTTTGTAGATGGAATGATCTTCAGTAATAAACAGTTTGTAGATGGAATGATCTTCAGTAATAAACAGTTTGTAGATGGAATGATCTTCAGTAATAAACTTTTTCTTTTTCTTATCATAGTTTGTAGATGGAATGATCTTCAGTAATAAACAGTTTGTAGATGGAATGATCTTCAGTAATAAACAGTTTGTAGATGGAATGATCTTCAGTAATAAACAGTTTGTAGATGGAATGATCTTCAGTAATAAACTTTTTCTTTATTCTTATCATAGTTTGTAGATGGAATGATCTTCAGTAATAAACAGTTTGTAGATGGAATGATCTTCAGTAATAAACTTTTTCTTTTTCTTATCATAGTTTTGTAGATGGAATGATCTTCAGTAATAAACAGTTTGTAGATGGAATGATCTTCAGTAATAAACAGTTTGTAGATGGAATGATCTTCAGTAATAAACAGTTTGTAGATGGAATGATCTTCAGTAATAAACAGTTTGTAGATGGAATGATCTTCAGTAATAACAGTTTGTAGATGGAATGATCTTCAGTAATAAACTTTTTCTTTTCTTATCATAGTTTGTAGATGGAATGATCTTCAGTAATAAACAGTTTGTAGATGGAATGATCTTCAGTAATAAACAGTTTGTAGATGGAATGATCTTCAGTAATAAACAGTTTTTAGATGGAATGATCTTCAGTAATAAACTTTTTCTTTTTCTTATCATAGTTTGTAGATGGAATGATCTTCAGTAATAAACAGTTTGTAGATGGAATGATCTTCAGTAATAAACTTTTTCTTTTTCTTATCATAGTTTTGTAGATGGAATGATCTTCAGTAATAAACAGTTTGTAGATGGAATGATCTTCAGTAATAAACAGTTTGTAGATGGAATGATCTTCAGTAATAAACTTTTTCTTTTTTTAGTCATAGTTTGTAGATGGAATGATCTTCAGTAATAAACAGTTTGTAGATGGAATGATCTTCAGTAATAAACTTTTTCTTTTTCTTATCATAGTTTGTAGATGGAATGATCTTCAGTAATAAACAGTTTGTAGATGGAATGATCTTCAGTAATAAACTTTTTCTTATCATAGTTTGTAGATGGAATGATCTTCAGTAATAAACAGTTTGTAGATGGAATGATCTTCAGTAATAAACAGTTTGTAGATGGAATGATCTTCAGTAATAAACTTTTTCTTTTTCTATCATAGTTTGTAGATGGAATGATCTTCAGTAATAAACAGTTTGTAGATGGAATGATCTTCAGTAATAACTTTTTCTTTTTTTATCATAGTTTGTAGATGGAATGATCTTCAGTAATAAACAGTTTGTAGATGGAATGATCTTCAGTAATAAACAGTTTGTAGATGGAATGATCTTCAGTAATAAACAGTTTGTAGATGGAATGATCTTCAGTAATAAACTTTTCTTTTTCTTATATAGTTTGTAGATGGAATGATCTTCAGTAATAACAGTTTGTAGATGGAATGATCTTCAGTAATAACTTTTTCTTAATCATAGTTTGTAGATGGAATGATCTTCAGTAATAAACAGTTTGTAGATGGATGATCTTCAGTAATAAACTTTTTCTTTTCTTATCATAGTTTGTAGATGGAATGATTTCAGTAATAAACAGTTTGTAGATGGAATGATCTTCAGTAATAACAGTTTGTAGATGGAATGATCTTCAGTAATAAACAGTTTGTAGATGGAATGATCTTCAGTAATAAACAGTTTGTAGATGGAAAGATCTTCAGTAATAAACAGTTTGTAGATGGAATGATCTTCAGTAATAAACTTTTTTCTTTTCTTATCATAGTTTGTAGATGGAATGATCTTCAGTAATAAACTTTTTCTTTTTCTATCATGTTTGTAGATGGAATGATCTTCAGTAATAAACAGTTTGTAGATGGAATGATCTTCAGTAATAAACAGTTTGTAGATGGAATGATCTTCAGTAATAAACTTTGTTTTCTTATCATAGTTTGTAGATGGAATGATCTTCAGTATAAACTTTTTCTTTTTTCTATCATAGTTTGTAGATGGAATGATCTTCAGTAATAAACAGTTTGTAGATGGAATGATCTTCAGTAATAAACTTTCTTTTTCTTTCATAGTTTGTAGATGGAATGATCTTCAGTAATAAACAGTTTGTAGATGGAATGATCTTCAGTAATAAATTTTCTTTCTTATCAAGTTTGTAGATGGAATGATTTCAGTAATAACAGTTTGTAGATGGAATGATCTTCAGTAATAAACAGTTTGTAGATGGAATGATCTTCAGTAATAAACTTTTCTTTTCTTATCATAGTTTGTAGATGGAATGATCTTCAGTAATAAACTTTTTCTTTTTCTTATCATAGTTTGTAGATGGAATGATCTTCAGTAATAAACAGTTTGTAGATGGAATGATCTTCAGTAATAAACTTTTTCTTTTCTTATCATAGTTTGTAGATGGAATGATCTAGTAATAAACAGTTTGTAGATGGAATGATCTTCAGTAATAAACTTTTTCTTTTTCTTATCATAGTTTGTAGATGGAATGATCTTCAGTAATACAGTTTGTAGATGGAATGATCTTCAGTAATAAACAGTTTGTAGATGGAATGATCTTCAGTAATAAACAGTTTGTAGATGGAATGATCTCAGTATAAAAGTTTGTAGATGGAATGATCTTCAGTAATAAACAGTTTGTAGATGGAATGATCTTCAGTAATAAACTTTTCTTTTTCTTATCATAGTTTGTAGATGGAATGATCTTCAGTAATAAAAGTTTGTAGATGGAATGATCTTCAGTAATAAACTTTTCTATCATAGTTTGTAGATGGAAATGATTTCAGTAATAAACAGTTTGTAGATGGAATGATCTTCAGTAATAACAGTTTGTAGATGGAATGATCTTCAGTAATAAACTTTTTCTTTTCTTATCATAGTTTGTAGATGGAATGATCTTCAGTAATAAACAGTTTGTAGATGGAATGATCTTCAGTAATAAACAGTTTGTAGATGGAATGATTTCAGTAATAACAGTTTGTAGATGGAATGATCTTCAGTAATAAACAGTTTGTAGATGGAATGATCTTCAGTAATAAACTTTTTCTTTTTCTTATCATAGTTTGTAGATGGAATGATCTTCAGTAATAAACAGTTTGTAGATGGAATGATCTTCAGTAATAAACTTTTTCTTTTCTTATCATAGTTTGTAGATGGAATGATCTTCAGTAATAAACAGTTTGTAGATGGAATGATCTTCAGTAAAACTTTTTCTTTTTCTATCATAGTTTG
Source organism: Brugia pahangi (assembly GCA_012070555.1). Taxonomy (NCBI): domain Eukaryota; kingdom Metazoa; phylum Nematoda; class Chromadorea; order Rhabditida; family Onchocercidae; genus Brugia; species Brugia pahangi. The sequence goes on along the minus strand of JAAVKF010000052.1, from coordinate 4,735 downwards.
TAGATGGAATGATTTCAGTAATAAACTTTTCTTTTCTTATCATAGTTTGTAGATGGAATGATCTTCAGTAATAAACAGTTTGTAGATGGAATGATCTTCAGTAATAAACTTTTCTTTTTCTTATCATAGTTTGTAGATGGAATGATCTTCAGTAATAAACAGTTTGTAGATGGAATGATCTTCAGTAATAAACTTTCTTTTTCTTATCATAGTTTGTAGATGGAATGATCTTCAGTAATAAACTTTTTCTTTTTTCTTAATCATAGTTTTTTGTAATGGAATGATCTTCAGTAATAACAGTTTGTAGATGGAATGATCTTCAGTAATAAACTTTTTCTTTTCTTATCATAGTTTGTAGATGGAATGATCTTCAGTAATAAACAGTTTGTAGATGGAATGATCTTCAGTAATAAACTTTTTCTTTTTCTTATCATAGTTTGTAGATGGAATGATCTTCAGTAATAAACAGTTTGTAGATGGAATGATCTTCAGTATACAGTTTGTAGATGGAATGATCTTCAGTAATAAACAGTTTGTAGATGGAATGATCTTCAGTAATAACAGTTTGTAGATGGAATGATCTTCAGTAATAACAGTTTGTAGATGGAATGATCTTCAGTAATAAACTTTTTCTTTTTCTTATCATAGTTTGTAGATGGAATGATCTTCAGTAATAACAGTTTGTAGATGGAATGATCTTCAGTAATAACAGTTTGTAGATGGATGATCTTCAGTAATACAGTTTGTAGATGGAATGATCTTCAGTATACAGTTTGTAGATGGAATGATCTTCAGTAATAAACTTTTTCGTTTTCTTATCATAGTTTGTAGATGGAATGATCTTCAGTAATAAACTTTTTCTTTTTCTTATCATAGTTTGTAGATGGAATGATCTTCAGTAATAAACAGTTTGTAGATGGAATGATCTTCAGTAATAAACTTTTTCTTTTTCTTATCATAGTTTGTAGATGGAATGATCTTCAGTAATAAACTTTTTCTTTTTCTTATCATAGTTTGTAGATGGAATGATCTTCAGTAATAAACAGTTTGTAGATGGAATGATCTCAGTAATAAACTTTTTCTTTTTCTTATCATAGTTTGTAGATGGAATGATCTTCAGTAATAACAGTTTGTAGATGGAATGATCTTCAGTAATAAACTTTTTTCTTTTCTTATCATAGTTTGTAGATGGAATGATCTTCAGTAATAAACAGTTTGTAGATGGAATGATCTTCAGTAATAATTTTTCTTTTCTTATCATAGTTTGTAGATGGAATGATCTTCAGTAATAAACAGTTTGTAGATGGAATGATCTTCAGTAATAACAGTTTGTAGATGGATGATTTCAGTAATAAACAGTTTGTAGATGGAATGATCTTCAGTAATAAACAGTTTGTAGATGGAATGATCTTCAGTAATACAGTTTGTAGATGGAATGATCTTCAGTAATAAACTTTTTCTTTTTCTTATCAGTTTGTAGATGGAATGATCTTCAGTAATAAAAGTTTGTAGATGGAATGATCTTCAGTAATAAACAGTTTGTAGATGGAATGATCTTCAGTAATAACAGTTTGTAGATGGAATGATCTTCAGTAATAAACAGTTTGTAGATGGAATGATCTTCAGTAATAAACTTTTTCTTTTCTATCATAGTTTGTAGATGGAATGATCTTCAGTAATAAACTTTTTCTTTTTCTTATCATAGTTTGTAGATGGAATGATCTTCAGTAATAAACAGTTTGTAGATGGAATGATCTTCAGTAATAAACTTTTTCTTTTCTTATCATAGTTTGTAGATGGAATGATCTTCAGTAATAAACTTTTGTAGATGGAATGATCTTCAGTAATAACAGTTTGTAGATGGAATGATCTTCAGTAATAAACAGTTTGTAGATGGATGATCTTCAGTAATAAACTTTTTCTTTTCTTATCATAGTTTGTAGATGGAATGATTTCAGTAATAAACAGTTTGTAGATGGAATGATCTTCAGTAATAAACTTTTTCTTTTCTTATCATAGTTTGTAGATGGAATGATTTCAGTAATAAACAGTTTGTAGATGGAATGATCTTCAGTAATAAACTTTTTCTTTTCTTATCATAGTTTGTAGATGGAATGATCTTCAGTAATAAACAGTTTGTAGATGGAATGATCTTCAGTAATACAGTTTGGATGGAATGATCTTCAGTAATAAACAGTTTGTAGATGGAATGATCTTCAGTAATAACAGTTTGTAGATGGAATGATCTTCAGTAATAAAAGTTTGTAGATGGAATGATCTTCAGTAATAAACTTTTTCTTTTTCTTATCATAGTTTGTAGATGGAATGATCTTCAGTAAAAACAGTTTGTAGATGGAATGATCTTCAGTAATAAACAGTTTGTAGATGGAATGATTTCAGTAATAAACAGTTTGTAGATGGAATGATCTTCAGTAATAACTTTTTTTTTTCTTATCATAGTTTGTAGATGGAATGATCTTCAGTAATAAACAGTTTGTAGATGGAATGATTTCAGTAATAAACAGTTTGTAGATGGAATGATCTTCAGTAATACTTTTTCTTTTTCTTATCATAGTTTGTAGATGGAATGATCTTCAGTAATAAACAGTTTGTAGATGGAATGATCTTCAGTAATAAATTTTTCTTTTTCTTATCATAGTTTGTAGATGGAATGATCTTCAGTAATAAACAGTTTGTAGATGGAATGATCTTCAGTAATAACAGTTTGTAGATGGAATGATCTTCAGTAATAAACTTTTTCTTTCTTATCATAGTTTGTAGATGGAATGATCTTCAGTAATAAACAGTTTGTAGATGGAATGATCTTCAGTAATAACTTTTTCTTATCATAGTTTGTAGATGGAATGATCTTCAGTAATAAAGTTTTGTAGATGGATGATCTTCAGTAATAAACAGTTTGTAGATGGAATGATCTTCAGTAATAAACTTTTTCTTTTTTCTTATCATAGTTTGTAGATGGAATGATCTTCAGTAATAAACAGTTTGTAGATGGAATGATCTTCAGTAATAAACAGTTTGTAGATGGAATGATCTTCAGTAATAAACAGTTTGTAGATGGAATGATCTCAGTAATAACAGTTTGTAGATGGAATGATCTTCAGTAATAAACAGTTTGTAGATGGAATGATCTTCAGTAATAAACTTTTTCTTTTTCTTATCATAGTTTGTAGATGGAATGATCTTCAGTAATAAACAGTTTGTAGATGGATGATTTCAGTAATAAATTTTCTTTTTCTTATCATAGTTTGTAGATGGAATGATCTTCAGTAATAAACAGTTTGTAGATGGAATGATCTTCAGTAATAACTTTTTCTTTTCTTTATCATAGTTTGTAGATGGAATGATTTCAGTAATAAACTTTTTCTTTTTTTATCATAGTTTGTAGATGGAATGATCTTTCAGTAATAACAGTTTGTAGATGGAATGATCTTCAGTAATAAACTTTTCTTTTTTCTTATCATAGTTTGTAGATGGAATGATCTTCAGTAATAAACAGTTTGTAGATGGAATGATCTTCAGTAATAAACTTTTTTTTCTTATCATAGTTTGTAGATGGAATGATCTTCAGTAATAACAGTTTGTAGATGGAATGATCTTCAGTAATAAACAGTTTGTAGATGGAATGATCTTCAGTTAAATTTTCTTTTCTTATCATAGTTTGTAGATGGAATGATCTTCAGTAATAAACAGTTTGTAGATGGAATGATCTTCAGTAATAAACAGTTTTGTAGATGGAATGATTTCAGTAATAAACAGTTTGTAGATGGAATGATCTTCAGTAATAAAGTTTGTAGATGGAATGATCTTCAGTAATAAACAGTTTGTAGATGGAATGATCTTCAGTAATAAACTTTTCTTTTTCTTATATAGTTTGTAGATGGAATGATCTTCAGTAATAAACAGTTTGTAGATGGAATGATCTTCAGTAATAAACTTTTTCTTTCTTATCATAGTTTGTAGATGGAATGATCTTCAGTAATAAACAGTTTGTAGATGGAATGATCTTCAGTAATAAACTTTTCTTTTTCTTATCATAGTTTGTAGATGGAATGATCTTCAGTAATAACTTTTTCTTTTTTTATCATAGTTTGTAGATGGAATGATCTTCAGTAATAAACAGTTTGTAGATGGAATGATCTTCAGTAATAAACTTTTTCTTTTTCTTATATAGTTTGTAGATGGAATGATCTTCAGTAATAACAGTTTGTAGATGGAATGATCTTCAGTAATAACTTTTTCTTTTCTTATCATAGTTTGTAGATGGAATGATCTTCAGTAATAAACTTTTCTTTTTCTTATCATAGTTTGTAGATGGAATGATCTTCAGTAATAAGTTTTGTAGATGGAATGATCTTCAGTAATAAACTTTTTCTTTTTATATCATAGTTTGTAGATGGAATGATCTTCAGTAATAAACAGTTTGTAGATGGAATGATCTTCAGTAATAACTTTTTCTTTTTCTTATCATAGTTTGTAGATGGAATGATCTTCAGTAATAACAGTTTGTAGATGGAATGATCTTCAGTAATAAACAGTTTGTAGATGGAATGATCTTCAGTAATAAACAGTTTGTAGATGGAATGATCTTCAGTAATAAACAGTTTGTAGATGGAATGATTTCAGTAATAAAAGTTTGTAGATGGAATGATCTTCAGTAATAAACTTTTTCTTTTCTTATCATAGTTTGTAGATGGAATGATCTTCAGTATAAAAA
>JAAVKF010000051.1:0-83082 GCA_012070555.1 Brugia pahangi | reverse complement strand
TTCCATCTACAAACTGCTTATTACTGAAGATCATTCCATCTACAAACTATGATAAGAAAAAAAAAAAAAAAGTTTATTACTGAAGATCATTCCATCTACAAACTATGATAAGAAAAAGAAAAGTTTATTACTGAAGATCATTCCATCTACAAACTGTTTATTACCAAAGATCATTCCATCTACAAACTGTTTATTACTGAAGATCATTCCATCTACAAACTATGATAAGAAAAAGAAAGTTTATTACTGAAGATCATTCCATCTACAAACCCTATAGATGGAGGAAAAGAAAAAGTTTATTACTGAAGATCATTCCATCTACAAACTATGATAAGAAAAAGAAAAAGTTTATTACTGAAGATCATTCCATCTACAAACTGTTTATTACTGAAGATCATTCCATCTACAAACTATGATAAGAAAGAGAAGAAGTTTATTACTGAAGATCATTCCATCTACAAACTGTTTATTACTGAAGATCATTCCATCTACAAACTATGATATACAAAAAAAAAAGTTTATTACTGAAGATCATTCCATCTACAAACTGTTTATTACTGAAGATCATTCCATCTACAAACTATGATAAGAAAAAGAAAAAGTTTATTACTGAAGATCATTCCATCTACAAACTGTTTATTACTGAAGATCATTCCATCTACAAACTGTTTATTACTGAAGATCATTCCATCTACAAACTGTTTATTACTGAAGATCATTCCATCTACAAACTATGATAAGAAAAAGAAAAAGTTTATTACTGAAGATCATTCCATCTACAAACTGTTTATTACTGAAGATCATTCCATCTACAAACTATGATAAGAAAAAGAAAAAGTTTATTACTGAAGATCATTCCATCTACAAACTGTTTATTACTGAAGATCATTCCATCTACAAACTATATAAAAGAAAGTTTATTACTGAAGATCATTCCATCTACAAACTGTTTATTACTGAAGATCATTCCATCTACAAACTATGATAAGAAAAGAAAAAAGTTTATTACTGAAGATCATTCCATCTACAAACTGTTTATTACTGAAGATCATTCCATCTACAAACTGTTTATTACTGAAGATCATTCCATCTACAAACTATGATAAGAAAAAGAAAAAGTTTATTACTGAAGATCATTCCATCTACAAACTATGATAAGAAAAAGAAAGAGTTTATTACTGAAGATCATTCCATCTACAAACTATGATAAGAAAAAGAAAAAGTTTATTACTGAAGATCATTCCATCTACAAACTGTTTATTACTGAAGATCATTCCATCTACAAACTATGATAAGAAAAAGAAAAGTTTATTACTGAAGATCATTCCATCTACAAACTGTTTATTACTGAAGATCATTCCATCTACAAACTGTTTATTACTGAAGATCATTCCATCTACAAACTGTTTATTACTGAAGATCATTCCATCTACAAACTATGATAAGAAAAGAAGTTTATTACTGAAGATCATTCCATCTACAAACTGTTTATTACTGAAGATCATTCCATCTACAAACTATGATAAGAAAAAAGAAAGTTTATTACTGAAGATCATTCCATCTACAAACTGTTTATTACTGAAGATCATTCCATCTACAAACTGTTTATTACTGAAGATCATTCCATCTACAAACTATGATAAGAAAGAAAGTTTATTACTGAAGATCATTCCATCTACAAACTGTTTATTACTGAAGATCATTCCATCTACAAACTATGATAAGAAAAAAAAAGTTTATTACTGAAGATCATTCCATCTACAAACTGTTTATTACTGAAGATCATTCCATCTACAAACTATGATAAGAAAAAGAAAAGTTTATTACTGAAGATCATTCCATCTACAAACTGTTTATTACTGAAGATCATTCCATCTACAAACTGTTTATTACTGAAGATCATTCCATCTACAAACTATGATAAGAAAAAGAAAGTTTATTACTGAAGATCATTCCATCTACAAACTGTTTATTACTGAAGATCATTCCATCTACAAACTATGATAAGAAAAAGAAAAAGTTTATTACTGAAGATCATTCCATCTACAAACTGTTTATTACTGAAGATCATTCCATCTACAAACTGTTTATTACTGAAGATCATTCCATCTACAAACTATGATAAGAAAAAGAAAAGTTTATTACTGAAGATCATTCCATCTACAAACTGTTTATTACTGAAGATCATTCCATCTACAAACTGTTTATTACTGAAGATCATTCCATCTACAAACTATGATAAGAAAAAGAAAAAGTTTATTACTGAAGATCATTCCATCTACAAACTGTTTATTACTGAAGATCATTCCATCTACAAACTATGATAAGAAAAAGAAAAAGTTTATTACTGAAGATCATTCCATCTACAAACTGTTTATTACTGAAGATCATTCCATCTACAAACTATGATAAGAAAAAGAAAAAGTTTATTACTGAAGATCATTCCATCTACAAACTGTTTATTACTGAAGATCATTCCATCTACAAACTGTTTATTACTGAAGATCATTCCATCTACAAACTGTTTATTACTGAAGATCATTCCATCTACAAACTATGATAAGAAAAAGAAAAAGTTTATTACTGAAGATCATTCCATCTACAAACTGTTTATTACTGAAGATCATTCCATCTACAAACTATGATAAGAAAGAAAAGTTTATTACTGAAGATCATTCCATCTACAAACTGTTTATTACTGAAGATCATTCCATCTACAAACTGTTTATTACTGAAGATCATTCCATCTACAAACTATGATAAGAAAAAGAAAAAGTTTATTACTGAAGATCATTCCATCTACAAACTGTTTATTACTGAAGATCATTCCATCTACAAACTGTTTATTACTGAAGATCATTCCATCTACAAACTAAGAAAAAGAAAAAGTTTATTACTGAAGATCATTCCATCTACAAACTGTTTATTACTGAAGATCATTCCATCTACAAACTGTTTATTACTGAAGATCATTCCATCTACAAACTGTTTATTACTGAAGATCATTCCATCTACAAACTATGATTAGAAAAAGTTTATTACTGAAGATCATTCCATCTACAAACTGTTTATTACTGAAGATCATTCCATCTACAAACTATGATAAGAAAAAGAAAAAGTTTATTACTGAAGATCATTCCATCTACAAACTGTTTATTACTGAAGATCATTCCATCTACAAACTATGATAAGAAAAAGAAAAAGTTTATTACTGAAGATCATTCCATCTACAAACTGTTTATTACTGAAGATCATTCCATCTACAAACTATGATAAGAAAAAGAGAAAAGTTTATTACTGAAGATCATTCCATCTACAAACTGTTTATTACTGAAGATCATTCCATCTACAAACTGTTTATTACTGAAGATCATTCCATCTACAAACTATGATAAGAAAAAGAAACAAGTTTATTACTGAAGATCATTCCATCTACAAACTGTTTATTACTGAAGATCATTCCATCTACAAACTATGATAAGAAAAAGAAAAAGTTTATTACTGAAGATCATTCCATCTACAAACTATGATAAGAAAAGAAAAAGTTTATTACTGAAGATCATTCCATCTACAAACTGTTTATTACTGAAGATCATTCCATCTACAAACTATGATAAGAAAAAGTTTATTACTGAGATCATTCCATCTACAAACTGTTTATTACTGAAGATCATTCCATCTACAAACTATGATAAGAAAAAGTTTATTACTGAAGATCATTCCATCTACAAACTGTTTATTACTGAAGATCATTCCATCTACAAACTATGATAAGAAAAAGAAAAAGTTTATTACTGAAGATCATTCCATCTACAAACTGTTTATTACTGAAGATCATTCCATCTACAAACTATGATAAGAAAAAGAAACAAGTTTATTACTGAAGATCATTCCATCTACAAACTATGATAAGAAAAAGTTTATTACTGAAGATCATTCCATCTACAAACTGTTTATTACTGAAGATCATTCCATCTACAAACTATGATAAGAAAAAGAAAAGTTTATTACTGAAGATCATTCCATCTACAAACTGTTTATTACTGAAGATCATTCCATCTACAAACTATGATAAGAAAAAGAAAAAGTTTATTACTGAAGATCATTCCATCTACAAACTGTTTATTACTGAAGATCATTCCATCTACAAACTATGATAAGAAAAAGAAAAAGTTTATTACTGAAGATCATTCCATCTACAAACTATGATAAGAAAAAGAAAAAGTTTATTACTGAAGATCATTCCATCTACAAACTATGATAAGAAAAAGAAAAGTTTATTACTGAAGATCATTCCATCTACAAACTGTTTATTACTGAAGATCATTCCATCTACAAACTGTTTATTACTGAAGATCATTCCATCTACAAACTGTTTATTACTGAAGATCATTCCATCTACAAACTGTTTATTACTGAAGATCATTCCATCTACAAACTATGATAAGAAAAAGAAAAAGTTTATTACTGAAGATCATTCCATCTACAAACTGTTTATTACTGAAGATCATTCCATCTACAAACTATGATAAGAAAAAGAAAAGTTTATTACTGAAGATCATTCCATCTACAAACTGTTTATTACTGAAGATCATTCCATCTACAAACTATGATAAGAAAAAGAAAAAGTTTATTACTGAAGATCATTCCATCTACAAACTGTTTATTACTGAAGATCATTCCATCTACAAACTGTTTATTACTGAAGATCATTCCATCTACAAACTATGATAAGAAAAAGAAAAAGTTTATTACTGAAGATCATTCCATCTACAAACTGTTTATTACTGAAGATCATTCCATCTACAAACTATGATAAGAAAAAAAAGTTTATTACTGAAGATCATTCCATCTACAAACTGTTTATTACTGAAGATCATTCCATCTACAAACTGTTTATTACTGAAGATCATTCCATCTACAAACTATGATAAGAAAAAGAAAAAGTTTATTACTGAAGATCATTCCATCTACAAACTGTTTATTACTGAAGATCATTCCATCTACAAACTGTTTATTACTGAAGATCATTCCATCTACAAACTATGATAGAAAAAGTTTATTACTGAAGATCATTCCATCTACAAACTATGATAAGAAAAAGAAAAAGTTTATTACTGAAGATCATTCCATCTACAAACTGTTTATTACTGAAGATCATTCCATCTACAAACTATGATAAGAAAAAGAAAAAGTTTATTACTGAAGATCATTCCATCTACAAACTGTTTATTACTGAAGATCATTCCATCTACAAACTGTTTATTACTGAAGATCATTCCATCTACAAACTATGATAAGAAAAAGAAAAAGTTTATTACTGAAGATCATTCCATCTACAAACTGTTTATTACTGAAGATCATTCCATCTACAAACTATGATAAGAAAAAAGAAAAAGTTTATTACTGAAGATCATTCCATCTACAAACTGTTTATTACTGAAGATCATTCCATCTACAAACTATGATAAGAAAGAAAAGTTTATTACTGAAGATCATTCCATCTACAAACTATGATAAGAAAAAGAAAAAGTTTATTACTGAAGATCATTCCATCTACAAACTGTTTATTACTGAAGATCATTCCATCTACAAACTATGATAAGAAAAAGTTTATTACTGAAGATCATTCCATCTACAAACTGTTTATTACTGAAGATCATTCCATCTACAAACTATGACTTAGAAAAAGAAAAAGTTTATTACTGAAGATCATTCCATCTACAAACTGTTTATTACTGAAGATCATTCCATCTACAAACTATGATAAGAAAAAAAGTTTATTACTGAAGATCATTCCATCTACAAACTATGATAAGAAAAGAAAAAAGTTTATTACTGAAGATCATTCCATCTACAAACTGTTTATTACTGAAGATCATTCCATCTACAAACTGTTTATTACTGAAGATCATTCCATCTACAAACTATGATAAGAAAAAGAAAAAGTTTATTACTGAAGATCATTCCATCTACAAACTATGATAAGAAAAAGAAAAAGTTTATTACTGAAGATCATTCCATCTACAAACTGTTTATTACTGAAGATCATTCCATCTACAAACTATGATAAGAAAAAGAAAAGTTTATTACTGAAGATCATTCCATCTACAAACTGTTTATTACTGAAGATCATTCCATCTACAAACTATGATAAGAAAAAAAAATGTTTATTACTGAAGATCATTCCATCTACAAACTGTTTATTACTGAAGATCATTCCATCTACAAACTGTTTATTACTGAAGATCATTCCATCTACAAACTATGATAAGAAAGAAAAAGTTTATTACTGAAGATCATTCCATCTACAAACTGTTTATTACTGAAGATCATTCCATCTACAAACTATGATAAAAAGAAAAAGTTTATTACTGAAGATCATTCCATCTACAAACTGTTTATTACTGAAGATCATTCCATCTACAAACTATGATAAGAAAAAGTTTATTACTGAAGATCATTCCATCTACAAACTATGATAAGAAAAAGAAAAAGTTTATTACTGAAGATCATTCCATCTACAAACTGTTTATTACTGAAGATCATTCCATCTACAAACTGTTTATTACTGAAGATCATTCCATCTACAAACTATGATAAGAAAAAGAAAAAGTTTATTACTGAAGATCATTCCATCTACAAACTGTTTATTACTGAAGATCATTCCATCTACAAACTATGATAAGAAAAAAGAAAAGTTTATTACTGAAGATCATTCCATCTACAAACTGTTTATTACTGAAGATCATTCCATCTACAAACTGTTTATTACTGAAGATCATTCCATCTACAAACTATGATAAGAAAAGAAAAAAGTTTATTACTGAAGATCATTCCATCTACAAACTGTTTATTACTGAAGATCATTCCATCTACAAACTATGATAAGAAAAGAAAAAAGTTTATTACTGAAGATCATTCCATCTACAAACTGTTTATTACTGAAGATCATTCCATCTACAAACTATGATAAGAAAAAGAAAAAGTTTATTACTGAAGATCATTCCATCTACAAACTATGATAAGAAAAAGAAAAAGTTTATTACTGAAGATCATTCCATCTACAAACTATGATAAGAAAAGAAAAGTTTATTACTGAAGATCATTCCATCTACAAACTGTTTATTACTGAAGATCATTCCATCTACAAACTGTTTATTACTGAAGATCATTCCATCTACAAACTGTTTATTACTGAAGATCATTCCATCTACAAACTGTTTATTACTGAAGATCATTCCATCTACAAACTATGATAAGAAAAAAGAAAAGTTTATTACTGAAGATCATTCCATCTACAAACTGTTTATTACTGAAGATCATTCCATCTACAAACTATGATAAGAAAAAGAAAAAGTTTATTACTGAAGATCATTCCATCTACAAACTGTTTATTACTGAAGATCATTCCATCTACAAACTATGATAAGAAAAAGAAAAGTTTATTACTGAAGATCATTCCATCTACAAACTGTTTATTACTGAAGATCATTCCATCTACAAACTGTTTATTACTGAAGATCATTCCATCTACAAACTATGATAAGAAAAAGAAAAAGTTTATTACTGAAGATCATTCCATCTACAAACTGTTTATTACTGAAGATCATTCCATCTACAAACTATGATAAGAAAAAAAAATGTTTATTACTGAAGATCATTCCATCTACAAACTGTTTATTACTGAAGATCATTCCATCTACAAACTGTTTATTACTGAAGATCATTCCATCTACAAACTATGATAAGAAAAAGAAAAAGTTTATTACTGAAGATCATTCCATCTACAAACTGTTTATTACTGAAGATCATTCCATCTACAAACTGTTTATTACTGAAGATCATTCCATCTACAAACTATGATAAGAAGAAGTTTATTACTGAAGATCATTCCATCTACAAACTATGATAAGAAAAAGAAAAAGTTTATTACTGAAGATCATTCCATCTACAAACTGTTTATTACTGAAGATCATTCCATCTACAAACTATGATAAGAAAAAGAAAAAGTTTATTACTGAAGATCATTCCATCTACAAACTGTTTATTACTGAAGATCATTCCATCTACAAACTGTTTATTACTGAAGATCATTCCATCTACAAACTATGATAAGAAAAAGAAAAAGTTTATTACTGAAGATCATTCCATCTACAAACTGTTTATTACTGAAGATCATTCCATCTACAAACTATGATAAGAAAAAGAAAAGTTACTATTACTGAAGATCATTCCATCTACAAACTGTTTATTACTGAAGATCATTCCATCTACAAACTATGATAAGAAAAAGAAAAGTTTATTACTGAAGATCATTCCATCTACAAACTATGATAAGAAAAAGAAAAAGTTTATTACTGAAGATCATTCCATCTACAAACTGTTTATTACTGAAGATCATTCCATCTACAAACTATGATAAGAAAAAGTTTATTACTGAAGATCATTCCATCTACAAACTGTTTATTACTGAAGATCATTCCATCTACAAACTATGATAAGAAAAAGAAAAAGTTTATTACTGAAGATCATTCCATCTACAAACTATGATAAAAAGTTTATTACTGAAGATCATTCCATCTACAAACTATGATAAGAAAAAGAAAAAGTTTATTACTGAAGATCATTCCATCTACAAACTGTTTATTACTGAAGATCATTCCATCTACAAACTGTTTATTACTGAAGATCATTCCATCTACAAACTATGATAAGAAAAAGAAAAAGTTTATTACTGAAGATCATTCCATCTACAAACTATGATAAGAAAAAGAAAAAGTTTATTACTGAAGATCATTCCATCTACAAACTGTTTATTACTGAAGATCATTCCATCTACAAACTATGATAAGAAAAAGAAAAAGTTTATTACTGAAGATCATTCCATCTACAAACTGTTTATTACTGAAGATCATTCCATCTACAAACTATGATAAGAAAAAAAAATGTTTATTACTGAAGATCATTCCATCTACAAACTGTTTATTACTGAAGATCATTCCATCTACAAACTGTTTATTACTGAAGATCATTCCATCTACAAACTATGATAAGAAAAAGAAAAAGTTTATTACTGAAGATCATTCCATCTACAAACTGTTTATTACTGAAGATCATTCCATCTACAAACTATATGAAAAAAGAAAAAGTTTATTACTGAAGATCATTCCATCTACAAACTGTTTATTACTGAAGATCATTCCATCTACAAACTATGATAAGAAAAAGTTTATTACTGAAGATCATTCCATCTACAAACTATGATAAGAAAAAGAAAAAGTTTATTACTGAAGATCATTCCATCTACAAACTGTTTATTACTGAAGATCATTCCATCTACAAACTGTTTATTACTGAAGATCATTCCATCTACAAACTATGATAAGAAAAAGAAAAAGTTTATTACTGAAGATCATTCCATCTACAAACTGTTTATTACTGAAGATCATTCCATCTACAAACTATGATAAGAAAAGAAAAAGTTTATTACTGAAGATCATTCCATCTACAAACTGTTTATTACTGAAGATCATTCCATCTACAAACTGTTTATTACTGAAGATCATTCCATCTACAAACTATGATAAGAAAAAGAAAAAGTTTATTACTGAAGATCATTCCATCTACAAACTGTTTATTACTGAAGATCATTCCATCTACAAACTGTTTATTACTGAAGATCATTCCATCTACAAACTATGATAAGAAAAAGAAAAAGTTTATTACTGAAGATCATTCCATCTACAAACTGTTTATTACTGAAGATCATTCCATCTACAAACTATGATAAGAAAAAGAAAAGTTTATTACTGAAGATCATTCCATCTACAAACTGTTTATTACTGAAGATCATTCCATCTACAAACTATGATAAGAAAAAGTTTATTACTGAAGATCATTCCATCTACAAACTGTTTATTACTGAAGATCATTCCATCTACAAACTATGATAAGAAAAAGAAAAGTTTATTACTGAAGATCATTCCATCTACAAACTGTTTATTACTGAAGATCATTCCATCTACAAACTATGATAAGAAAAAAGTTTATTACTGAAGATCATTCCATCTACAAACTATGATAAGAAAAAGTTTATTACTGAAGATCATTCCATCTACAAACTTTATTACTGAAGATCATTCCATCTACAAACTATGATAAGAAAAGAAAGTTTTATTACTGAAGATCATTCCATCTACAAACTGTTTATTACTGAAGATCATTCCATCTACAAACTATGATAAGAAAAAGAAAAAGTTTATTACTGAAGATCATTCCATCTACAAACTGTTTATTACTGAAGATCATTCCATCTACAAACTGTTTATTACTGAAGATCATTCCATCTACAAACCATGATAAGAAAAAGTTTATTACTGAAGATCATTCCATCTACAAACTATGATAAGAAAAAGAAAAAGTTTATTACTGAAGATCATTCCATCTACAAACTGTTTATTACTGAAGATCATTCCATCTACAAACTATGATAAGAAAAAGAAAAAGTTTATTACTGAAGATCATTCCATCTACAAACTGTTTATTACTGAAGATCATTCCATCTACAAACTATGATAAGAAAAAGAAAATGTTTATTACTGAAGATCATTCCATCTACAAACTGTTTATTACTGAAGATCATTCCATCTACAAACTGTTTATTACTGAAGATCATTCCATCTACAAACTATGATAAGAAAAAGTTTATTACTGAAGATCATTCCATCTACAAACTGTTTATTACTGAAGATCATTCCATCTACAAACTATGATAAGAAAAAGAAAAAGTTTATTACTGAAGATCATTCCATCTACAAACTGTTTATTACTGAAGATCATTCCATCTACAAACTATGATAAGAAAAAGTTTATTACTGAAGATCATTCCATCTACAAACTGTTTATTACTGAAGATCATTCCATCTACAAACTATGATAAGAAAAAGAAAAGTTTATTACTGAAGATCATTCCATCTACAAACTGTTTATTACTGAAGATCATTCCATCTACAAACTATGATAAGAAAAAGTTTATTACTGAAGATCATTCCATCTACAAACTATGATTAGAAAAAGAAAAAGTTTATTACTGAAGATCATTCCATCTACAAACTGTTTATTACTGAAGATCATTCCATCTACAAACTGTTTATTACTGAAGATCATTCCATCTACAAACTATGATAAGAAAAAGAAAAAGTTTATTACTGAAGATCATTCCATCTACAAACTGTTTATTACTGAAGATCATTCCATCTACAAACTGTTTATTACTGAAGATCATTCCATCTACAAACTATGATAAGAAAAAGAAAAAGTTTATTACTGAAGATCATTCCATCTACAAACTGTTTATTACTGAAGATCATTCCATCTACAAACTATGATAAGAAAAAAAAAGTTTATTACTGAAGATCATTCCATCTACAAACTGTTTATTACTGAAGATCATTCCATCTACAAACTATGATAAGAAAAGAAAAAGTTTATTACTGAAGATCATTCCATCTACAAACTATGATAAGAAAAAGAAAAGTTTATTACTGAAGATCATTCCATCTACAAACTATGATAAGAAAAAGAAAAAGTTTATTACTGAAGATCATTCCATCTACAAACTGTTTATTACTGAAGATCATTCCATCTACAAACTGTTTATTACTGAAGATCATTCCATCTACAAACTGTTTATTACTGAAGATCATTCCATCTACAAACTGTTTATTACTGAAGATCATTCCATCTACAAACTATGATAAGAAAAAGAAAAAGTTTATTACTGAAGATCATTCCATCTACAAACTGTTTATTACTGAAGATCATTCCATCTACAAACTATGATAAGAAAAAGAAAAAGTTTATTACTGAAGATCATTCCATCTACAAACTGTTTATTACTGAAGATCATTCCATCTACAAACTATGATAAGAAAAGAAAAAGTTTATTACTGAAGATCATTCCATCTACAAACTGTTTATTACTGAAGATCATTCCATCTACAAACTGTTTATTACTGAAGATCATTCCATCTACAAACTATGATAAGAAAAAGAAAAAGTTTATTACTGAAGATCATTCCATCTACAAACTGTTTATTACTGAAGATCATTCCATCTACAAACTATGATAAGAAAAAAAAATGTTTATTACTGAAGATCATTCCATCTACAAACTGTTTATTACTGAAGATCATTCCATCTACAAACTGTTTATTACTGAAGATCATTCCATCTACAAACTATGATAAGAAAAAGAAAAAGTTTATTACTGAAGATCATTCCATCTACAAACTGTTTATTACTGAAGATCATTCCATCTACAAACTGTTTATTACTGAAGATCATTCCATCTACAAACTATGATAAGAAAAAGTTTATTACTGAAGATCATTCCATCTACAAACTATGATAAGAAAAAGAAGAAGTTTATTACTGAAGATCATTCCATCTACAAACTGTTTATTACTGAAGATCATTCCATCTACAAACTATGATAAGAAAAAGAAAAAGTTTATTACTGAAGATCATTCCATCTACAAACTGTTTATTACTGAAGATCATTCCATCTACAAACTGTTTATTACTGAAGATCATTCCATCTACAAACTATGATAAGAAAAAGAAAAAGTTTATTACTGAAGATCATTCCATCTACAAACTGTTTATTACTGAAGATCATTCCATCTACAAACTATGATAAGAAAAAGAAAAAGTTTATTACTGAAGATCATTCCATCTACAAACTGTTTATTACTGAAGATCATTCCATCTACAAACTATGATAAGAAAAAGAAAAGTTTATTACTGAAGATCATTCCATCTACAAACTATGATAAGAAAAAGAAAAAGTTTATTACTGAAGATCATTCCATCTACAAACTGTTTATTACTGAAGATCATTCCATCTACAAACTATGATAAGAAAAAGTTTATTACTGAAGATCATTCCATCTACAAACTGTTTATTACTGAAGATCATTCCATCTACAAACTATGATAAGAAAAAGAAAAAGTTTATTACTGAAGATCATTCCATCTACAAACTATGATAAGAAAAAGTTTATTACTGAAGATCATTCCATCTACAAACTATGATAAGAAAAAGAAAAAGTTTATTACTGAAGATCATTCCATCTACAAACTGTTTATTACTGAAGATCATTCCATCTACAAACTGTTTATTACTGAAGATCATTCCATCTACAAACTATGATAAGAAAAAGAAAAAGTTTATTACTGAAGATCATTCCATCTACAAACTATGATAAGAAAAAGAAAAAGTTTATTACTGAAGATCATTCCATCTACAAACTGTTTATTACTGAAGATCATTCCATCTACAAACTATGATAAGAAAAAGAAAAAGTTTATTACTGAAGATCATTCCATCTACAAACTGTTTATTACTGAAGATCATTCCATCTACAAACTATGATAAGAAAAAAAAATGTTTATTACTGAAGATCATTCCATCTACAAACTGTTTATTACTGAAGATCATTCCATCTACAAACTGTTTATTACTGAAGATCATTCCATCTACAAACTATGATAAGAAAAAGAAAAAGTTTATTACTGAAGATCATTCCATCTACAAACTGTTTATTACTGAAGATCATTCCATCTACAAACTATGATAAAAAGAAAAAGTTTATTACTGAAGATCATTCCATCTACAAACTGTTTATTACTGAAGATCATTCCATCTACAAACTATGATAAGAAAAAGTTTATTACTGAAGATCATTCCATCTACAAACTATGATAAGAAAAAAAAAAGTTTATTACTGAAGATCATTCCATCTACAAACTGTTTATTACTGAAGATCATTCCATCTACAAACTGTTTATTACTGAAGATCATTCCATCTACAAACTATGATAAGAAAAAGAAAAAGTTTATTACTGAAGATCATTCCATCTACAAACTGTTTATTACTGAAGATCATTCCATCTACAAACTATGATAAGAAAAGAAAAAGTTTATTACTGAAGATCATTCCATCTACAAACTGTTTATTACTGAAGATCATTCCATCTACAAACTGTTTATTACTGAAGATCATTCCATCTACAAACTATGATAAGAAAAAGAAAAGTTTATTACTGAAGATCATTCCATCTACAAACTGTTTATTACTGAAGATCATTCCATCTACAAACTGTTTATTACTGAAGATCATTCCATCTACAAACTATGATAAGAAAAAGAAAAAGTTTATTACTGAAGATCATTCCATCTACAAACTGTTTATTACTGAAGATCATTCCATCTACAAACTATGATAAGAAAAAGAAAAAGTTTATTACTGAAGATCATTCCATCTACAAACTGTTTATTACTGAAGATCATTCCATCTACAAACTATGATAAGAAAAAGTTTATTACTGAAGATCATTCCATCTACAAACTGTTTATTACTGAAGATCATTCCATCTACAAACTATGATAAGAAAAAGAAAAAGTTTATTACTGAAGATCATTCCATCTACAAACTGTTTATTACTGAAGATCATTCCATCTACAAACTATGATAAGAAAAAGTTTATTACTGAAGATCATTCCATCTACAAACTATGATAAGAAAAAGTTTATTACTGAAGATCATTCCATCTACAAACTGTTTATTACTGAAGATCATTCCATCTACAAACTATGATAAGAAAAAGAAAAAGTTTATTACTGAAGATCATTCCATCTACAAACTGTTTATTACTGAAGATCATTCCATCTACAAACTATGATAAGAAAAAGAAAAAGTTTATTACTGAAGATCATTCCATCTACAAACTGTTTATTACTGAAGATCATTCCATCTACAAACTGTTTATTACTGAAGATCATTCCATCTACAAACTATGATAAGAAAAAGTTTATTACTGAAGATCATTCCATCTACAAACTATGATAAGAAAAAGAAGACAGTTTATTACTGAAGATCATTCCATCTACAAACTGTTTATTACTGAAGATCATTCCATCTACAAACTATGATAAGAAAAAGAAAAAGTTTATTACTGAAGATCATTCCATCTACAAACTGTTTATTACTGAAGATCATTCCATCTACAAACTATGATAAGAAAAAGAAAAAGTTTATTACTGAAGATCATTCCATCTACAAACTGTTTATTACTGAAGATCATTCCATCTACAAACTGTTTATTACTGAAGATCATTCCATCTACAAACTATGATAAGAAAAAGTTTATTACTGAAGATCATTCCATCTACAAACTGTTTATTACTGAAGATCATTCCATCTACAAACTATGATAAGAAAAAGAAAAAGTTTATTACTGAAGATCATTCCATCTACAAACTGTTTATTACTGAAGATCATTCCATCTACAAACTATGATAAGAAAAAGTTTATTACTGAAGATCATTCCATCTACAAACTGTTTATTACTGAAGATCATTCCATCTACAAACTATGATAAGAAAAGAAAAAGTTTATTACTGAAGATCATTCCATCTACAAACTGTTTATTACTGAAGATCATTCCATCTACAAACTATGATAAGAAAAAGTTTATTACTGAAGATCATTCCATCTACAAACTATGATAAGAAAAAGAAAAAGTTTATTACTGAAGATCATTCCATCTACAAACTGTTTATTACTGAAGATCATTCCATCTACAAACTGTTTATTACTGAAGATCATTCCATCTACAAACTATGATAAGAAAAAGAAAAAGTTTATTACTGAAGATCATTCCATCTACAAACTGTTTATTACTGAAGATCATTCCATCTACAAACTATGATAAGAAAAAGAAAAAGTTTATTACTGAAGATCATTCCATCTACAAACTATGAATTAAGCTATGAAGAAAAAGTTTATTACTGAAGATCATTCCATCTACAAACTGTTTATTACTGAAGATCATTCCATCTACAAACTATGATAAGAAAAGAAAAGTTTATTACTGAAGATCATTCCATCTACAAACTGTTTATTACTGAAGATCATTCCATCTACAAACTATGATAAGAAAAAGAAAAAGTTTATTACTGAAGATCATTCCATCTACAAACTGTTTATTACTGAAGATCATTCCATCTACAAACTATGATAAGAAAAAGAAAAAGTTTATTACTGAAGATCATTCCATCTACAAACTGTTTATTACTGAAGATCATTCCATCTACAAACTGTTTATTACTGAAGATCATTCCATCTACAAACTGTTTATTACTGAAGATCATTCCATCTACAAACTATGATAAGAAAAAGAAAAAGTTTATTACTGAAGATCATTCCATCTACAAACTGTTTATTACTGAAGATCATTCCATCTACAAACTATGATAAGAAAAAGAAAAGTTTATTACTGAAGATCATTCCATCTACAAACTGTTTATTACTGAAGATCATTCCATCTACAAACTATGATAAGAAAAAAAAAAGTTTATTACTGAAGATCATTCCATCTACAAACTGTTTATTACTGAAGATCATTCCATCTACAAACTATGATAAGAAAAAGAAAAAGTTTATTACTGAAGATCATTCCATCTACAAACTGTTTATTACTGAAGATCATTCCATCTACAAACTGTTTATTACTGAAGATCATTCCATCTACAAACTATGATAAGAAAAAGAAAAAGTTTATTACTGAAGATCATTCCATCTACAAACTATGATAAGAAAAGAAAAAGTTTATTACTGAAGATCATTCCATCTACAAACTATGATAAGAAAAAGAAAAAGTTTATTACTGAAGATCATTCCATCTACAAACTGTTTATTACTGAAGATCATTCCATCTACAAACTATGATAAGAAAAGAAAAAGTTTATTACTGAAGATCATTCCATCTACAAACTGTTTATTACTGAAGATCATTCCATCTACAAACTGTTTATTACTGAAGATCATTCCATCTACAAACTGTTTATTACTGAAGATCATTCCATCTACAAACTATGATAAGAAAAAGTTTATTACTGAAGATCATTCCATCTACAAACTGTTTATTACTGAAGATCATTCCATCTACAAACTATGATAAGAAAAAGAAAAAGTTTATTACTGAAGATCATTCCATCTACAAACTGTTTATTACTGAAGATCATTCCATCTACAAACTATGATAAGAAAAAGAAAAAGTTTATTACTGAAGATCATTCCATCTACAAACTATGATAAGAAAAAGTTTATTACTGAAGATCATTCCATCTACAAACTGTTTATTACTGAAGATCATTCCATCTACAAACTATGATAAGAAAAAGTTTATTACTGAAGATCATTCCATCTACAAACTGTTTATTACTGAAGATCATTCCATCTACAAACTATGATAAGAAAAAGAAAAAGTTTATTACTGAAGATCATTCCATCTACAAACTGTTTATTACTGAAGATCATTCCATCTACAAACTATGATAAGAAAAAAGAAAAAGTTTATTACTGAAGATCATTCCATCTACAAACTATGATAAGAAAAAGTTTATTACTGAAGATCATTCCATCTACAAACTATGATAAGAAAAAGAAAAAGTTTATTACTGAAGATCATTCCATCTACAAACTGTTTATTACTGAAGATCATTCCATCTACAAACTGTTTATTACTGAAGATCATTCCATCTACAAACTGTTTATTACTGAAGATCATTCCATCTACAAACTGTTTATTACTGAAGATCATTCCATCTACAAACTATGATAAGAAAAAGAAAAAGTTTATTACTGAAGATCATTCCATCTACAAACTGTTTATTACTGAAGATCATTCCATCTACAAACTATGATAAGAAAAGAAAAAGTTTATTACTGAAGATCATTCCATCTACAAACTGTTTATTACTGAAGATCATTCCATCTACAAACTATGATAAGAAAAAGAAAAAGTTTATTACTGAAGATCATTCCATCTACAAACTGTTTATTACTGAAGATCATTCCATCTACAAACTGTTTATTACTGAAGATCATTCCATCTACAAACTATGATAAGAAAAAGAAAAAGTTTATTACTGAAGATCATTCCATCTACAAACTGTTTATTACTGAAGATCATTCCATCTACAAACTATGATAAGAAAAAAAAATGTTTATTACTGAAGATCATTCCATCTACAAACTGTTTATTACTGAAGATCATTCCATCTACAAACTGTTTATTACTGAAGATCATTCCATCTACAAACTATGATAAGAAAAAGAAAAAGTTTATTACTGAAGATCATTCCATCTACAAACTGTTTATTACTGAAGATCATTCCATCTACAAACTGTTTATTACTGAAGATCATTCCATCTACAAACTATGATAAGAAAAAGTTTATTACTGAAGATCATTCCATCTACAAACTATGATAAGAAAAAGAAAAAGTTTATTACTGAAGATCATTCCATCTACAAACTGTTTATTACTGAAGATCATTCCATCTACAAACTATGATAAGAAAAAAGAAAAGTTTATTACTGAAGATCATTCCATCTACAAACTGTTTATTACTGAAGATCATTCCATCTACAAACTGTTTATTACTGAAGATCATTCCATCTACAAACTATGATAAGAAAAAGAAAAAGTTTATTACTGAAGATCATTCCATCTACAAACTGTTTATTACTGAAGATCATTCCATCTACAAACTATGATAAGAAAAAGAAAAGTTTATTACTGAAGATCATTCCATCTACAAACTGTTTATTACTGAAGATCATTCCATCTACAAACTATGATAAGAAAAAGAGAAAGTGCTTATTACTGAAGATCATTCCATCTACAAACTATGATAAGAAAAAGAAAAAGTTTATTACTGAAGATCATTCCATCTACAAACTGTTTATTACTGAAGATCATTCCATCTACAAACTATGATAAGAAAAAGTTTATTACTGAAGATCATTCCATCTACAAACTGTTTATTACTGAAGATCATTCCATCTACAAACTATGATAAGAAAAAGAAAAGTTTATTACTGAAGATCATTCCATCTACAAACTGTTTATTACTGAAGATCATTCCATCTACAAACTATGATAAGAAAAAGTTTATTACTGAAGATCATTCCATCTACAAACTATGATAAGAAAAAGAAAAAGTTTATTACTGAAGATCATTCCATCTACAAACTGTTTATTACTGAAGATCATTCCATCTACAAACTGTTTATTACTGAAGATCATTCCATCTACAAACTATGATAAGAAAAAGAAAAAGTTTATTACTGAAGATCATTCCATCTACAAACTATGATAAGAAAAAAAAAGTTTATTACTGAAGATCATTCCATCTACAAACTGTTTATTACTGAAGATCATTCCATCTACAAACTATGATAAGAAAAAGAAAGTTTATTACTGAAGATCATTCCATCTACAAACTGTTTATTACTGAAGATCATTCCATCTACAAACTATGATAAGAAAAAAAAAGTTTATTACTGAAGATCATTCCATCTACAAACTGTTTATTACTGAAGATCATTCCATCTACAAACTGTTATTACTGAAGATCATTCCATCTACAAACTATGATAAGAAAAAGAAAAAGTTTATTACTGAAGATCATTCCATCTACAAACTGTTTATTACTGAAGATCATTCCATCTACAAACTATGATAAAAAGAAGAAAAAGTTTATTACTGAAGATCATTCCATCTACAAACTGTTTATTACTGAAGATCATTCCATCTACAAACTATGACAAGAAAAAGAAAAAGTTTATTACTGAAGATCATTCCATCTACAAACTATGATAAGAAAAGAAAAGTTTATTACTGAAGATCATTCCATCTACAAACTGTTTATTACTGAAGATCATTCCATCTACAAACTGTTTATTACTGAAGATCATTCCATCTACAAACTATGATAAGAAAAAGAAAAAGTTTATTACTGAAGATCATTCCATCTACAAACTGTTTATTACTGAAGATCATTCCATCTACAAACTATGATAAGAAAAGAAAAGTTTATTACTGAAGATCATTCCATCTACAAACTGTTTATTACTGAAGATCATTCCATCTACAAACTGTTTATTACTGAAGATCATTCCATCTACAAACTATGATAAGAAAAAGAAAAAGTTTATTACTGAAGATCATTCCATCTACAAACTGTTTATTACTGAAGATCATTCCATCTACAAACTGTTTATTACTGAAGATCATTCCATCTACAAACTATGATAAGAAAAAGAAAAAGTTTATTACTGAAGATCATTCCATCTACAAACTGTTTATTACTGAAGATCATTCCATCTACAAACTATGATAAGAAAAAGAAAAAGTTTATTACTGAAGATCATTCCATCTACAAACTGTTTATTACTGAAGATCATTCCATCTACAAACTATGATAAGAAAAAGTTTATTACTGAAGATCATTCCATCTACAAACTGTTTATTACTGAAGATCATTCCATCTACAAACTATGATAAGAAAAAGAAAAAGTTTATTACTGAAGATCATTCCATCTACAAACTGTTTATTACTGAAGATCATTCCATCTACAAACTATGATAAGAAAAAGTTTATTACTGAAGATCATTCCATCTACAAACTATGATAAGAAAAAGTTTATTACTGAAGATCATTCCATCTACAAACTGTTTATTACTGAAGATCATTCCATCTACAAACTATGATAAGAAAAAGAAAAAGTTTATTACTGAAGATCATTCCATCTACAAACTGTTTATTACTGAAGATCATTCCATCTACAAACTATGATAAGAAAAAGAAAAGTTTATTACTGAAGATCATTCCATCTACAAACTGTTTATTACTGAAGATCATTCCATCTACAAACTGTTTATTACTGAAGATCATTCCATCTACAAACTATGATAAGAAAAAGTTTATTACTGAAGATCATTCCATCTACAAACTATGATAAGAAAAAGAAAAAGTTTATTACTGAAGATCATTCCATCTACAAACTGTTTATTACTGAAGATCATTCCATCTACAAACTATGATAAGAAAAAGAAAAAGTTTATTACTGAAGATCATTCCATCTACAAACTGTTTATTACTGAAGATCATTCCATCTACAAACTATGATAAGAAAAAGAAAAAGTTTATTACTGAAGATCATTCCATCTACAAACTGTTTATTACTGAAGATCATTCCATCTACAAACTGTTTATTACTGAAGATCATTCCATCTACAAACTATGATAAGAAAAAAGTTTATTACTGAAGATCATTCCATCTACAAACTGTTTATTACTGAAGATCATTCCATCTACAAACTATGATAAGAAAAAGAAAAAGTTTATTACTGAAGATCATTCCATCTACAAACTGTTTATTACTGAAGATCATTCCATCTACAAACTATGATAAGAAAAAGTTTATTACTGAAGATCATTCCATCTACAAACTGTTTATTACTGAAGATCATTCCATCTACAAACTATGATAAGAAAAAGAAAAAGTTTATTACTGAAGATCATTCCATCTACAAACTGTTTATTACTGAAGATCATTCCATCTACAAACTATGATAAGAAAAAGTTTATTACTGAAGATCATTCCATCTACAAACTATGATAAGAAAAGAAAAAGTTTATTACTGAAGATCATTCCATCTACAAACTGTTTATTACTGAAGATCATTCCATCTACAAACTGTTTATTACTGAAGATCATTCCATCTACAAACTATGATAAGAAAAAGAAAAGTTTATTACTGAAGATCATTCCATCTACAAACTGTTTATTACTGAAGATCATTCCATCTACAAACTATGATAAGAAAAAGAAAAAGTTTATTACTGAAGATCATTCCATCTACAAACTATGATAAGAAAAAGAAAAAGTTTATTACTGAAGATCATTCCATCTACAAACTGTTTATTACTGAAGATCATTCCATCTACAAACTATGATGAGAAAAAGTTTATTACTGAAGATCATTCCATCTACAAACTGTTTATTACTGAAGATCATTCCATCTACAAACTATGATAAGAAAAAGAAAAGTTTATTACTGAAGATCATTCCATCTACAAACTGTTTATTACTGAAGATCATTCCATCTACAAACTATGATAAGAAAAAGAAAAAGTTTATTACTGAAGATCATTCCATCTACAAACTGTTTATTACTGAAGATCATTCCATCTACAAACTGTTTATTACTGAAGATCATTCCATCTACAAACTGTTTATTACTGAAGATCATTCCATCTACAAACTATGATAAGAAAAGAAAAAGTTTATTACTGAAGATCATTCCATCTACAAACTGTTTATTACTGAAGATCATTCCATCTACAAACTATGATAAGAAAAAGAAAAAGTTTATTACTGAAGATCATTCCATCTACAAACTGTTTATTACTGAAGATCATTCCATCTACAAACTATGATAAGAAAAAGAAAAAGTTTATTACTGAAGATCATTCCATCTACAAACTGTTTATTACTGAAGATCATTCCATCTACAAACTATGATAAGAAAAAGAAAAAGTTTATTACTGAAGATCATTCCATCTACAAACTGTTTATTACTGAAGATCATTCCATCTACAAACTGTTTATTACTGAAGATCATTCCATCTACAAACTATGATAAGAAAAGAAAAAGTTTATTACTGAAGATCATTCCATCTACAAACTATGATAAGAAAAAAGAAAAGTTTATTACTGAAGATCATTCCATCTACAAACTATGATAAGAAAAAGAAAAAGTTTATTACTGAAGATCATTCCATCTACAAACTGTTTATTACTGAAGATCATTCCATCTACAAACTATGATAAGAAAAAGAAAAGTTTATTACTGAAGATCATTCCATCTACAAACTGTTTATTACTGAAGATCATTCCATCTACAAACTGTTTATTACTGAAGATCATTCCATCTACAAACTGTTTATTACTGAAGATCATTCCATCTACAAACTATGATAAGAAAAAGTTTATTACTGAAGATCATTCCATCTACAAACTATGATAAGAAAAAGAAACAAGTTTATTACTGAAGATCATTCCATCTACAAACTGTTTATTACTGAAGATCATTCCATCTACAAACTGTTTATTACTGAAGATCATTCCATCTACAAACTATGATAAGAAAAGAAAAAGTTTATTACTGAAGATCATTCCATCTACAAACTGTTTATTACTGAAGATCATTCCATCTACAAACTATGATAAGAAAAAGAAAAAGTTTATTACTGAAGATCATTCCATCTACAAACTGTTTATTACTGAAGATCATTCCATCTACAAACTATGATAAGAAAAAGAAAAAGTTTATTACTGAAGATCATTCCATCTACAAACTGTTTATTACTGAAGATCATTCCATCTACAAACTGTTTATTACTGAAGATCATTCCATCTACAAACTATGATAAGAAAAAGTTTATTACTGAAGATCATTCCATCTACAAACTGTTTATTACTGAAGATCATTCCATCTACAAACTATGATAAGAAAAAGAAAAAGTTTATTACTGAAGATCATTCCATCTACAAACTGTTTATTACTGAAGATCATTCCATCTACAAACTGTTTATTACTGAAGATCATTCCATCTACAAACTATGATAAGAAAAAGAAAAAGTTTATTACTGAAGATCATTCCATCTACAAACTGTTTATTACTGAAGATCATTCCATCTACAAACTGTTTATTACTGAAGATCATTCCATCTACAAACTATGATAAGAAAAAGAAAAAGTTTATTACTGAAGATCATTCCATCTACAAACTGTTTATTACTGAAGATCATTCCATCTACAAACTATGATAAGAAAAAGAAAAAGTTTATTACTGAAGATCATTCCATCTACAAACTGTTTATTACTGAAGATCATTCCATCTACAAACTATGATAAGAAAAAGAAAAAGTTTATTACTGAAGATCATTCCATCTACAAACTGTTTATTACTGAAGATCATTCCATCTACAAACTGTTTATTACTGAAGATCATTCCATCTACAAACTGTTTATTACTGAAGATCATTCCATCTACAAACTATGATAAGAAAAAGAAAAAGTTTATTACTGAAGATCATTCCATCTACAAACTGTTTATTACTGAAGATCATTCCATCTACAAACTATGATAAGAAAAAGAAAAAGTTTATTACTGAAGATCATTCCATCTACAAACTGTTTATTACTGAAGATCATTCCATCTACAAACTATGATAAGAAAAAGAAAAAGTTTATTACTGAAGATCATTCCATCTACAAACTGTTTATTACTGAAGATCATTCCATCTACAAACTGTTTATTACTGAAGATCATTCCATCTACAAACTATGATAAGAAAAGAAAAGTTTATTACTGAAGATCATTCCATCTACAAACTGTTTATTACTGAAGATCATTCCATCTACAAACTGTTTATTACTGAAGATCATTCCATCTACAAACTAAGAAAAAGAAAAGTTTATTACTGAAGATCATTCCATCTACAAACTGTTTATTACTGAAGATCATTCCATCTACAAACTGTTTATTACTGAAGATCATTCCATCTACAAACTGTTTATTACTGAAGATCATTCCATCTACAAACTATGATAAGAAAAAGTTTATTACTGAAGATCATTCCATCTACAAACTGTTTATTACTGAAGATCATTCCATCTACAAACTATGATAAGAAAAAGAAAAAGTTTATTACTGAAGATCATTCCATCTACAAACTGTTTATTACTGAAGATCATTCCATCTACAAACTGTTTATTACTGAAGATCATTCCATCTACAAACTATGATAAGAAAAAGAAAAAGTTTATTACTGAAGATCATTCCATCTACAAACTGTTTATTACTGAAGATCATTCCATCTACAAACTGTTTATTACTGAAGATCATTCCATCTACAAACTATGATAAGAAAAAGAAAAGTTTATTACTGAAGATCATTCCATCTACAAACTGTTTATTACTGAAGATCATTCCATCTACAAACTATGATAAGAAAAAGAAAAAGTTTATTACTGAAGATCATTCCATCTACAAACTGTTTATTACTGAAGATCATTCCATCTACAAACTATGATAAGAAAGAGAAGAAGTTTATTACTGAAGATCATTCCATCTACAAACTGTTTATTACTGAAGATCATTCCATCTACAAACTGTTTATTACTGAAGATCATTCCATCTACAAACTATGATAAGAAAAAGAAAATTACTGAAGATCATTCCATCTACAAACTGTTTATTACTGAAGATCATTCCATCTACAAACTATGATAAGAAAAGAAAAAGTTTATTACTGAAGATCATTCCATCTACAAACTATGATAAGAAAAAGAAAAAGTTTATTACTGAAGATCATTCCATCTACAAACTGTTTATTACTGAAGATCATTCCATCTACAAACTATGATAAGAAAAAGAAAAAGTTTATTACTGAAGATCATTCCATCTACAAACTATGATAAGAAAAAGAAAAAGTTTATTACTGAAGATCATTCCATCTACAAACTGTTTATTACTGAAGATCATTCCATCTACAAACTATGATAAGAAAAGAAAAGTTTATTACTGAAGATCATTCCATCTACAAACTGTTTATTACTGAAGATCATTCCATCTACAAACTATGATAAGAAAAAGAAAAGTTTATTACTGAAGATCATTCCATCTACAAACTGTTTATTACTGAAGATCATTCCATCTACAAACTATGATAAGAAAAGAAAAAGTTTATTACTGAAGATCATTCCATCTACAAACTGTTTATTACTGAAGATCATTCCATCTACAAACTGTTTATTACTGAAGATCATTCCATCTACAAACTGTTTATTACTGAAGATCATTCCATCTACAAACTATGATAAGAAAAAGAAAAGTTTATTACTGAAGATCATTCCATCTACAAACTGTTTATTACTGAAGATCATTCCATCTACAAACTATGATAAGAAAAGAAAAAGTTTATTACTGAAGATCATTCCATCTACAAACTGTTTATTACTGAAGATCATTCCATCTACAAACTATGATAAGAAAAAGAAAAGTTTATTACTGAAGATCATTCCATCTACAAACTGTTTATTACTGAAGATCATTCCATCTACAAACTATGATAAGAAAAGAAAAAGTTTATTACTGAAGATCATTCCATCTACAAACTGTTTATTACTGAAGATCATTCCATCTACAAACTGTTTATTACTGAAGATCATTCCATCTACAAACTATGATAAGAAAAAGAAAAGTTTATTACTGAAGATCATTCCATCTACAAACTATGATAAGAAAAGAAAAGTTTATTACTGAAGATCATTCCATCTACAAACTATGATAAGAAAAAGAAAAAGTTTATTACTGAAGATCATTCCATCTACAAACTGTTTATTACTGAAGATCATTCCATCTACAAACTATGATAAGAAAAAGAAAAAGTTTATTACTGAAGATCATTCCATCTACAAACTGTTTATTACTGAAGATCATTCCATCTACAAACTGTTTATTACTGAAGATCATTCCATCTACAAACTGTTTATTACTGAAGATCATTCCATCTACAAACTATGATAAGAAAAGTTTATTACTGAAGATCATTCCATCTACAAACTGTTTATTACTGAAGATCATTCCATCTACAAACTATGATAAGAAAAAGAAAAAGTTTATTACTGAAGATCATTCCATCTACAAACTGTTTATTACTGAAGATCATTCCATCTACAAACTGTTTATTACTGAAGATCATTCCATCTACAAACTATGATAAGAAAAAGAAAAAGTTTATTACTGAAGATCATTCCATCTACAAACTGTTTATTACTGAAGATCATTCCATCTACAAACTATGATAAGAAAAAAAAATGTTTATTACTGAAGATCATTCCATCTACAAACTGTTTATTACTGAAGATCATTCCATCTACAAACTATGATAAGAAAAAGAAAAAGTTTATTACTGAAGATCATTCCATCTACAAACTGTTTATTACTGAAGATCATTCCATCTACAAACTGTTTATTACTGAAGATCATTCCATCTACAAACTATGATAAGAAAAAGTTTATTACTGAAGATCATTCCATCTACAAACTGTTTATTACTGAAGATCATTCCATCTACAAACTATGATAAGAAAAAGAAAAAGTTTATTACTGAAGATCATTCCATCTACAAACTGTTTATTACTGAAGATCATTCCATCTACAAACTGTTTATTACTGAAGATCATTCCATCTACAAACTATGATAAGAAAAAGAAAAAGTTTATTACTGAAGATCATTCCATCTACAAACTGTTTATTACTGAAGATCATTCCATCTACAAACTGTTTATTACTGAAGATCATTCCATCTACAAACTATGATAAGAAAAAGAAAAAGTTTATTACTGAAGATCATTCCATCTACAAACTGTTTATTACTGAAGATCATTCCATCTACAAACTATGATAAGAAAAAGAAAAAGTTAATTACTGAAGATCATTCCATCTACAAACTGTTTATTACTGAAGATCATTCCATCTACAAACTATGATAAGAAAAAGAAAAAGTTTATTACTGAAGATCATTCCATCTACAAACTGTTTATTACTGAAGATCATTCCATCTACAAACTATGATAAGAAAAAGAAAAAGTTTATTACTGAAGATCATTCCATCTACAAACTGTTTATTACTGAAGATCATTCCATCTACAAACTGTTTATTACTGAAGATCATTCCATCTACAAACTATGATAAGAAAAAGAAAAAGTTTATTACTGAAGATCATTCCATCTACAAACTGTTTATTACTGAAGATCATTCCATCTACAAACTATGATAAGAAAAAGAAAAAGTTTATTACTGAAGATCATTCCATCTACAAACTATGATAAGAAAAAGAAAAAGTTTATTACTGAAGATCATTCCATCTACAAACTGTTTATTACTGAAGATCATTCCATCTACAAACTATGATAAGAAAAAGAAAAGTTTATTACTGAAGATCATTCCATCTACAAACTATGATAAGAAAAAGAAAAAGTTTATTACTGAAGATCATTCCATCTACAAACTGTTTATTACTGAAGATCATTCCATCTACAAACTATGATAAGCTATGAAGAAAAAGTTTATTACTGAAGATCATTCCATCTACAAACTGTTTATTACTGAAGATCATTCCATCTACAAACTATGATAAGAAAAAGAAAAGTTTATTACTGAAGATCATTCCATCTACAAACTGTTTATTACTGAAGATCATTCCATCTACAAACTATGATAAGAAAAAGAAAAAGTTTATTACTGAAGATCATTCCATCTACAAACTGTTTATTACTGAAGATCATTCCATCTACAAACTGTTTATTACTGAAGATCATTCCATCTACAAACTGTTTATTACTGAAGATCATTCCATCTACAAACTATGATAAGATCACTAGAAAAAGTTTATTACTGAAGATCATTCCATCTACAAACTGTTTATTACTGAAGATCATTCCATCTACAAACTATGATAAGAAAAAGAAAAGTTTATTACTGAAGATCATTCCATCTACAAACTGTTTATTACTGAAGATCATTCCATCTACAAACTATGATAAGAAAAAGAAAAAGTTTATTACTGAAGATCATTCCATCTACAAACTGTTTATTACTGAAGATCATTCCATCTACAAACTATGATAAGAAAAAGAAAAAGTTTATTACTGAAGATCATTCCATCTACAAACTGTTTATTACTGAAGATCATTCCATCTACAAACTGTTTATTACTGAAGATCATTCCATCTACAAACTATGATAAGCAACAAAGAAAAAGTTTATTACTGAAGATCATTCCATCTACAAACTATGATAAGAAAAAGAAAAAGTTTATTACTGAAGATCATTCCATCTACAAACTGATTATTACTGAAGATCATTCCATCTACAAACTATGATAAGAAAAAGAAAAAGTTTATTACTGAAGATCATTCCATCTACAAACTGTTTATTACTGAAGATCATTCCATCTACAAACTGTTTATTACTGAAGATCATTCCATCTACAAACTGTTTATTACTGAAGATCATTCCATCTACAAACTATGATAAGAAAAAGTTTATTACTGAAGATCATTCCATCTACAAACTGTTTATTACTGAAGATCATTCCATCTACAAACTATGATAAGAAAAAGAAAAAGTTTATTACTGAAGATCATTCCATCTACAAACTGTTTATTACTGAAGATCATTCCATCTACAAACTGTTTATTACTGAAGATCATTCCATCTACAAACTATGATAAGAAAAAGAAAAAGTTTATTACTGAAGATCATTCCATCTACAAACTGTTTATTACTGAAGATCATTCCATCTACAAACTATGATAGAAAAAAGAAAAAGTTATTACTGAAGATCATTCCATCTACAAACTGTTTATTACTGAAGATCATTCCATCTACAAACTATGATAAGAAAAAGAAAAAGTTTATTACTGAAGATCATTCCATCTACAAACTGTTTATTACTGAAGATCATTCCATCTACAAACTGTTTATTACTGAAGATCATTCCATCTACAAACTATGATAAGAAAAAGTTTATTACTGAAGATCATTCCATCTACAAACTGTTTATTACTGAAGATCATTCCATCTACAAACTATGATAAGAAAAAGAAAAAGTTTATTACTGAAGATCATTCCATCTACAAACTGTTTATTACTGAAGATCATTCCATCTACAAACTGTTTATTACTGAAGATCATTCCATCTACAAACTATGATAAGAAAAGAAAAAGTTTATTACTGAAGATCATTCCATCTACAAACTGTTTATTACTGAAGATCATTCCATCTACAAACTGTTTATTACTGAAGATCATTCCATCTACAAACTATGATAAGAAAAGAAAAAGTTTATTACTGAAGATCATTCCATCTACAAACTGTTTATTACTGAAGATCATTCCATCTACAAACTATATATATGAAAAAGAAAAAGTTTATTACTGAAGATCATTCCATCTACAAACTGTTTATTACTGAAGATCATTCCATCTACAAACTATGATAAGAAAAAGATCCTATTACTGAAGATCATTCCATCTACAAACTGTTTATTACTGAAGATCATTCCATCTACAAACTGTTTATTACTGAAGATCATTCCATCTACAAACTGTTTATTACTGAAGATCATTCCATCTACAAACTGTTTATTACTGAAGATCATTCCATCTACAAACTATGATAAGAAAAAGAAAAAGTTTATTACTGAAGATCATTCCATCTACAAACTGTTTATTACTGAAGATCATTCCATCTACAAACTGTTTATTACTGAAGATCATTCCATCTACAAACTGTTTATTACTGAAGATCATTCCATCTACAAACTAAGAAAAAGAAAAAGTTTATTACTGAAGATCATTCCATCTACAAACTGTTTATTACTGAAGATCATTCCATCTACAAACTGTTTATTACTGAAGATCATTCCATCTACAAACTGTTTATTACTGAAGATCATTCCATCTACAAACTGTTTATTACTGAAGATCATTCCATCTACAAACTATGATAAGAAAAAGTTTATTACTGAAGATCATTCCATCTACAAACTGTTTATTACTGAAGATCATTCCATCTACAAACTATGATAAGAAAAAGAAAAAGTTTATTACTGAAGATCATTCCATCTACAAACTGTTTATTACTGAAGATCATTCCATCTACAAACTGTTTATTACTGAAGATCATTCCATCTACAAACTATGATAAGAAAAAGAAAAAGTTTATTACTGAAGATCATTCCATCTACAAACTGTTTATTACTGAAGATCATTCCATCTACAAACTGTTTATTACTGAAGATCATTCCATCTACAAACTATGATAAGAAAAAGAAAAAGTTTATTACTGAAGATCATTCCATCTACAAACTGTTTATTACTGAAGATCATTCCATCTACAAACTATGATAAGAAAAGAAAAAGTTTATTACTGAAGATCATTCCATCTACAAACTGTTTATTACTGAAGATCATTCCATCTACAAACTATGATAAGAAAAAGAAAAAGTTTATTACTGAAGATCATTCCATCTACAAACTGTTTATTACTGAAGATCATTCCATCTACAAACTGTTTATTACTGAAGATCATTCCATCTACAAACTATGATAAGAAAAAGAAAAAGTTTATTACTGAAGATCATTCCATCTACAAACTGTTTATTACTGAAGATCATTCCATCTACAAACTATGATAAGAAAAAGAAAAAGTTTATTACTGAAGATCATTCCATCTACAAACTATGATAAGAAAAAGAAAAAGTTTATTACTGAAGATCATTCCATCTACAAACTGTTTATTACTGAAGATCATTCCATCTACAAACTATGATAAGAAAAAGAAAAGTTATTACTGAAGATCATTCCATCTACAAACTGTTTATTACTGAAGATCATTCCATCTACAAACTGTTTATTACTGAAGATCATTCCATCTACAAACTGTTTATTACTGAAGATCATTCCATCTACAAACTATGATAAGAAAAAGAAAAAGTTTATTACTGAAGATCATTCCATCTACAAACTGTTTATAACTGAAGATCATTCCATCTACAAACTATGATAAGAAAAGAAAAAGTTTATTACTGAAGATCATTCCATCTACAAACTGTTTATTACTGAAGATCATTCCATCTACAAACTATGATAAGAAAAAGTAAAAAAGTTTATTACTGAAGATCATTCCATCTACAAACTGTTTATACTGAAGATCATTCCATCTACAAACTATGATAAGAAAAGAAAAAGTTTATTACTGAAGATCATTCCATCTACAAACTGTTTATTACTGAAGATCATTCCATCTACAAACTGATTATTACTGAAGATCATTCCATCTACAAACTATGATAAGAAAAGAAAAAGTTTATTACTGAAGATCATTCCATCTACAAACTATGATAAGAAAAAGAAAAAGTTTATTACTGAAGATCATTCCATCTACAAACTATGATAAGAAAAAGAAAAGTTTATTACTGAAGATCATTCCATCTACAAACTGTTTATTACTGAAGATCATTCCATCTACAAACTATGATAAGAAAAAGAAAAAGTTTATTACTGAAGATCATTCCATCTACAAACTGTTTATTACTGAAGATCATTCCATCTACAAACTGTTTATACTG
Source organism: Brugia pahangi (assembly GCA_012070555.1). Taxonomy (NCBI): domain Eukaryota; kingdom Metazoa; phylum Nematoda; class Chromadorea; order Rhabditida; family Onchocercidae; genus Brugia; species Brugia pahangi. The sequence continues at coordinate 50,951 of JAAVKF010000051.1, read as the reverse complement.
AAGATCATTCCATCTACAAACTGTTATTACTGAAGATCATTCCATCTACAAACTATGATAAGAAAAAGTTTATTACTGAAGATCATTCCATCTACAAACTATGATAAGAAAAAGAAAAAGTTTATTACTGAAGATCATTCCATCTACAAACTGTTTATTACTGAAGATCATTCCATCTACAAACTGTTTATTACTGAAGATCATTCCATCTACAAACTATGATAAGAAAAAGAAAAAAGTTTATTACTGAAGATCATTCCATCTACAAACTGTTTATTACTGAAGATCATTCCATCTACAAACTATGATAAGAAAAAGAAAAAGTTTATTACTGAAGATCATTCCATCTACAAACTGTTTATTACTGAAGATCATTCCATCTACAAACTATGATAAGAAAAAGAAAAAGTTTATTACTGAAGATCATTCCATCTACAAACTGTTTATTACTGAAGATCATTCCATCTACAAACTGTTTATACTGAAGATCATTCCATCTACAAACTATGATAAGAAAAGTTTATTACTGAAGATCATTCCATCTACAAACTGTTATTACTGAAGATCATTCCATCTACAAACTATGATAAGAAAAAGAAAAAAGTTTATTACTGAAGATCATTCCATCTACAAACTATATTACTGAAGATCATTCCATCTACAAACTGTTTATTACTGAAGATCATTCCATCTACAAACTATGATAAGAAAAAGAAAAGTTATTACTAAGATCATTCCATCTACAAACTGTTTATTACTGAAGATCATTCCATCTAACAAACTGTTTATTACTGAAGATCATTCCATCTACAAACTATGATAAGAAAAAGAAAAGTTTATTACTGAAGATCATTCCATCTACAAACTGTTTATTACTGAAGATCATTCCATCTACAAACTATGATAAGAAAAAGAAAAAGTTTATTACTGAAGATCATTCCATCTACAAACTGTTATTACTGAAGATCATTCCATCTACAAACTATGATAAGAAAAGAAAAAAAGTTTATTACTGAAGATCATTCCATCTACAAACTGTTTATTACTGAAGATCATTCCATCTACAAAACTGTTTATTACTGAAGATCATTCCATCTACAAACTGTTTATTACTGAAGATCATTCCATCTACAAACTATGATAAGAAAAAGAAAAAGTTTATTACTGAAGATCATTCCATCTACAAACTGTTTATTACTGAAGATCATTCCATCTACAAACTATGATAAGCAAAAGAAAAAGTTTATTACTGAAGATCATTCCATCTACAAACTGTTTATTACTGAAGATCATTCCATCTACAAACTATGATAAGAAAAAGAAAAAGTTTATTACTGAAGATCATTCCATCTACAAACTGTTATTACTGAAGATCATTCCATCTACAAACTGTTTATTACTGAAGATCATTCCATCTACAAACTATGATAAGAAAAAAAAAAAGTTTATTACTGAAGATCATTCCATCTACAAACTGTTTATTACTGAAGATCATTCCATCTACAAACTGTTTATTACTGAAGATCATTCCATCTACAAACTAAGAAAAAGAAAAAGTTTATTACTGAAGATCATTCCATCTACAAACTGTTTATTACTGAAGATCATTCCATCTACAAACTGTTTATTACTGAAGATCATTCCATCTACAAACTGTTTATTACTGAAGATCATTCCATCTACAAACTATGATAAGAAAAAGTTTATTACTGAAGATCATTCCATCTACAAACTGTTTATTACTGAAGATCATTCCATCTACAAACTATGATAAGAAAAAGAAAAAGTTTATTACTGAAGATCATTCCATCTACAAACTGGTTATTACTGAAGATCATTCCATCTACAAACTGTTTATTACTGAAGATCATTCCATCTACAAACTATGATAAGAAAAAGAAAAAGTTTATTACTGAAGATCATTCCATCTACAAACTGTTTATTACTGAAGATCATTCCATCTACAAACGTGTTATTACTGAAGATCATTCCATCTACAAACTATGATAAGAAAAAGAAAAAGTTTATTACTGAAGATCATTCCATCTACAAACTGTTTATTACTGAAGATCATTCCATCTACAAACTATGATAAGAAAAAAAAAGTTTATTACTGAAGATCATTCCATCTACAAACTGTTTATTACTGAAGATCATTCCATCTACAAACTATGATAAGAAAAAGAAAAAGTTTATTACTGAAGATCATTCCATCTACAAACTGTTTATTACTGAAGATCATTCCATCTACAAACTGTTTATTACTGAAGATCATTCCATCTACAAACTATGATAAGAAAAAGAAAAAGTTTATTACTGAAGATCATTCCATCTACAAACTGTTTATTACTGAAGATCATTCCATCTACAAACTATGATAAGAAAAAGAAAAAGTTTATTACTGAAGATCATTCCATCTACAAACTATGATAAGAAAAAGAAAAAGTTTATTACTGAAGATCATTCCATCTACAAACTGTTTATTACTGAAGATCATTCCATCTACAAACTATGATAAGAAAAAGAAAAAGTTTATTACTGAAGATCATTCCATCTACAAACTAAGATAAGAAAAAGAAAAAGTTTATTACTGAAGATCATTCCATCTACAAACTGTTTATTACTGAAGATCATTCCATCTACAAACTATGATAAGAAAAGAGAAAAGTTTATTACTGAAGATCATTCCATCTACAAACTGTTTATTACTGAAGATCATTCCATCTACAAACTATGATAAGAAAAAGAAAAAGTTTATTACTGAAGATCATTCCATCTACAAACTGTTTATTACTGAAGATCATTCCATCTACAAACTATGATAAGAAAAAAAAAAGTTTATTACTGAAGATCATTCCATCTACAAACTGTTATTACTGAAGATCATTCCATCTACAAACTGTTTATTACTGAAGATCATTCCATCTACAAACTGTTTATTACTGAAGATCATTCCATCTACAAACTATGATAAGAAAAAGAAAAAGTTTATTACTGAAGATCATTCCATCTACAAACTGTTTATTACTGAAGATCATTCCATCTACAAACTATGATAAGAAAAAGAAAAAGTTTATTACTGAAGATCATTCCATCTACAAACTGTTTATTACTGAAGATCATTCCATCTACAAACTATGATAAGAAAAGAAAAAGTTTATTACTGAAGATCATTCCATCTACAAACTGTTTATTACTGAAGATCATTCCATCTACAAACTATGATAAGAAAAAGAAAAAGTTTATTACTGAAGATCATTCCATCTACAAACTGTTTATTACTGAAGATCATTCCATCTACAAACTGTTATTACTGAAGATCATTCCATCTACAAACTATGATAAGAAAAAAAAAGTTTATTACTGAAGATCATTCCATCTACAAACTATGATAAGAAAAAGAAAAAGTTTATTACTGAAGATCATTCCATCTACAAACTGTTTATTACTGAAGATCATTCCATCTACAAACTATGATAAGAAAAAGAAAAAGTTTATTACTGAAGATCATTCCATCTACAAACTGTTTATTACTGAAGATCATTCCATCTACAAACTGTTTATTACTGAAGATCATTCCATCTACAAACTGTTTATTACTGAAGATCATTCCATCTACAAACTATGATAAGAAAAAGTTATTACTGAAGATCATTCCATCTACAAACTGTTTATTACTGAAGATCATTCCATCTACAAACTATGATAAGAAAAAGAAAAAGTTTATTACTGAAGATCATTCCATCTACAAACTGTTTATTACTGAAGATCATTCCATCTACAAACTGTTTATTACTGAAGATCATTCCATCTACAAACTATGATAAGAAAAGAAAAAGTTATTACTGAAGATCATTCCATCTACAAACTTTATTACTGAAGATCATTCCATCTACAAACTATGATAAGAAAAAGAAAAGTTTATTACTGAAGATCATTCCATCTACAAACTGTTTATTACTGAAGATCATTCCATCTACAAACTATGATAAGAAAAAGAATATTACTGAAGATCATTCCATCTACAAACTGTTTATTACTGAAGATCATTCCATCTACAAACTGTTTATTACTGAAGATCATTCCATCTACAAACTATGATAAGAAAAAGTTTATTACTGAAGATCATTCCATCTACAAACTGTTTATTACTGAAGATCATTCCATCTACAAACTATGATAAGAAAAAGAAAAAGTTTATTACTGAAGATCATTCCATCTACAAACTGTTTATTACTGAAGATCATTCCATCTACAAACTGTTTATTACTGAAGATCATTCCATCTACAAACTATGATAGAAAAGAAAAAGTTTATTACTGAAGATCATTCCATCTACAAACTGTTTATTACTGAAGATCATTCCATCTACAAACTGTTAATTACTGAAGATCATTCCATCTACAAACTATGATAAGAAAAAGAAAAAGTTTATTACTGAAGATCATTCCATCTACAAACTGTTTATTACTGAAGATCATTCCATCTACAAACTATGATAAGAAAAAGAAAAAGTTTATTACTGAAGATCATTCCATCTACAAACTGTTTATTACTGAAGATCATTCCATCTACAAACTATGATAAAAAAAAGAAAAAGTTTATTACTGAAGATCATTCCATCTACAAACTGTTTATTACTGAAGATCATTCCATCTACAAACTGTTTATTACTGAAGATCATTCCATCTACAAACTGTTTATTACTGAAGATCATTCCATCTACAAACTGTTATTACTGAAGATCATTCCATCTACAAACTATGATAAGAAAAAGAAAAAGTTATTACTGAAGATCATTCCATCTACAAACTGTTTATTACTGAAGATCATTCCATCTACAAACTGTTTATTACTGAAGATCATTCCATCTACAAACTGTTTATTACTGAAGATCATTCCATCTACAAACTAAAAAAAGAAAAAGTTTATTACTGAAGATCATTCCATCTACAAACTGTTTATTACTGAAGATCATTCCATCTACAAACTGTTTATTACTGAAGATCATTCCATCTACAAACTGTTTATTACTGAAGATCATTCCATCTACAAACTGTTTATTACTGAAGATCATTCCATCTACAAACTATGATAAGAAAAGTTTATTACTGAAGATCATTCCATCTACAAACTGTTTATTACTGAAGATCATTCCATCTACAAACTATGATAAGAAAAAGAAAAAGTTTATTACTGAAGATCATTCCATCTACAAACTTTTTATTACTGAAGATCATTCCATCTACAAACTGTTTATTACTGAAGATCATTCCATCTACAAACTATGATAAGAAAAAGAAAAAGTTTATTACTGAAGATCATTCCATCTACAAACTGTTTATTACTGAAGATCATTCCATCTACAAACTGTTATTACTGAAGATCATTCCATCTACAAACTATGATAAGAAAAAGAAAAAGTTTATTACTGAAGATCATTCCATCTACAAACTGTTTATTACTGAAGATCATTCCATCTACAAACTATGATAAGAAAAAGAAAAAGTTTATTACTGAAGATCATTCCATCTACAAACTGTTTATACTGAAGATCATTCCATCTACAAACTATGATAAGAAAAAGAAAAAGTTTATTACTGAAGATCATTCCATCTACAAACTGTTATTACTGAAGATCATTCCATCTACAAACTGTTTATTACTGAAGATCATTCCATCTACAAACTATGATAAGAAAAAGAAAAGTTTATTACTGAAGATCATTCCATCTACAAACTGTTTATTACTGAAGATCATTCCATCTACAAACTATGATAAGAAAAAAGAAAAAGTTTATTACTGAAGATCATTCCATCTACAAACTATGATAAGAAAAAGAAAAAATTTATTACTGAAGATCATTCCATCTACAAACTGTTTATTACTGAAGATCATTCCATCTACAAACTATGATAAGAAAAAGAAAAAGTTTATTACTGAAGATCATTCCATCTACAAACTGTTTATTACTGAAGATCATTCCATCTACAAACTATGATAAGAAAAAGTTTATTACTGAAGATCATTCCATCTACAAACTGTTTATTACTGAAGATCATTCCATCTACAAACTATGATAAGAAAAAGAAAAGTTTATTACTGAAGATCATTCCATCTACAAACTGTTTATTACTGAAGATCATTCCATCTACAAACTATGATAAGAAAAAGAAAAAGTTTATTACTGAAGATCATTCCATCTACAAACTATGATAAGAAAAAGTTTATTACTGAAGATCATTCCATCTACAAACTGTTTATTACTGAAGATCATTCCATCTACAAACTATGATAAGAAAAAGAAAAAGTTTATTACTGAAGATCATTCCATCTACAAACTGTTTATTACTGAAGATCATTCCATCTACAAACTATGATAAGAAAAAGAAAAAGTTTATTACTGAAGATCATTCCATCTACAAACTGTTATTACTGAAGATCATTCCATCTACAAACTATGATAAGAAAATAAAAAAAATAAAAAAAAAAAAAAAAGTTATTACTGAAGATCATTCCATCTACAAACTATGATAAGAAAAAGAAAAAGTTTATTACTGAAGATCATTCCATCTACAAACTATGATAAGAAAAAGAAAAAGTTTATTACTGAAGATCATTCCATCTACAAACTGTTTATTACTGAAGATCATTCCATCTACAAACTGTTTATTACTGAAGATCATTCCATCTACAAACTGTTTATTACTGAAGATCATTCCATCTACAAACTATGATAAGAAAAAGAAAAAGTTAATTACTGAAGATCATTCCATCTACAAACTGTTTATACTGAAGATCATTCCATCTACAAACTATGATAAGAAAAAAGAAAAGTTTATTACTGAAGATCATTCCATCTACAAACTGTTTATTACTGAAGATCATTCCATCTACAAACTATGATAAGAAAAAGAAAAAGTTTATTACTGAAGATCATTCCATCTACAAACTGTTTATTACTGAAGATCATTCCATCTACAAACTATGATAAGAAAAAGAAAAAGTTTATTACTGAAGATCATTCCATCTACAAACTGTTAATTACTGAAGATCATTCCATCTACAAACTGTTTATTACTGAAGATCATTCCATCTACAAACTATGATAAGAAAAAGAAAAGTTTATTACTGAAGATCATTCCATCTACAAACTATGATAAGAAAAAGAAAAAGTTTATTACTGAAGATCATTCCATCTACAAACTGTTTATTACTGAAGATCATTCCATCTACAAACTATGATAAGAAAAAGAAAGAGTTTATTACTGAAGATCATTCCATCTACAAACTGTTTATTACTGAAGATCATTCCATCTACAAACTATGATAAGAAAAAGAAAAAGTTTATTACTGAAGATCATTCCATCTACAAACTGTTTATTACTGAAGATCATTCCATCTACAAACTGTTATTACTGAAGATCATTCCATCTACAAACTATGATAAGAAAAAAGTTTATTACTGAAGATCATTCCATCTACAAACTGTTTATTACTGAAGATCATTCCATCTACAAACTATATAAAAAAAGAAAAAGTTATTACTGAAGATCATTCCATCTACAAACTGTTTATTACTGAAGATCATTCCATCTACAAACTGTTTATTACTGAAGATCATTCCATCTACAAACTATGATAAGAAAAAAAAAAAGTTTATTACTGAAGATCATTCCATCTACAAACTGTTTATTACTGAAGATCATTCCATCTACAAACTATGATAAGAAAAAGAAAAAGTTTATTACTGAAGATCATTCCATCTACAAACTGTTTATTACTGAAGATCATTCCATCTACAAACTATGATAAGAAAAAGAAAAAGTTAATCTACTGAAGATCATTCCATCTACAAACTGTTTATTACTGAAGATCATTCCATCTACAAACTGTTTATTACTGAAGATCATTCCATCTACAAACTATGATAAGAAAAAGTTTATTACTGAAGATCATTCCATCTACAAACTGTTTATTACTGAAGATCATTCCATCTACAAACTATGATAAGAAGATCATTCCATCTACAAACTGTTTATTACTGAAGATCATTCCATCTACAAACTATGATAAGAAAAAGAAAAAGTTTATTACTGAAGATCATTCCATCTACAAACTGTTTATTACTGAAGATCATTCCATCTACAAACTATGATAAGAAAAAGAAAAAGTTTATTACTGAAGATCATCCATCTACAAACTGTTTATTACTGAAGATCATTCCATCTACAAACTATGATAAGAAAAAGAAAAAGTTTATTACTGAAGATCATTCCATCTACAAACTATGATAAGAAAAGAAAAGTTTATTACTGAAGATCATTCCATCTACAAAGTTTATTACTGAAGATCATTCCATCTACAAACTGTTTATTACTGAAGATCATTCCATCTACAAACTGTTTATTACTGAAGATCATTCCATCTACAAACTATGATAAGAAAAGAAAAAGTTTATTACTGAAGATCATTCCATCTACAAACTGTTTATTACTGAAGATCATTCCATCTACAAACTATGATAAGAAAAAGAAAAGTTTATTACTGAAATCATTCCATCTACAAACTGTTTATTACTGAAGATCATTCCATCTACAAACTATGATAAGAAAAAGAAAAAGTTATTACTGAAGATCATTCCATCTACAAACTGTTTATTACTGAAGATCATTCCATCTACAAACTATGATAAGAAAAAGAAAAGTTTATTACTGAAGATCATTCCATCTACAAACTGTTTATTACTGAAGATCATTCCATCTACAAACTGTTTATTACTGAAGATCATTCCATCTACAAACTATGATAAGAAAAAGAAAAAGTTTATTACTGAAGATCATTCCATCTACAAACTATGATAAGAAAAAGAAAAAGTTTATTACTGAAGATCATTCCATCTACAAACTGTTTATTACTGAGATCATTCCATCTACAAACTATGATAAGAAAAAGAAAAAGTTTATTACTGAAGATCATTCCATCTACAAACTGTTATTACTGAAGATCATTCCATCTACAAACTATGATAAGAAAAAAAAAGTTTATTACTGAAGATCATTCCATCTACAAACTGTTTATTACTGAAGATCATTCCATCTACAAACTGTTTATTACTGAAGATCATTCCATCTACAAACTGTTTATTACTGAAGATCATTCCATCTACAAACTATATAAGAAAAAGTTTATTACTGAAGATCATTCCATCTACAAACTATGATAAGAAAAGAAAAAAGTTATCTAAAAGATCATTCCATCTACAAACTGTTATTACGATCATTCCATCTACAAACTGTTATTACTGAAGATCATTCCATCTACAAACTATGATAAGAAAAAGAAAAAGTTTATTACTGAAGATCATTCCATCTACAAACTGTTTATTACTGAAGATCATTCCATCTACAAACTATGATAAGAAAAAGAAAAGTTTATTACTGAAGATCATTCCATCTACAAACTGTTTATTACTGAAGATCATTCCATCTACAAACTATGATAAGAAAAAAGAAAAAGTTTATTACTGAAGATCATTCCATCTACAAACTGTTTATTACTGAAGATCATTCCATCTACAAACTGTTTATTACTGAAGATCATTCCATCTACAAACTATGATAAGAAAAGTTTATTACTGAAGATCATTCCATCTACAAACTGTTTATTACTGAAGATCATTCCATCTACAAACTATGATAAGAAAAAGAAAAAGTTTATTACTGAAGATCATTCCATCTACAAACTGTTTATTACTGAAGATCATTCCATCTACAAACTGTTTATTACTGAAGATCATTCCATCTACAAACTATGATAACCGATCAAGAAAAAGTTTATTACTGAAGATCATTCCATCTACAAACTGTTTATTACTGAAGATCATTCCATCTACAAACTGTTTATTACTGAAGATCATTCCATCTACAAACTATGATAAGAAAAAGAAAAAGTTTATTACTGAAGATCATTCCATCTACAAACTGTTTATTACTGAAGATCATTCCATCTACAAACTATGATAAGAAAAAGAAAAAGTTTATTACTGAAGATCATTCCATCTACAAACTGTTTATTACTGAAGATCATTCCATCTACAAACTATGATAAGAAAAAGAAAAAGTTTATTACTGAAGATCATTCCATCTACAAACTGTTTATTACTGAAGATCATTCCATCTACAAACTGTTTATTACTGAAGATCATTCCATCTACAAACTGTTTATTACTGAAGATCATTCCATCTACAAACTATGATAAGAAAAGAAAAAGTTTATTACTGAAGATCATTCCATCTACAAACTGTTTATTACTGAAGATCATTCCATCTACAAACTATGATAAGAAAAAGAAAAGTTTATTACTGAAGATCATTCCATCTACAAACTGTTTATTACTGAAGATCATTCCATCTACAAACTATGATAAGAAAAAGAAAAAGTTTATTACTGAAGATCATTCCATCTACAAACTGTTTATTACTGAAGATCATTCCATCTACAAACTGTTTATTACTGAAGATCATTCCATCTACAAACTATGATAAGAAAAAGAAAAAGTTTATTACTGAAGATCATTCCATCTACAAACTAAGAAAAAGAAAAAGTTTATTACTGAAGATCATTCCATCTACAAACTGTTTATTACTGAAGATCATTCCATCTACAAACTGTTTATTACTGAAGATCATTCCATCTACAAACTGTTTATTACTGAAGATCATTCCATCTACAAACTATGATAAGAAAAAGTTTATTACTGAAGATCATTCCATCTACAAACTGTTTATTACTGAAGATCATTCCATCTACAAACTATGATAAGAAAAAGAAAAAGTTTATTACTGAAGATCATTCCATCTACAAACTGTTTATTACTGAAGATCATTCCATCTACAAACTATGATAAGAAAAAGAAAAAGTTTATTACTGAAGATCATTCCATCTACAAACTGTTTATTACTGAAGATCATTCCATCTACAAACTGTTTATTACTGAAGATCATTCCATCTACAAACTATGATAAAAAAAGAAAAAGTTTATTACTGAAGATCATTCCATCTACAAACTATGATAAGAAAAAGAAAAAGTTTATTACTGAAGATCATTCCATCTACAAACTGTTTATTACTGAAGATCATTCCATCTACAAACTATGATAAGAAAAAGAAAAAGTTTATTACTGAAGATCATTCCATCTACAAACTGTTTATTACTGAAGATCATTCCATCTACAAACTATGATAAGAAAAAGAAAAAGTTTATTACTGAAGATCATTCCATCTACAAACTGTTTATTACTGAAGATCATTCCATCTACAAACTGTTTATTACTGAAGATCATTCCATCTACAAACTGTTTATTACTGAAGATCATTCCATCTACAAACTATGATAAGAAAAAGTTTATTACTGAAGATCATTCCATCTACAAACTGTTTATTACTGAAGATCATTCCATCTACAAACTATGATAAGAAAAAGAAAAGTTTATTACTGAAGATCATTCCATCTACAAACTGTTTATTACTGAAGATCATTCCATCTACAAACTGTTTATTACTGAAGATCATTCCATCTACAAACTATGATAAGAAAAGAAAAAGTTTATTACTGAAGATCATTCCATCTACAAACTGTTTATTACTGAAGATCATTCCATCTACAAACTATGATAAGAAAAAGAAAAAGTTTATTACTGAAGATCATTCCATCTACAAACTGTTTATTACTGAAGATCATTCCATCTACAAACTGTTTATTACTGAAGATCATTCCATCTACAAACTATGATAAGAAAAAGTTTATTACTGAAGATCATTCCATCTACAAACTGTTTATTACTGAAGATCATTCCATCTACAAACTATGATAAGAAAAAAGAAAAGTTTATTACTGAAGATCATTCCATCTACAAACTGTTTATTACTGAAGATCATTCCATCTACAAACTGTTTATTACTGAAGATCATTCCATCTACAAACTATGATAAGAAAAAGAAAAAGTTTATTACTGAAGATCATTCCATCTACAAACTGTTTATTACTGAAGATCATTCCATCTACAAACTGTTTATTACTGAAGATCATTCCATCTACAAACTATGATAAGAAAAAGAAAAGTTTATTACTGAAGATCATTCCATCTACAAACTGTTTATTACTGAAGATCATTCCATCTACAAACTATGATAAGAAAAAGAAAAAGTTTATTACTGAAGATCATTCCATCTACAAACTGTTTATTACTGAAGATCATTCCATCTACAAACTATGATAAGAAAAAGAAAAAGTTTATTACTGAAGATCATTCCATCTACAAACTGTTTATTACTGAAGATCATTCCATCTACAAACTGTTTATTACTGAAGATCATTCCATCTACAAACTGTTTATTACTGAAGATCATTCCATCTACAAACTATGATAAGAAAAAGAAAAAGTTTATTACTGAAGATCATTCCATCTACAAACTGTTTATTACTGAAGATCATTCCATCTACAAACTATGATAAGAAAGAAAAAGTTTATTACTGAAGATCATTCCATCTACAAACTGTTTATTACTGAAGATCATTCCATCTACAAACTATGATAAGAAAAAGAAAAAGTTTATTACTGAAGATCATTCCATCTACAAACTGTTTATTACTGAAGATCATTCCATCTACAAACTATGATAAGAAAAAGAAAAAGTTTATTACTGAAGATCATTCCATCTACAAACTAAGAAAAAGAAAAAGTTTATTACTGAAGATCATTCCATCTACAAACTGTTTATTACTGAAGATCATTCCATCTACAAACTGTTTATTACTGAAGATCATTCCATCTACAAACTGTTTATTACTGAAGATCATTCCATCTACAAACTATGATAAGAAAAAGTTTATTACTGAAGATCATTCCATCTACAAACTGTTTATTACTGAAGATCATTCCATCTACAAACTATGATAAGAAAAAGAAAAGTCTTATTACTGAAGATCATTCCATCTACAAACTGTTTATTACTGAAGATCATTCCATCTACAAACTGTTTATTACTGAAGATCATTCCATCTACAAACTATGATAAGAAAAAGAAAAAGTTTATTACTGAAGATCATTCCATCTACAAACTGTTTATTACTGAAGATCATTCCATCTACAAACTGTTTATTACTGAAGATCATTCCATCTACAAACTATGATAAGAAAAAGAAAAAGTTTATTACTGAAGATCATTCCATCTACAAACTGTTTATTACTGAAGATCATTCCATCTACAAACTATGATAAGAAAAAGAAAAGTTTATTACTGAAGATCATTCCATCTACAAACTGTTTATTACTGAAGATCATTCCATCTACAAACTATGATAAGAAAAAGAAAAGTTTATTACTGAAGATCATTCCATCTACAAACTGTTTATTACTGAAGATCATTCCATCTACAAACTGTTTATTACTGAAGATCATTCCATCTACAAACTATGATAAGAAAAGAAAAGTTTATTACTGAAGATCATTCCATCTACAAACTGTTTATTACTGAAGATCATTCCATCTACAAACTATGATAAGAAAAAGAAAAAGTTTATTACTGAAGATCATTCCATCTACAAACTATGATAAGAAAAGAAAAAGTTTATTACTGAAGATCATTCCATCTACAAACTGTTTATTACTGAAGATCATTCCATCTACAAACTATGATAAGAAAAAGAAAAAGTTTATTACTGAAGATCATTCCATCTACAAACTGTTTATTACTGAAGATCATTCCATCTACAAACTATGATAAGAAAAAGTTTATTACTGAAGATCATTCCATCTACAAACTGTTTATTACTGAAGATCATTCCATCTACAAACTATGATAAGAAAAAGAAAAAGTTTATTACTGAAGATCATTCCATCTACAAACTGTTTATTACTGAAGATCATTCCATCTACAAACTATGATAAGAAAAAGAAAAGTTTATTACTGAAGATCATTCCATCTACAAACTGTTTATTACTGAAGATCATTCCATCTACAAACTATGATAAGAAAAAGAAAAAGTTTATTACTGAAGATCATTCCATCTACAAACTGTTTATTACTGAAGATCATTCCATCTACAAACTATGATAAGAAAAAGAAAAAGTTTATTACTGAAGATCATTCCATCTACAAACTGTTTATTACTGAAGATCATTCCATCTACAAACTATGATAAGAAAAAGAAAAGTTTATTACTGAAGATCATTCCATCTACAAACTATGATAAGAAAAAGAAAAAGTTTATTACTGAAATCATTCCATCTACAAACTGTTTATTACTGAAGATCATTCCATCTACAAACTGTTTATTACTGAAGATCATTCCATCTACAAACTGTTTATTACTGAAGATCATTCCATCTACAAACTATGAAAAGAAAAAGTTATACTGAAGATCATTCCATCTACAAACTGTTTATTACTGAAGATCACCATCTACAAACTATGATAAGAAAAAGTTTATTACTGAGAATCATCCATCTACAAACTATATTAAAAAAAGAAAAGTTATTACTGAAGATCATTCCATCTACAAACTGTTTATTACTGAAGATCATTCCATCTACAAACTATGATAGAAAAGAAAAAAGTTTATTACTGAAGATCATCCATCTACAAACTGTTATTACTGAAGATCATTCCATCTACAAACTATGATAAAAAAAAAGTTTATTACTGAAATCATTCCATCTACAAACTGTTTATTACTGAAGATCATTCCATCTACAAACTATGATAAGAAAAAGAAAAAGTTTATTACTGAAATCATTCCATCTACAAACTGTTATTACTGAAGATCATTCCATCTACAAACTATGATAAGAAAAAGAAAAAGTTTATTACTGAAGATCATTCCATCTACAAACTGTTATTACTGAAGATCATTCCATCTACAAACTGTTTATTACTGAAGATCATTCCATCTACAAACTGTTATTACTGAAGATCATTCCATCTACAAACTATGATAAGAAAAAGAAAAAGTTTATTACTGAAGATCATTCCATCTACAAACTGTCTATTACTGAAGATCATTCCATCTACAAACTATGATAAGAAAAAGAAAAAGTTTATTACTGAAGATCATTCCATCTACAAACTGTTTATTACTGAAGATCATTCCATCTACAAACTATGATAAGAAAAAGAAAAAGTTTATTACTGAAGATCATTCCATCTACAAACTGTTATTACTGAAGATCATTCCATCTACAAACTATGATAAGAAAAAGAAAAAGTTTATTACTGAAGATCATTCCATCTACAAACTGTATTACTGAAGATCATTCCATCTACAAACTATGATAAGAAAAGAAAAAGTTATTACTGAAGATCATCCATCTACAAACTATGATAAGAAAAAAAAAGTTTATTACTGAAGATCATTCCATCTACAAACTGTTTATTACTGAAATCATTCCATCTACAAACTATTAAGAAAAAGAAAAAGTTATTACTGAAGATCATTCCATCTACAAACTGTTATTACTGAAGATCATTCCATCTACAAACTATGATAAGAAAAGAAAAAGTTTATTACTGAAGATCATCCATCTACAAACTGTTATTACTGAAATCATTCCATCTACAAACTGTTTATTACTGAAGATCATTCCATCTACAAACTGTTTATTACTGAAGATCATTCCATCTACAAACTGTTATTACTGAAGATCATTCCATCTACAAACTGTTTATTACTGAAGATCATTCCATCTACAAACTATGATAAGAAAAAGAAAAAGTATACTGAAGATCATTCCATCTACAAACTTTTATTACTGAAGATCATTCCATCTACAAACTGTTATACTGAAGATCATTCCATCTACAAACTATGATAAAAAAGAAAAGTTTATTACTGAAGATCATCCATCTACAAACTGTTTATTACTGAAGATCATTCCATCTACAAACTGTTTATTACTGAAGATCATTCCATCTACAAACTATATAAAAAAAGAAAAAGTTTATTACTGAAGATCATTCCATCTACAAACTGTTTATTACTGAAATCATTCCATCTACAAACTGTTATTACTGAAGATCATTCCATCTACAAACTATGATAAGAAAAAGAAAAAGTTTATTACTGAAATCATTCCATCTACAAACTGTATTACTGAAGATCATTCCATCTACAAACTGTTATTACTGAAGATCATTCCATCTACAAACTATGATAAGAAAAAAAAAAAGTTTATTACTGAAGATCATTCCATCTACAAACTGTTATTACTGAAGATCATTCCATCTACAAACTATGATAAGAAAAAGAAAAAGTTTATTACTGAAGATCATTCCATCTACAAACTGTTTATACTGAAGATCATTCCATCTACAAACTATGATAAGAAAAAGTTTATTACTGAAGATCATCCATCTACAAACTGTTATTACTGAAATCATTCCATCTACAAACTATGATAAGAAAAAGAAAAAGTTTATTACTGAAGATCATTCCATCTACAAACTGTTTATTACTGAAATCATTCCATCTACAAACTATGATCAAGAAAAAGTTATTACTGAAGATCATTCCATCTACAAACTGTTATTACTGAATCATTCCATCTACAAACTATGATAAGAAAAAGAAAAAGTTTATTACTGAAGATCATTCCATCTACAAACTGTTATTACTGAAGATCATTCCATCTACAAACTATGATAAAAAAAAAGTTTATACAAATCATTCCATCTACAAACTGTTTATTACTGAAGATCATTCCATCTACAAACTATATAAGAAAAAGAAAAAGTTTATTACTGAAGATCATTCCATCTACAAACTGTTTATTACTGAAGATCATTCCATCTACAAACTGATGAAAAAGAAAAATTTATTACTGAAGATCATTCCATCTACAACTGTTTATTACTGAAGATCATTCCATCTACAAACTGTTTATTACTGAAGATCATTCCATCTACAAACTGTTTATACTGAAGATCATTCCATCTACAAACTGTTATTACTGAAGATCATTCCATCTAAACTGTTTATTACTGAAGATCATTCATCTACACTATGATAGAAAAGAAAAAGTTTATTACTGAAATCATTCCATCTACAAACTATAAAAAAAGAAAGTTTATTACTGAAGATCATTCCATCTACAAACTGTATTACTGAAGATCATTCCATCTACAAACTATGATAGAAAAAAGAAAAAGTTTTACTGAAGATCATCCATCTACAAACTGTTATTACTGAAGATCATTCCATCTACAAACTATATAAGAAAAAGAAAAATTATTACTGAAGATCATTCCATCTACAAACTGTTTATTACTGAAGATCATTCCATCTACAAACTATATAGAAAAAGAAAAAGTTTATTACTGAAATCATTCCATCTACAAACTGTTATTACTGAAGATCATTCCATCTACAAAAACTATGATAAGAAAAAGTTTATTACTGAAGATCATTCCATCTACAAACTGTTTATTACTGAAGATCATTCCATCTACAAACTATATAAGAAAAAGAAAAAGTTATTACTGAAATCATTCCATCTACAAACTGTTATTACTGAAGATCATTCCATCTACAAACTATGATAAGAAAAAGAAAAAGTTTATTACTGAAATCATTCCATCTACAAACTGTTTATACTGAAGATCATTCCATCTACAAACTGTTATTACTGAAATCATTCCATCTACAAACTATGATAAGAAAAAGAAAAAAGTTATACTGAAGATCATTCCATCTACAAACTGTTATTACTGAAGATCATTCCATCTACAAACTATGATAAGAAAAAGAAAAAGTTATTACTGAAGATCATTCCATCTACAAACTGTTATTACTGAAATCATCCATCTACAAACATATAAGAAAAAGAAAAAGTTATTACTGAAGATCATTCCATCTACAAACTATGATAAGAAAAAAAAAAGTTTATTACTGAAGATCATTCCATCTACAAACTTTATTACTGAAGATCATTCCATCTACAAACTATGATAAGAAAAAAGAAAAAGTTTATTACTGAAGATCATTCCATCTACAAACTGTTATTACTGAAGATCATTCCATCTACAAACTATGATAGAAAAGAAGAAAGTTTATTACTGAAGATTCACCATCTACAAACTGGTTATTACGAAGATCATTCCATCTACAAACTGTTTATACTGAAGATCTTCCATCTACGAAACTGTTTATTCTGAAGATCATTCCATCTACAAACTATGATAAAAAAGAAAAAGTTTATTACTGAAGATCATTCCATCTACAAACTGTTTATTACTGAAGATCATTCCATCTACAAACTATGATAAGAAAAAGAAAAAGTTTATTACTGAAGATCATTCCATCTACAAACTGTTTATTACTGAAGATCATTCCATCTACAAACTATGATAAGAAAAAGAAAAGTTATTACTGACTCATTCACTAACAAACTGTTATTACTGAAGATCATTCCATCTACAAACTGTTTATTACTGAAGATCATTCCATCTACAAACTATGATAAGAAAAAGAAAAAGTTATTACTGAAGATCATTCCATCTACAAACTGTTTATTACTGAAGATCATTCCATCTACAAACTATGATAAAAAAAGAAAAAGTTTATACTGAAGATCATTCCATCTACAAACTGTTTATTACTGAAGATCATTCCATCTACACTATGATAAGAAAAAGAAAAAGTTATTACTGAAGATCATTCCATTACAAACTGTTTATTACTGAAGATCATTCCATCTACAAACTGTTTATTACTGAAGATCATTCCATCTACAAACTGTTTATTACTGAAGATCATTCCATCTACAAACTAAGAATAAGAAAAAGTTATTACTGAAGATCATTCCATCTACAAACTGTTTTATTATGAAGATCATTCCATCTACAAACTATGATAAGAAAAAGAAAAAGTTATTACTGAAGATCATTCCATCTACAAACTGTTTATTACTGAAGATCATTCCATCTACAAACTGTTTATTACTGAAGATCATCCATCTACAACTATGATAGAAAAAGAAAAAGTTTATTACTGAAGATCATTCCATCTACAAACTGTTTATACTGAAGATCATTCCATCTACAAACTATGATAAGAAAAAGAAAAAGTTTATACTGAAGATCATTCCATCTACAAACTGTTTATTACTGAAGATCATTCCATCTACAAACTATGATAAGAAAAAAGAAAGTTTATTACTGAAGATCATTCCATCTACAAACGTTTATTACTGAAGATCATTCCATCTACAAACTATGATAAGAAAAAGAAAAGTTTATTACTGAAGATCATTCCATCTACAAACTGTTATTAGGAAGATCATTCCATCTACAAACTGTTTATTACTGAAGATCATTCCATCTACAAACTGTTTATTACTGAAGATCATCCATCTACAAACTATGATAAGAAAAGAAAAGTTTATTACTGAAGATCATTCCATCTACAAACTGTTTATTACTGAAGATCATTCCATCTACAAACTATGATAAGAAAAAGAAAAAGTTTATTACTGAAGATCATTCCATCTACAAACTTTTTATTACTGAAGATCATTCCATCTACAAACTGTTTATTACTGAAGATCATTCCATCTACAAACTGTTTATTACTGAAGATCATTCCATCTACAAACTATGATAAGAAAAAGTTTATTACTGAAGATCATTCCATCTACAAACTGTTTATTACTGAAGATCATTCCATCTACAACTATGATAAGAAAAAAAAGTTTATTACTGAAGATCATTCCATCTACAAACTATAAAAGAAAAAGAAAAAGTTATTACTGAAGATCATTCCATCTACAAACTGTTATTACTGAAGATCATTCCATCTACAAACTATGATAAAGAAAAAGTTATACTGAAGATCATTCCATCTACAAACTGTTATTACTGAAGATCATTCCATCTACAAACTATGATAAGAAAAAGAAAAAGTTATTACTGAAGATCATTCCATCTACAAACTGTTTATTACTGAAGATCATTCATCTACAAACTATGATGAAAAAAGTTATTACTGAAGATCATTCCATCTACAAACTGTTTATTACTGAAGATCATTCCATCTACAAACTATGATAAGAAAAAGAAAAAAGTAACCTACAAACTGTTATTACTGAAGATCATTCCATCTACAAACTATGATAAGAAAAAGAAAAAGTTTATTACTGAAGATCATCCATCTACAAATTTATTACTGAAGATCATTCCATCTACAAACTGTTTATTACTGAAGATCATTCCATCTACAAACTGTATTATTGAAAATTCCATCTACAAACAATACAAAAGAAGTTATTACTGAAGATCATTCCATCTACAAACTGTTTATACTGAAGATTCCATCTACAACTATGATAAGAAAAAAGAAAAAGTTATTACTGAAGATCATTCCATCTACAAACTGTTTATTACTGAAGATCATTCCATCTACAAACTATGATAAGAAAAAGAAAAAGTTTACTGAAACATCATTCCATCTACAAACTGTTTATTACTGAAGATCATTCCATCTACAAACTGTTTATTACTGAAGATCATTCCATCTACAAACTATGATAAAAGAAGAAAAAGTTTATACTGAAGATCATTCCATCTACAAACTGTTTATTACTGAAGATCATTCCATCTACAAACTATGATAGAAAAGAAAAAGTTTATTACTGAAGATCATTCCATCTACAAACTGTTTATTACTGAAGATCATTCCATCTACAAACTATGATAAAAAAGAAAAAGTTTATTACTGAAGATCATTCCATCTACAAACTGTTTATTACTGAAGATCATTCCATCTACAAACTGTTTATTACTGAAGATCATTCCATCTACAAACTGTTTATTACTGAAGATCATTCCATCTACAAACTATGATAAGAAAAAGTTTATTACTGAAGATCATCCATCTACAAACTGTTATTACTGAAGATCCATCTACAAACTATGATAAGAAAAAGAAAAAGTTTATTACTGAAGATCATTCCATCTACAAACTGTTTATTACTGAAGATCATTCCATCTACAAACTGTTATTACTGAAGATCATTCCATCTACAAACTATGATAAGAAAAAGAAAAAGTTTATTACTGAAGATCATTCCATCTACAAACTGTTTATTACTGAAGATCATTCCATCTACAAACTATGATAAGAAAAAGAAAAAGTTTATTACTGAAGATCATTCCATCTACAAACTGTTAATTACTGAAGATCATTCCATCTACAAACTATGATAAGAAAAAGAAAAGTTTATTACTGAAGATCATTCCATCTACAAACTGTTTATTACTGAAGATCATTCCATCTACAAACTATGATAAAAAAAAGAAAAAGTTTATTACTGAAGATCATTCCATCTACAAACTGTTTATTACTGAAGATCATTCCATCTACAAACTGTTTATTACTGAAGATCATTCCATCTACAAACTGTTTATTACTGAAGATCATTCCATCTACAAACTATGATAAGAAAAAGAAAAAGTTTATTACTGAAGATCATTCCATCTACAAACTGTTTATTACTGAAGATCATTCCATCTACAAACTATGATAAGAAAAAGAAAAAGTTTATTACTGAAGATCATTCCATCTACAAACTGTTATTACTGAAGATCATTCCATCTACAAACTTTTATTACTGAAGATCATTCCATCTACAAACTGTTTATTACTGAAGATCATTCCATCTACAAACTATGATAAGAAAAAGTTTATTACTGAAGATCATTCCATCTACAAACTGTTATTACTGAAGATCATTCCATCTACAAACTATGAAAAAAAAGTTTATTACTGAAGATCATTCCATCTACAAACTATGATAAAAAAAGAAAAAGTTATTACTGAAGATCATTCCATCTACAAACTGTTTATTACTGAAGATCATTCCATCTACAAACTATGATAAGAAAAAAAAAAGTTTATTACTGAAGATCATTCCATCTACAAACTGTTTATTACTGAAGATCATTCCATCTACAAACTATGATAAGAAAAAGAAAAAGTTTATTACTGAAGATCATTCCATCTACAAACTGTTTATTACTGAAGATCATTCCATCTACAAACTATGATAAGAAAAATTATTACTGAAGATCATTCCATCTACAAACTGTTTATTACTGAAGATCATTCCATCTACAAACTATGATAGAAAAAGAAAAAGTTTATTACTGAAGATCATTCCATCTACAAACTGTTTATTACTGAAGATCATTCCATCTACAAACTATGATAAGAAAAAGAAAAAGTTAATTACTGAAGATCATTCCATCTACAAACTGTTTATTACTGAAGATCATTCCATCTACAAACTGTTTATTACTGAAGATCATTCCATCTACAAACTGTTTATTACTGAAGATCATTCCATCTACAAACTATGATAAGAAAAAGAAAAAGTTTATTACTGAAGATCATTCCATCTACAAACTGTTTATTACTGAAGATCATTCCATCTACAAACTATGATAAGAAAAAGAAAAAGTTAATTACTGAAGATCATTCCATCTACAAACTGTTTATTACTGAAGATCATTCCATCTACAAACTATGATAAAAAAAGAAAAAATTTATTACTGAAGATCATTCCATCTACAAACTGTTTATTACTGAAGATCATTCCATCTACAAACTATGATAAGAAAAAGAAAAAGTTTATTACTGAAGATCATTCCATCTACAAACTGTTTATTACTGAAGATCATCCATCTACAAACTATGATAAGAAAAAGAAAAAGTTTATTACTGAAATCATTCCATCTACAAACTATGATAAGAAAAAGAAGTTTATTACTGAAGATCATTCCATCTACAAACTGTTATTACTGAAGATCATTCCATCTACAAACTATGATAAGAAAAAGAAAAAGTTTATTACTGAAGATCATTCCATCTACAAACTGTTATTACTGAAGATCATTCCATCTACAAACTATGATAAGAAAAAGAAAAAGTTATTACTGAAGATCATTCCATCTACAAACTGTTTATTACTGAAGATCATTCCATCTACAAACTGTTATTACTGAAGATCATTCCATCTACAAACTGTTATTACTGAAGATCATTCCATCTACAAACTGTTATTACTGAAGATCATTCCATCTACAAACTGTTTATTACTGAAGATCATTCCATCTACAAACTATGATAAGAAAAGAAAAAAGTTTATTACTGAAGATCATTCCATCTACAAACTATGATAGAAACGAAGTTTATTACTGAAGATCATTCCATCTACAAACTGTTTATTACTGAAGATCATTCCATCTACAAACTGTTTATTACTGAAGATCATTCCATCTACAAACTATGATAAGAAAAAGAAAAAGTTTATTACTGAAGATCATTCCATCTACAAACTGTTTATTACTGAAGATCATTCCATCTACAAACTGTTTATTACTGAAGATCATTCCATCTACAAACTATGATAAGAAAAAGAAAAAGTTAGTTACTGAAGATCATTCCATCTACAAACTGTTTATTACTGAAGATCATTCCATCTACAAACTGTTTATTACTGAAGATCATTCCATCTACAAACTATGATAAGAAAAAGAAAAAGTTTATTACTGAAGATCATTCCATCTACAAACTGTTATTACTGAAGATCATTCCATCTACAAACTGTTTATTACTGAAGATCATTCCATCTACAAACTATGATAAGAAAAAAAAAAGTTTATTACTGAAGATCATTCCATCTACAAACTGTTTATTACTGAAGATCATTCCATCTACAAACTATGATAAGAAAAAGAAAAAGTTTATTACTGAAGATCATTCCATCTACAAACTGTTTATTACTGAAGATCATTCCATCTACAAACTATGATAAGAAAAAAGTTTATTACTGAAGATCATTCCATCTACAAACTGTTTATTACTGAAGATCATTCCATCTACAAACTATGATAAGAAAAGAAAAAGTTTATTACTGAAGATCATTCCATCTACAAACTGTTTATTACTGAAGATCATTCCATCTACAAACTATGATAAGAAAAAGTTTATTACTGAAGATCATTCCATCTACAAACTGTTATTACTGAAGATCATTCCATCTACAAACTATGATAAGAAAAAGAAAAAGTTTATTACTGAAGATCATTCCATCTACAAACTGTTTATTACTGAAGATCATTCCATCTACAAACTATGATATGATTAGGAAAAAGTTTATTACTGAAGATCATTCCATCTACAAACTGTTTATTACTGAAGATCATTCCATCTACAAACTATGATAAGAAAAAGAAAAAGTTATTACTGAAGATCATTCCATCTACAAACTGTTTATTACTGAAGATCATTCCATCTACAAACTATGATAAGAAAAAGTTTATTACTGAAGATCATTCCATCTACAAACTGTTTATTACTGAAGATCATTCCATCTACAAACTGTTTATTACTGAAGATCATTCCATCTACAAACTGTTATTACTGAAGATCATTCCATCTACAAACTGTTTATTACTGAAGATCATTCCATCTACAAACTGTTTATTACTGAAGATCATTCCATCTACAAACTATGATAAGAAAAAGAAAAAGTTATTACTGAAGATCATTCCATCTACAAACTGTTTATTACTGAAGATCATTCCATCTACAAACTATGATAAGAAAAGAAAAGTTTATTACTGAAGATCATTCCATCTACAAACTGTTATTACTGAAGATCATTCCATCTACAAACTATGATAAGAAAAAGAAAAAGTTATTACTGAAGATCATTCCATCTACAAACTGTTATTACTGAAGATCATTCCATCTACAAACTGATAAGAAAAGTTATTACTGAAGATCATTCCATCTACAAACTGTTTATTACTGAAGATCATTCCATCTACAAACTATGATAAGAAAAAGAAAAAGTTTATTACTGAAGATCATTCCATCTACAAACTGTTTATTACTGAAGATCATTCCATCTACAAACTATGATAAGAAAGAAAAAGTTTATTACTGAAGATCATTCCATCTACAAACTGTTTATTACTGAAGATCATTCCATCTACAAACTGTTTATTACTGAAGATCATTCCATCTACAAACTATGATAAGAAAAAGAAAAAGTTTATTACTGAAGATCATTCCATCTACAAACTGTTTATTACTGAAGATCATTCCATCTACAAACTATGATAAGAAAAAGAAAAAGTTTATTACTGAAGATCATTCCATCTACAAACTGTTTATTACTGAAGATCATTCCATCTACAAACTGTTTATTACTGAAGATCATTCCATCTACAAACTGTTAATTTACTGAAGATCATTCCATCTACAAACTGTTTATTACTGAAGATCATTCCATCTACAAACTGTTTATTACTGAAGATCATTCCATCTACAAACTATGATAAGAAAAAGAAAAAGTTATTACTGAAGATCATTCCATCTACAAACTATGATAAGAAAAGAAGTTATCTGAAGATCATTCCATCTACAAACTGTTTATTACTGAAGATCATTCCATCTACAAAACTGTTTATTACTGAAGATCATTCCATCTACAAACTATGATAAGAGAAAGAAAAAGTTTATTACTGAAGATCATTCCATCTACAAACTGTTTATTACTGAAGATCATTCCATCTACAAACTGTTTATTACTGAAGATCATTCCATCTACAAACTATGATAAGAAAAAGAAAAAGTTTATTACTGAAGATCATTCCATCTACAAACTGTTTATTACTGAAGATCATTCCATCTACAAACTGTTTATTACTGAAGATCATTCCATCTACAAACTATGATAAGAAAAGAAAAAGTTATTACTGAAGATCATTCCATCTACAAACTGTTATTACTGAAGATCATTCCATCTACAAACTGTTATTACTGAAGATCATTCCATCTACAACTATGATAAGAAAAAAAAAAGTTTATTACTGAAGATCATTCCATCTACAAACTGTTTATTACTGAAGATCATTCCATCTACAAACTATGATAAGAAAAAGAAAAAGTTTATTACTGAAGATCATTCCATCTACAAACTGTTTATTACTGAAGATCATTCCATCTACAAACTATGATAAGAAAAAGTTATACTGAAGATCATTCCATCTACAAACTTTTATTACTGAAGATCATTCCATCTACAAACTATGATAAGAAAAAGAAAAGTTTATTACTGAAATCATTCCATCTACAAACTGTTATTACTGAAGATCATTCCATCTACAAACTATGATAAGAAAAATTTATTACTGAAGATCATTCCATCTACAAACTGTTATTACTGAAGATCATTCCATCTACAAACTATGATAAGAAAAAGAAAAAGTTATTACTGAAGATCATTCCATCTACAAACTGTTTATTACTGAAGATCATTCCATCTACAAACTATGATAAGAAAAAGTTATTACTGAAGATCATTCCATCTACAAACTGTTTATTACTGAAGATCATTCCATCTACAAACTATGATAAGAAAAGAAAAAGTTTATTACTGAAGATCATTCCATCTACAAACTGTTTATTACTGAAGATCATTCCATCTACAAACTATGATAAGAAAAAGTTTATTACTGAAGATCATTCCATCTACAAACTGTTATTACTGAAGATCATTCCATCTACAAACTGTTTATACTGAAGATCATTCCATCTACAAACTGTTTATTACTGAAGATCATTCCATCTACAAACTGTTATTACTGAAGATCATTCCATCTACAAACTGTTTATTACTGAAGATCATTCCATCTACAAACTATGATAAGAAAAGAAAAAGTTTATTACTGAAGATCATTCCATCTACAAACTATGATAAGAAAAAGAAGTTATTACTGAAGATCATTCCATCTACAAACTGTTTATTACTGAAGATCATTCCATCTACAAACTATGATAAGAAAAAAAAAGTTTATTACTGAAGATCATTCCATCTACAAACTGTTTATTACTGAAGATCATTCCATCTACAAACTATGATAAGAAAAAGAAAAAGTTTATTACTGAAGATCATTCCATCTACAAACTGTTTATTACTGAAGATCATTCCATCTACAAACTATGATAAGAAAAGAAAAAGTTTATTACTGAAGATCATTCCATCTACAAACTGTTTATTACTGAAGATCATTCCATCTACAAACTATGATAAAAAAGTTTATTACTGAAGATCATTCCATCTACAAACTGTTTATTACTGAAGATCATTCCATCTACAAACTATGATAAGAAAAAGAAAAGTTTATTACTGAAGATCATTCCATCTACAAACTGTTTATTACTGAAGATCATTCCATCTACAAACTATGATAAGAAAAAGAAAAAGTTTATTACTGAAGATCATTCCATCTACAAACTGTTTATTACTGAAGATCATTCCATCTACAAACTGTTATTACTGAAGATCATTCCATCTACAAACTATGATAAGAAAAAGAAAAAGTTTATTACTGAAGATCATTCCATCTACAAACTGTTTATTACTGAAGATCATTCCATCTACAAACTATGATAAAAAAGAAAAAGTTTATTACTGAAGATCATTCCATCTACAAACTGTTTATTACTGAAGATCATTCCATCTACAAACTATGATAAGAAAAAGAAAAAGTTATTACTGAAGATCATTCCATCTACAAACTATGATAAGAAAAGAAAAAGTTTATTACTGAAGATCATTCCATCTACAAACTGTTTATTACTGAAGATCATTCCATCTACAAACTATGATAAGAAAAAGAAAAAGTTTATTACTGAAGATCATTCCATCTACAAACTGTTTATTACTGAAGATCATTCCATCTACAAACTATGATAAGAAAAAAAGAAAAGTTTATTACTGAAGATCATTCCATCTACAAACTGTTTATTACTGAAGATCATTCCATCTACAAACTGTTTATTACTGAAGATCATTCCATCTACAAACTGTTATTACTGAAGATCATTCCATCTACAAACTATGATAAGAAAAAGAAAAGTTTATTACTGAAGATCATTCCATCTACAACTGTTTATTACTGAAGATCATTCCATCTACAAACTATGATAAGAAAAGAAAAAGTTATTACTGAAGATCATTCCATCTACAAACTGTTATTACTGAAGATCATTCCATCTACAAACTATGATAAGAAAAGAAAAAGTTTATTACTGAAGATCATTCCATCTACAAACTGTTTATTACTGAAGATCATTCCATCTACAAACTGTTTATTACTGAAGATCATTCCATCTACAAACTATGATAAGAAAGAAAAAGTTTATTACTGAAGATCATTCCATCTACAAACTGTTATTACTGAAGATCATTCCATCTACAAACTATGATAAGAAAAAGAAAAAGTTTATTACTGAAGATCATTCCATCTACAAACTGTTATTACTGAAGATCATTCCATCTACAAACTATGATAAGAAAAAGAAAAAGTTTATTACTGAAGATCATTCCATCTACAAACTGTTTATTACTGAAGATCATTCCATCTACAAACTGTTTATTACTGAAGATCATTCCATCTACAAACTGTTTATTACTGAAGATCATTCCATCTACAAACTATGATAAGAAAAAGTTTATTACTGAAGATCATTCCATCTACAAACTGTTTATTACTGAAGATCATTCCATCTACAAACTATGATAAAAAAGAAAAAGTTATTACTGAAGATCATTCCATCTACAAACTGTTTATTACTGAAGATCATTCCATCTACAAACTGTTTATTACTGAAGATCATTCCATCTACAAACTATGATAAGAAAAGAAAAGTTTATTACTGAAGATCATTCCATCTACAAACTGTTTATTACTGAAGATCATTCCATCTACAAACTATGATAAGAAAAAGAAAAAGTTTATTACTGAAGATCATTCCATCTACAAACTGTTTATTACTGAAGATCATTCCATCTACAAACTATGATAAGAAAAGAAAAGTTTATTACTGAAGATCATTCCATCTACAAACTGTTTATTACTGAAGATCATTCCATCTACAAACTATGATAAGAAAAAGAAAAAGTTTATTACTGAAGATCATTCCATCTACAAACTGTTTATTACTGAAGATCATTCCATCTACAAACTGTTTATTACTGAAGATCATTCCATCTACAATGTTATTACTGAAGATCATTCCATCTACAAACTATGATAAGAAAAAGAAAAAGTTTATTACTGAAGATCATTCCATCTACAAACTGTTTATTACTGAAGATCATTCCATCTACAAACTATGATAAGAAAAGAAAAAGTTTATTACTGAAGATCATTCCATCTACAAACTGTTATTACTGAAGATCATTCCATCTACAAACTGTTTATTACTGAAGATCATTCCATCTACAAACTATGATAAGAAAAAGAAAAAGTTTATTACTGAAGATCATTCCATCTACAAACTGTTTATTACTGAAGATCATTCCATCTACAAACTGTTTATTACTGAAGATCATTCCATCTACAAACTATGATTAGAAAAAGTTTATTACTGAAGATCATTCCATCTACAAACTGTTTATTACTGAAGATCATTCCATCTACAAACTATGATAAGAAAAAGAAAAATTATTACTGAAGATCATTCCATCTACAAACTGTTTATTACTGAAGATCATTCCATCTACAAACTGTTTATTACTGAAGATCATTCCATCTACAAACTATGATAAGAAAAAGAAAAATATTACTGAAGATCATTCCATCTACAAACTGTTTATTACTGAAGATCATTCCATCTACAAACTGTTTATTACTGAAGATCATTCCATCTACAAACTATGATAAGAAAAAGAAAAAGTTAGTTACTGAAGATCATTCCATCTACAAACTGTTTATTACTGAAGATCATTCCATCTACAAACTATGATAAGAAAAAGAAAAAGTTTATTACTGAAGATCATTCCATCTACAAACTGTTTATTACTGAAGATCATTCCATCTACAAACTGTTATTACTGAAGATCATTCCATCTACAAACTATGATAAGAAAAAGAAAAAGTTTATTACTGAAGATCATTCCATCTACAAACTGTTTATTACTGAAGATCATTCCATCTACAAACTATGATAAGAAAAAGAAAAGTTTATTACTGAAGATCATTCCATCTACAAACTGTTTATTACTGAAGATCATTCCATCTACAAACTGTTTATTACTGAAGATCATTCCATCTACAAACTGTTTATTACTGAAGATCATTCCATCTACAAACTGTTATTACTGAAGATCATTCCATCTACAAACTGTTTATTACTGAAGATCATTCCATCTACAAACTATGATAAGAAAAAGAAAAAGTTTATTACTGAAGATCATTCCATCTACAAACTATGATAAGAAAAAAAGTTTATTACTGAAGATCATTCCATCTACAAACTGTTATTACTGAAGATCATTCCATCTACAAACTGTTTATTACTGAAGATCATTCCATCTACAAACTATGATAAGAAAAAAGAAAAAGTTATTACTGAAGATCATTCCATCTACAAACTGTTTATTACTGAAGATCATTCCATCTACAAACTGTTTATTACTGAAGATCATTCCATCTACAAACTATGATAAGAAAAGAAAAAGTTTATTACTGAAGATCATTCCATCTACAAACTGTTTATTACTGAAGATCATTCCATCTACAAACTGTTTATTACTGAAGATCATTCCATCTACAAACTATGATAAGAAAAAGAAAAAGTTTATTACTGAAGATCATTCCATCTACAAACTGTTTATTACTGAAGATCATTCCATCTACAAACTGTTATTACTGAAGATCATTCCATCTACAAACTATGATAAGAAAAAAAAAAGTTTATTACTGAAGATCATTCCATCTACAAACTGTTATTACTGAAGATCATTCCATCTACAAACTATGATAAGAAAAGAAAAAAGTTTATTACTGAAGATCATTCCATCTACAAACTGTTATTACTGAAGATCATTCCATCTACAAACTATGATAAGAAAAAGTTTATTACTGAAGATCATTCCATCTACAAACTGTTTATTACTGAAGATCATTCCATCTACAAACTATGATAAGAAAAAGAAAAAGTTTATTACTGAAGATCATTCCATCTACAAACTGTTTATTACTGAAGATCATTCCATCTACAAACTATGATAAGAAAAAGTATTACTGAAGATCATTCCATCTACAAACTGTTTATTACTGAAGATCATTCCATCTACAAACTGATATAAGAAAAAGAAAAAGTTTATTACTGAAGATCATTCCATCTACAAACTGTTTATTACTGAAGATCATTCCATCTACAAACTATGATAAGAAAAGTTTATTACTGAAGATCATTCCATCTACAAACTGTTTATTACTGAAGATCATTCCATCTACAAACTATGTTATAAAAAAGAAAAAGTTTATTACTGAAGATCATTCCATCTACAAACTGTTTATTACTGAAGATCATTCCATCTACAAACTAATGATAAGAAAAAGTTATTACTGAAGATCATTCCATCTACAAACTGTTTATTACTGAAGATCATTCCATCTACAAACTGTTTATTACTGAAGATCATTCCATCTACAAACTGTTTATTACTGAAGATCATTCCATCTACAAACTGTTTATTACTGAAGATCATTCCATCTACAAACTGTTTATTACTGAAGATCATTCCATCTACAAACTATGATAAGAAAAAGAAAAAGTTTATTACTGAAGATCATTCCATCTACAAACTATGATAAGAAAACGAAGTTTATTACTGAAGATCATTCATCTACAAACTGTTTATTACTGAAGATCATTCCATCTACAAACTATGATAAGAAAAAGAAAAAGTTTATTACTGAAGATCATTCCATCTACAAACTGTTTATTACTTGAAGATCATTCCATCTACAAACTATGATAAGAAAAAAAAAGTTTATTACTGAAGATCATTCCATCTACAAACTGTTTTACTGAAGATCATTCCATCTACAAACTATATAAGAAAAAGAAAAAGTTATTACTGAAGATCATTCCATCTACAAACTGTTTATTACTGAAGATCATTCCATCTACAAACTATGATAAGAAAAAGTTTATTACTGAAGATCATTCCATCTACAAACTGTTTATTACTGAAGATCATTCCATCTACAAACTATGATAAGAAAAAGAAAAAGTTTATTACTGAAGATCATTCCATCTACAAACTGTTTATTACTGAAGATCATTCCATCTACAAACTATGATAAGAAAAAGAAAAAGTTTATTACTGAAGATCATTCCATCTACAAACTGTTTATTACTGAAGATCATTCCATCTACAAACTGTTTATTACTGAAGATCATTCCATCTACAAACTATGATAAGAAAAAGAAAAAGTTTATTACTGAAGATCATTCCATCTACAAACTGTTTATTACTGAAGATCATTCCATCTACAAACTATGATAAGAAAAAGAAAAAGTTTATTACTGAAGATCATTCCATCTACAAACTGTTTATTACTGAAGATCATTCCATCTACAAACTATGATAAGAAAGAAAAAGTTTATTACTGAAGATCATTCCATCTACAAACTATGATAAGAAAAAAAAAGTTTATTACTGAAGATCATTCCATCTACAAACTGTTTATTACTGAAGATCATTCCATCTACAAACTATGATAAGAAAAAAAAAAGTTTATTACTGAAGATCATTCCATCTACAAACTGTTTATTACTGAAGATCATTCCATCTACAAACTATGATAAGAAAAAGAAAAAGTTTATTACTGAAGATCATTCCATCTACAAACTGTTATATGACGGCGATCACGGTATCTACTGAAGATCATTCCATCTACAAACTGTTTATTACTGAAGATCATTCCATCTACAAACTGTTTATTACTGAAGATCATTCCATCTACAAACTATGATAAGAAAAAGAAAAAGTTTATTACTGAAGATCATTCCATCTACAAACTGTTTATTACTGAAGATCATTCCATCTACAAACTATGATAAGAAAAAGAAAAAGTTTATTACTGAAGATCATTCCATCTACAAACTGTTTATTACTGAAGATCATTCCATCTACAACTATGATAAGAAAAGAAAAAGTTTATTACTGAAGATCATTCCATCTACAAACTGTTTATTACTGAAGATCATTCCATCTACAAACTGTTTATTACTGAAGATCATTCCATCTACAAACTATGATAAAAAAAGAAAAAGTTTATTACTGAAGATCATTCCATCTACAAACTGTTATTACTGAAGATCATTCCATCTACAAACTATGATAAGAAAAAGAAAAAGTTTATTACTGAAGATCATTCCATCTACAAACTGTTTATTACTGAAGATCATTCCATCTACAAACTATGATAAGAAAAAGAAAAAGTTTATTACTGAAGATCATTCCATCTACAAACTGTTTATTACTGAAGATCATTCCATCTACAAACTGTTTATTACTGAAGATCATTCCATCTACAAACTGTTTATTACTGAAGATCATTCCATCTACAAACTATGATAAGAAAAAGTTTATTACTGAAGATCATTCCATCTACAAACTGTTTATTACTGAAGATCATTCCATCTACAAACTATGATAAGAAAGAAGAAAGTTTATTACTGAAGATCATTCCATCTACAAACTGTTTATTACTGAAGATCATTCCATCTACAAACTGTTTATTACTGAAGATCATTCCATCTACAAACTATGATAAAAAAAGAAAAAGTTTATTACTGAAGATCATTCCATCTACAAACTGTTTATTACTGAAGATCATTCCATCTACAAACTATGATAAGAAAAAGAAAAAGTTAATTACTGAAGATCATTCCATCTACAAACTGTTTATTACTGAAGATCATTCCATCTACAAACTATGATAAGAAAAAGAAAAAGTTTATTACTGAAGATCATTCCATCTACAAACTGTTTATTACTGAAGATCATTCCATCTACAAACTATGATAAGAAAAAGAAAAAGTTTATTACTGAAGATCATTCCATCTACAAACTGTTTATTACTGAAGATCATTCCATCTACAAACTGTTTATTACTGAAGATCATTCCATCTACAAACTGTTTATTACTGAAGATCATTCCATCTACAAACTATGATAAGAAAAAAAAAAGTTTATTACTGAAGATCATTCCATCTACAAACTGTTTATTACTGAAGATCATTCCATCTACAAACTATGATAAGAAAAGAAAAAGTTTATTACTGAAGATCATTCCATCTACAAACTGTTTATTACTGAAGATCATTCCATCTACAAACTGTTTATTACTGAAGATCATTCCATCTACAAACTATGATAAGAAAAGAAAAAGTTTATTACTGAAGATCATTCCATCTACAAACTGTTTATTACTGAAGATCATTCCATCTACAAACTGTTATTACTGAAGATCATTCCATCTACAAACTATGATAAGAAAAAGTTTATTACTGAAGATCATTCCATCTACAAACTGTTTATTACTGAAGATCATTCCATCTACAAACTATGATAAGAAAAAGAAAAAGTTTATTACTGAAGATCATTCCATCTACAAACTGTTAGTTACTGAAGATCATTCCATCTACAAACTGTTATTACTGAAGATCATTCCATCTACAAACTATGATAAGAAAAAGAAAAGTTATTACTGAAGATCATTCCATCTACAAACTGTTTATTACTGAAGATCATTCCATCTACAAACTGTTTATTACTGAAGATCATTCCATCTACAAACTATGATAAGAAAAAGAAAAAGTTTATTACTGAAGATCATTCCATCTACAAACTGTTTATTACTGAAGATCATTCCATCTACAAACTATGATAAGAAAAAGAAAAAGTTTATTACTGAAGATCATTCCATCTACAAACTGTTTATTACTGAAGATCATTCCATCTACAAACTGTTTATTACTGAAGATCATTCCATCTACAAACTATGATAAGAAAAAAAAAAGTTTATTACTGAAGATCATTCCATCTACAAACTGTTTATTACTGAAGATCATTCCATCTACAAACTATGATAAGAAAAAGAAAAAGTTTATTACTGAAGATCATTCCATCTACAAAAAGAAAAGTTTATTACTGAAGATCATTCCATCTACAAACTGTTTATTACTGAAGATCATTCCATCTACAAACTATGATAAGAAAAGAAAAGTTTATTACTGAAGATCATTCCATCTACAAACTGTTTATTACTGAAGATCATTCCATCTACAAACTATGATAAGAAAAAGTTTATTACTGAAGATCATTCCATCTACAAACTGTTATTACTGAAGATCATTCCATCTACAAACTATGATAAGAAAAAGAAAAGTTTATTACTGAAGATCATTCCATCTACAAACTGTTATTACTGAAGATCATTCCATCTACAAACTATGATAAAAAAGAAAAAGTTTATTACTGAAGATCATCCATCTACAAACTATGATAAGAAAAAGTTTATTACTGAAGATCATTCCATCTACAAACTGTTTATTACTGAAGATCATTCCATCTACAAACTATGATAAGAAAAAAAAAAGTTTATTACTGAAGATCATTCCATCTACAAACTGTTTATTACTGAAGATCATTCCATCTACAAACTGTTTATTACTGAAGATCATTCCATCTACAAACTGATTGATTTACTGAAGATCATTCCATCTACAAACTGTTTATTACTGAAGATCATTCCATCTACAAACTATGATAAGAAAAAGAAAAAGTTTATTACTGAAGATCATTCCATCTACAAACTATGATAAGAAAAAGTTTATTACTGAAGATCATTCCATCTACAAACTGTTTATTACTGAAGATCATTCCATCTACAAACTGTTTATTACTGAAGATCATTCCATCTACAAACTATGATAAGAAAAAGAAAAAGTTTATTACTGAAGATCATTCCATCTACAAACTGTTTATTACTGAAGATCATTCCATCTACAAACTGTTTATTACTGAAGATCATTCCATCTACAAACTGTTTATTACTGAAGATCATTCCATCTACAAACTATGATAAAAAGTTTATTACTGAAGATCATTCCATCTACAAACTGTTTATTACTGAAGATCATTCCATCTACAAACTATGATAAGAAAAAGAAAAAGTTTATTACTGAAGATCATTCCATCTACAAACTGTTTATTACTGAAGATCATTCCATCTACAAACTGTTTATTACTGAAGATCATTCCATCTACAAACTATGATAAGAAAAGAAAAGTTATTACTGAAGATCATTCCATCTACAAACTGTTTATTACTGAAGATCATTCCATCTACAAACTGTTTATTACTGAAGATCATTCCATCTACAAACTATGATAAGAAAAGAAAAAGTTTATTACTGAAGATCATTCCATCTACAAACTGTTTATTACTGAAGATCATTCCATCTACAAACTATGATAAGAAAAAGAAAAAGTTTATTACTGAAGATCATTCCATCTACAAACTGTTTATTACTGAAGATCATTCCATCTACAAACTATGATAAGAAAAAGAAAAAGTTTATTACTGAAGATCATTCCATCTACAAACTGTTTATTACTGAAGATCATTCCATCTACAAACTGTTTATTACTGAAGATCATTCCATCTACAAACTGTTATTAGCTGAAGATCATTCCATCTACAAACTATGTAAGAAAAAGTTTATTACTGAAGATCATTCCATCTACAAACTGTTTATTACTGAAGATCATTCCATCTACAAACTAAAACTATGATAAGAAAAGAAAAAGTTTATTACTGAAGATCATTCCATCTACAAACTGTTTATTACTGAAGATCATTCCATCTACAAACTATGATAAGAAAAAGAAAAAGTTTATTACTGAAGATCATTCCATCTACAAACTATGATAAGAAAAAGAAAAAGTTTATTACTGAAGATCATTCCATCTACAAACTGTTTATTACTGAAGATCATTCCATCTACAAACTATGATAAGAAAAAGAAAAAGTTTATTACTGAAGATCATTCCATCTACAAACTGTTTATTACTGAAGATCATTCCATCTACAAACTATGATAAGAAAAGAAAAAGTTTATTACTGAAGATCATTCCATCTACAAACTGTTTATTACTGAAGATCATTCCATCTACAAACTATGATAAGAAAAAGAAAAAGTTTATTACTGAAGATCATTCCATCTACAAACTGTTTATTACTGAAGATCATTCCATCTACAAACTGTTTATTACTGAAGATCATTCCATCTACAAACTATGATAAGAAAAAGAAGAAGTTTATTACTGAAGATCATTCCATCTACAAACTGTTTATTACTGAAGATCATTCCATCTACAAACTATGATAAGAAAAAGAAAAGTTTATTACTGAAGATCATTCCATCTACAAACTGTTTATTACTGAAGATCATTCCATCTACAAACTATGATAAGAAAAAGAAAAAGTTTATTACTGAAGATCATTCCATCTACAAACTGTTTATTACTGAAGATCATTCCATCTACAAACTGTTAATTTAACTGAAGATCATTCCATCTACAAACTGTTTATTACTGAAGATCATTCCATCTACAAACTATGATAAGAAGAAAAGTTTATTACTGAAGATCATTCCATCTACAAACTGTTTATTACTGAAGATCATTCCATCTACAAACTATGATAAGAAAAAGAAAAAGTTTATTACTGAAGATCATTCCATCTACAAACTATGGATAAAAAAAAAAAAAGTTTATTACTGAAGATCATTCCATCTACAAACTGTTTATTACTGAAGATCATTCCATCTACAAACTATGATAAGAAAAAGAAAAAGTTTATTACTGAAGATCATTCCATCTACAAACTGTTTATTACTGAAGATCATTCCATCTACAAACTATGATAAGAAAAAGAAAAAGTTTATTACTGAAGATCATTCCATCTACAAACTGTTTATTACTGAAGATCATTCCATCTACAAACTATGATAAGAAAAAGAAAAAGTTTATTACTGAAGATCATTCCATCTACAAACTGTATATTACTGAAGATCATTCCATCTACAAACTGTTTATTACTGAAGATCATTCCATCTACAAACTGTTTATTACTGAAGATCATTCCATCTACAAACTATGATAAGAAAAAGAAAAAGTTTATTACTGAAGATCATTCCATCTACAAACTGTTTATTACTGAAGATCATTCCATCTACAAACTATGATAAGAAAAAGAAAAAGTTTATTACTGAAGATCATTCCATCTACAAACTGTTTATTACTGAAGATCATTCCATCTACAAACTATGATAAGAAATAAGAAAAAGTTTATTACTGAAGATCATTCCATCTACAAACTGTTTATTACTGAAGATCATTCCATCTACAAACTATGATAAGAAAAAGAAAAAGTTTATTACTGAAGATCATTCCATCTACAAACTGTTTACTGAAGATCATTCCATCTACAAACTGTTTATTACTGAAGATCATTCCATCTACAAACTGTTTATTACTGAAGATCATTCCATCTACAAACTATGATAAGAAAAAGAAAAAGTTTATTACTGAAGATCATTCCATCTACAAACTGTTTATTACTGAAGATCATTCCATCTACAAACTGTTTATTACTGAAGATCATTCCATCTACAAACTATGAAAGAGAAAAGTTTATTACTGAAGATCATTCCATCTACAAACTGTTTATTACTGAAGATCATTCCATCTACAAACTATGATAAGAAAAGAAAAAGTTTATTACTGAAGATCATTCCATCTACAAACTGTTATTACTGAAGATCATTCCATCTACAAACTGTTTATTACTGAAGATCATTCCATCTACAAACTATGATAAGAAAAAGAAAAAGTTTATTACTGAAGATCATTCCATCTACAAACTGTTTATTACTGAAGATCATTCCATCTACAAACTGTTTATTACTGAAGATCATTCCATCTACAAACTATGATAAGAAAAAGAAAATTACTGAAGATCATTCCATCTACAAACTGTTTATTACTGAAGATCATTCCATCTACAAACTATGATAAGAAAAAGAAAAGTTTATTACTGAAGATCATTCCATCTACAAACTGTTTATTACTGAAGATCATTCCATCTACAAACTGTTTATTACTGAAGATCATTCCATCTACAAACTATGATAAGAAAAAGAAAAAGTTTATTACTGAAGATCATTCCATCTACAAACTGTTTATTACTGAAGATCATTCCATCTACAAACTATGATAAGAAAAGAAAAAGTTTATTACTGAAGA
The DNA here is from genome assembly GCA_012070555.1 of Brugia pahangi. NCBI lineage: Eukaryota > Metazoa > Nematoda > Chromadorea > Rhabditida > Onchocercidae > Brugia > Brugia pahangi. The sequence continues at coordinate 11,706 of JAAVKF010000051.1, read as the reverse complement.
TCATTCCATCTACAAACTATGATAAGAAAAAGAAAAAGTTTATTACTGAAGATCATTCCATCTACAAACTGTTTATTACTGAAGATCATTCCATCTACAAACTATGATAAGAAAAAGAAAAAGTTTATTACTGAAGATCATTCCATCTACAAACTGTTTATTACTGAAGATCATTCCATCTACAAACTATGATAAGAAAAAGTTTATTACTGAAGATCATTCCATCTACAAACTGTTTATTACTGAAGATCATTCCATCTACAAACTATGATAAGAAAAAGAAAAAGTTTATTACTGAAGATCATTCCATCTACAAACTGTTTATTACTGAAGATCATTCCATCTACAAACTATGATAAGAAAAAAAAAGTTTATTACTGAAGATCATTCCATCTACAAACTATGAAAGAAAAAGTTATTACTGAAGATCATTCCATCTACAAACTGTTTATTACTGAAGATCATTCCATCTACAAACTATGATAAGAAAAGAAAAAGTTTATTACTGAAGATCATTCCATCTACAAACTGTTTATTACTGAAGATCATTCCATCTACAAACTTTATTACTGAAGATCATTCCATCTACAACTGTTATTACTGAAGATCATTCCATCTACAAACTGTTTATTACTGAAGATCATTCCATCTACAAACTATGATAAGAAAAAGAAAAAGTTATTACTGAAGATCATTCCATCTACAAACTATTTAGAAAAAGAAGTTTATTACTGAAGATCATTCCATCTACAAACTGTTTATTACTGAAGATCATTCCATCTACAAACTGTTTATTACTGAAGATCATTCCATCTACAAACTATGATAAGAAAAAGAAAAAGTTTATTACTGAAGATCATTCCATCTACAAACTGTTTATTACTGAAGATCATTCCATCTACAAACTGTTTATTACTGAAGATCATTCCATCTACAAACTATGATAAGAAAAAGAAAAAGTTTATTACTGAAGATCATTCCATCTACAAACTGTTTATTACTGAAGATCATTCCATCTACAAACTGTTTATTACTGAAGATCATTCCATCTACAAACTATGATAAGAAAAGAAAAAGTTTATTACTGAAGATCATTCCATCTACAAACTGTTATTACTGAAGATCATTCCATCTACAAACTATGATAAGAAAAGAAAAAGTTTATTACTGAAGATCATTCCATCTACAAACTGTTTATTACTGAAGATCATTCCATCTACAAACTATGATAAGAAAAAGAAAAAGTTATTACTGAAGATCATTCCATCTACAAACTGTTATTACTGAAGATCATTCCATCTACAAACTATGATAAGAAAAAGAAAAAGTTTATTACTGAAGATCATTCCATCTACAAACTGTTTATTACTGAAGATCATTCCATCTACAACTGTTTATTACTGAAGATCATTCCATCTACAAACTGTTATTACTGAAGATCATTCCATCTACAAACTATGATAAGAAAAAGTTATTACTGAAGATCATTCCATCTACAAACTGTTTATTACTGAAGATCATTCCATCTACAAACTATGATAAGAAAAAGAAAAAGTATTACTGAAGATCATTCCATCTACAAACTGTTTATTACTGAAGATCATTCCATCTACAAACTGTTTATTACTGAAGATCATTCCATCTACAAACTATGATAAGAAAAAGAAAAAAGTTTATTACTGAAGATCATTCCATCTACAAACTGTTTATTACTGAAGATCATTCCATCTACAAACTATGATAAGAAAAAGAAAAAGTTTATTACTGAAGATCATTCCATCTACAAACTGTTTATTACTGAAGATCATTCCATCTACAAACTATGATAAAAAAAGAAAAAGTTTATTACTGAAGATCATTCCATCTACAAACTGTTTATTACTGAAGATCATTCCATCTACAAACTATGATAAGAAAAAGAAAAAGTTTATTACTGAAGATCATTCCATCTACAAACTGTTTATTACTGAAGATCATTCCATCTACAAACTGTTTATTACTGAAGATCATTCCATCTACAAACTGTTTATTACTGAAGATCATTCCATCTACAAACTATGATAAGAAAAAGAAAAAGTTTATTACTGAAGATCATTCCATCTACAAACTGTTTATTACTGAAGATCATTCCATCTACAAACTATGATAAGAAAAAGAAAAAGTTTATTACTGAAGATCATTCCATCTACAAACTGTTTATTACTGAAGATCATTCCATCTACAAACTGTTTATTACTGAAGATCATTCCATCTACAAACTATGATAAGAAAAGAAAAAGTTTATTACTGAAGATCATTCCATCTACAAACTGTTTATTACTGAAGATCATTCCATCTACAAACTGTTATTACTGAAGATCATTCCATCTACAAACTATGATAAGAAAAAGTTTATTACTGAAGATCATTCCATCTACAAACTGTTTATTACTGAAGATCATTCCATCTACAAACTATGATAAGAAAAAGAAAAAGTTTATTACTGAAGATCATTCCATCTACAAACTGTTTATTACTGAAGATCATTCCATCTACAAACTGTTTATTACTGAAGATCATTCCATCTACAAACTATGATAAGAAAAAGAAAAAGTTTATTACTGAAGATCATTCCATCTACAAACTGTTTATTACTGAAGATCATTCCATCTACAAACTGTTTATTACTGAAGATCATTCCATCTACAAACTATGATAAGAAAAAAGAAAAAGTTTATTACTGAAGATCATTCCATCTACAAACTGTTTATTACTGAAGATCATTCCATCTACAAACTATGATAAGAAAAAGAAAAAGTTTATTACTGAAGATCATTCCATCTACAAACTGTTTATTACTGAAGATCATTCCATCTACAAACTGTTTATTACTGAAGATCATTCCATCTACAAACTATGATAAGAAAAAGAAAAGTTTATTACTGAAGATCATTCCATCTACAAACTGTTTATTACTGAAGATCATTCCATCTACAAACTATGATAAGAAAAAGAAAAGTTTATTACTGAAGATCATTCCATCTACAAACTATGATAAAAAAAGAAAAAGTTTATTACTGAAGATCATTCCATCTACAAACTGTTTATTACTGAAGATCATTCCATCTACAAACTATGATAAGAAAAAGAAAAAGTTTATTACTGAAGATCATTCCATCTACAAACTGTTTATTACTGAAGATCATTCCATCTACAAACTATGATAAGAAAAAGTTTATTACTGAAGATCATTCCATCTACAAACTGTTTATTACTGAAGATCATTCCATCTACAAACTATGATAAGAAAAGAAAAAGTTTATTACTGAAGATCATTCCATCTACAAACTGTTTATTACTGAAGATCATTCCATCTACAAACTATGATAAGAAAAAGAAAAAGTTTATTACTGAAGATCATTCCATCTACAAACTGATAAGAAAAAATTTATTACTGAAGATCATTCCATCTACAAACTGTTTATTACTGAAGATCATTCCATCTACAAACTATGATAAGAAAAAGAAAAAGTTTATTACTGAAGATCATTCCATCTACAAACTGTTTATTACTGAAGATCATTCCATCTACAAACTGTTTATTACTGAAGATCATTCCATCTACAAACTGTTATTAGCTGAAGATCATTCCATCTACAAACTGTTTATTACTGAAGATCATTCCATCTACAAACTATGATAAGAAAAAAAAAGTTTATTACTGAAGATCATTCCATCTACAAACTATGATAAGAAAAGAAGTTATTACTGAAGATCATTCCATCTACAAACTGTTTATTACTGAAGATCATTCCATCTACAAACTGTTTATTACTGAAGATCATTCCATCTACAAACTATGATAAGAAAAAGAAAAAGTTTATTACTGAAGATCATTCCATCTACAAACTGTTTATTACTGAAGATCATTCCATCTACAAACTGTTTATTACTGAAGATCATTCCATCTACAAACTATGATAAGAAAAAGAAAAAGTTTATTACTGAAGATCATTCCATCTACAAACTGTTTATTACTGAAGATCATTCCATCTACAAACTGTTTATTACTGAAGATCATTCCATCTACAAACTATGATAAGAAAAAAAAAGTTTATTACTGAAGATCATTCCATCTACAAACTGTTTATTACTGAAGATCATTCCATCTACAAACTGTTATTACTGAAGATCATTCCATCTACAAACTGTTTATTACTGAAGATCATTCCATCTACAAACTATGATAAGAAAAAGTTTATTACTGAAGATCATTCCATCTACAAACTGTTTATTACTGAAGATCATTCCATCTACAAACTATGATAAGAAAAGAAAAAGTTTATTACTGAAGATCATTCCATCTACAAACTGTTTATTACTGAAGATCATTCCATCTACAAACTGTTTATTACTGAAGATCATTCCATCTACAAACTATGATAAGAAAAAGAAAATTACTGAAGATCATTCCATCTACAAACTGTTTATTACTGAAGATCATTCCATCTACAAACTGTTTATTACTGAAGATCATTCCATCTACAAACTATGATAAGAAAAAAGAAAAGTTTATTACTGAAGATCATTCCATCTACAAACTGTTTATTACTGAAGATCATTCCATCTACAAACTATGATAAGAAAAAGAAAAAGTTTATTACTGAAGATCATTCCATCTACAAACTGTTTATTACTGAAGATCATTCCATCTACAAACTATGATAAGAAAAAGAAAAAGTTTATTACTGAAGATCATTCCATCTACAAACTGTTTATTACTGAAGATCATTCCATCTACAACTACTTTATTACTGAAGATCATTCCATCTACAAACTGTTATTACTGAAGATCATTCCATCTACAAACTATGATAAGAAAAAGAAAAAGTTTATTACTGAAGATCATTCCATCTACAAACTGTTTATTACTGAAGATCATTCCATCTACAAACTGTTTATTACTGAAGATCATTCCATCTACAAACTATGATAAGAAAAAGAAAAAGTTTATTACTGAAGATCATTCCATCTACAAACTGTTTATTACTGAAGATCATTCCATCTACAAACTGTTTATTACTGAAGATCATTCCATCTACAAACTGTTTATTACTGAAGATCATTCCATCTACAAACTGTTTATTACTGAAGATCATTCCATCTACAAACTATGATAAGAAAAGAAAAAGTTTATTACTGAAGATCATTCCATCTACAAACTGTTTATTACTGAAGATCATTCCATCTACAAACTGTTTATTACTGAAGATCATTCCATCTACAAACTATGATAAGAAAAAGAAAAAGTTTATTACTGAAGATCATTCCATCTACAAACTGTTTATTACTGAAGATCATTCCATCTACAAACTGTTTATTACTGAAGATCATTCCATCTACAAACTATGATAAGAAAAAGAAAAAGTTTATTACTGAAGATCATTCCATCTACAAACTGTTTATTACTGAAGATCATTCCATCTACAAACTATGATAAGAAAAAGAAAAAGTTTATTACTGAAGATCATTCCATCTACAAACTGTTTATTACTGAAGATCATTCCATCTACAAACTATGATAAGAAAAAGAAAAAGTTTATTACTGAAGATCATTCCATCTACAAACTGTTTATTACTGAAGATCATTCCATCTACAAACTGTTTATTACTGAAGATCATTCCATCTACAAACTATGATAAGAAAAAGAAAAAGTTTATTACTGAAGATCATTCCATCTACAAACTGTTTATTACTGAAGATCATTCCATCTACAAACTGTTTATTACTGAAGATCATTCCATCTACAAACTATGATAAGAAAAAGAAAAAGTTTATTACTGAAGATCATTCCATCTACAAACTATGATTAGAAAAAGTTTATTACTGAAGATCATTCCATCTACAAACTGTTTATTACTGAAGATCATTCCATCTACAAACTATGATAAGAAAAGAAAAAGTTTATTACTGAAGATCATTCCATCTACAAACTGTTATTACTGAAGATCATTCCATCTACAAACTGTTTATTACTGAAGATCATTCCATCTACAAACTATGATAAGAAAAAGAAAAAGTTTATTACTGAAGATCATTCCATCTACAAACTGATTATTACTGAAGATCATTCCATCTACAAACTATGATAAGAAAAAGAAAAAGTTTATTACTGAAGATCATTCCATCTACAAACTGTTTATTACTGAAGATCATTCCATCTACAAACTATATAAAAAAGAAAAAGTTTATTACTGAAGATCATTCCATCTACAAACTGTTTATTACTGAAGATCATTCCATCTACAAACTATGATAAGAAAAAGAAAAAGTTTATTACTGAAGATCATTCCATCTACAAACTGTTTATTACTGAAGATCATTCCATCTACAAACTGTTTATTACTGAAGATCATTCCATCTACAAACTATGATAAGAAAAAAAAAAGTTTATTACTGAAGATCATTCCATCTACAAACTGTTTATTACTGAAGATCATTCCATCTACAAACTATGATAAGAAAAAGAAAAAGTTTATTACTGAAGATCATTCCATCTACAAACTGTTTATTACTGAAGATCATTCCATCTACAAACTATGATAGAAAAAGAAAAAGTTTATTACTGAAGATCATTCCATCTACAAACTGTGTATTACTGAAGATCATTCCATCTACAAACTATGATAAGAAAAAGAAAAAGTTTATTACTGAAGATCATTCCATCTACAAACTGTTTATTACTGAAGATCATTCCATCTACAAACTATGATAAGAAAAAGTTTATTACTGAAGATCATTCCATCTACAAACTATGATAGAAAAGAAAAGTTTATTACTGAAGATCATTCCATCTACAAACTGTTTATTACTGAAGATCATTCCATCTACAAACTATGATAAGAAAAAGAAAAAGTTTATTACTGAAGATCATTCCATCTACAAACTATGATAAGAAAAAGAAAAAGTTTATTACTGAAGATCATTCCATCTACAAACTGTTTATTACTGAAGATCATTCCATCTACAAACTATGATAAGAAAAAGAAAAAGTTAATTACTGAAGATCATTCCATCTACAAACTATGATAGAAAAAGAAGTTTATTACTGAAGATCATTCCATCTACAAACTGTTTATTACTGAAGATCATTCCATCTACAAACTATGATAAGAAAAAGAAAAAGTTTATTACTGAAGATCATTCCATCTACAAACTGTTTATTACTGAAGATCATTCCATCTACAAACTGTTTAACTGAAATCATTCCATCTACAAACTGTTTATTACTGAAGATCACCATCTACAAACGTTTATTACTGAAGATCATTCCATCTACAAACTGTTTATTACTGAAGATCATTCCATCTACAAAACTGTTATTACTGAAGATCATTCCATCTACAAACTAGATAAGAAAAAGTTATTACTGAAGATCATTCCATCTACAAACTGTTTATTACTGAAGATCATTCCATCTACAAACTATGATAAGAAAAGAAAAAGTTTATTACTGAAGATCATTCCATCTACAAACTGTTTATTACTGAAGATCATTCCATCTACAAACTATGATAAGAAAAGTTTATTACTGAAGATCATTCCATCTACAAACTGTTTATTACTGAAGATCATTCCATCTACAAACTATGATAAGAAAAAAGAAAAGTATTACTGAAGATCATTCCATCTACAAACTGTTATTACTGAATCATTCCATCTACAAACTATGATAAGAAAAAGAAAAAGTTATTACTGAAGAATTCCATCTACAAACTATGATAAGAAAAAGAAAAAGTTTATTACTGAAGATCATCCATCTACAAACGTTTTATTCTGAAGATCATTCCATCTACAAACTGTTTAACTGAAGATCATTCCATCTACAAACTATGATAAGAAAAAGAAAAAGTTTATTACTGAAGATCATTCCATCTACAAACTGTTTATTACTGAAGATCATTCCATCTACAAACTGTTATTACTGAAGATCATTCCATCTACAAACTGTTTATTACTGAAGATCATTCCATCTACAAACGAAAAAGAAAAAGTTTATTACTGAAGATCATTCCATCTACAAACTGTTTATTACTGAAGATCATTCCATCTACAAACTATGATAAGAAAAAGTTTATTACTGAAGATCATTCCATCTACAAACTGTTATTACTGAAGATCATTCCATCTACAAACTATGAAAGAAAAAAAGTTTATTACTGAAGATCATTCCATCTACAAACTGTTTATTACTGAAGATCATTCCATCTACAAACTATGATAAGAAAAGTTTATTACTGAAGATCATTCCATCTACAAACTATGATAAGAAAAAGAAAAAGTTTATTACTGAAGATCATTCCATCTACAAACTGTTTATTACTGAAGATCATTCCATCTACAAACATGTAAAAAGAAAAATTTATTACTGAAGATCATTCCATCTACAAACTATGATAAGAAAAAGTTATTACTGAAGATCATTCCATCTAACAAACTGTTTATTACTGAAGATCATTCCATCTACAAACTGTTATTACTGAAGATCATTCATCTACAAACTTTTGTTCTGTTTATTACTGAAGATCATTCCATCTACAAACTATAAGAAAAAGAAAAAGTTTATTACTGAAGATCATTCCATCTACAAACTGTTTATTACTGAAGATCATTCCATCTACAAACTATGAAGAAATTTATTACTGAAGATCATTCCATCTACAAACTATGATAAGAAAAAGAAAAAGTTTATTACTGAAGATCATTCCATCTACAAACTGTTATTACTGAAGATCATTCCATCTACAAACTATGAGAAAAAATTATTACTGAAGATCATTCCATCTACAAACTGTTTATACTGAAGATCATTCCATCTACAAACTATGATAAGAAAAAGAAAAAGTTTATTACTGAAGATCATTCCATCTACAAACTGTTTATTACTGAAGATCATTCCATCTACAAACTGATAAGAAAAAGAAAAAGTATCTGAAGATCATTCCATCTACAAACTATTTATTACTGAAGATCATTCATCTACAAACTGTTTATTACTGAAGATCATCCATCTACAAACATATAAGAAAAGAAAAAGTTTATTACTGAAGATCATCCATCTACAAACTATAAGAAAAAGAAAAAGTTTATTACTGAAGATCATTCCATCTACAAACTGTTTATAGAAGATCATTCCATCTACAAACTATGATAAAAAAGAAAGTTTATTACTGAAGATCATTCCATCTACAAAACTGTTTATACTGAAGATCATTCCATCTACAAACTATGAAAAAAAAGAAAAAGTTATTACTGAAGATCATTCCATCTACAAACTGTTTATTACTGAAGATCATTCCATCTACAAACTATGATAAGAAAAAGAAAAGTTTTACTGAAGATCATTCCATCTACAAACTGTTTATTACTGAAGATCATTCCATCTACAAACTGTTTATTACTGAAGATCATTCCATCTACAAACTGTTTATTACTGAAGATCATTCCATCTACAACTATGATAAAAAAAGAAAAAGTTTATTACTGAAGATCATTCCATCTACAAACTGATAACTGAAGATCATTAATCTACAAACTGTTTATTACTGAAGATCATTCCATCTACAAACTATGAAAGAAAAAGAAAAAGTTATTACTGAAGATCATTCCATCTACAAACTGTTATTACTGAAGATCATTCCATCTACAAACTATGATAAGAAAAAGAAAAAGTTATTACTGAAGATCATTCCATCTACAAACTGTTTATTACTGAAGATCATTCATCTACAAACTGTTATTACTGAAGATCATTCCATCTACAAACTATGATAAGAACAAGAAAAGTTTATTACTGAAGATCATTCCATCTACAAACTATAAAGAAAAAGAAGTTTATTACTGAAGATCATTCCATCTACAAACTGTTTATTACTGAAGATCATTCCATCTACAAACTATATAAGAAAAAGAAAAAGTTTTACTGAAGATCATTCCATCTACAAACTGTTTTTACTGAAGATCATTCCATCTACAAACTAATGAAAGAAAAAGAAAAAGTTTATTACTGAAGATCATCCATCTACAAACTGTTTATTACTGAAGATCATTCCATCTACAAACTGAAAGAAAAAAAAGTATACTGAAGATCATTCCATCTACAAACTGTTATTACTGAAGATCATTCCATCTACAAACTAATAAGAAAAGAAAAAGTTTATTACTGAAGATCATTCCATCTACAAACTGTTTTACTGAAGATCATTCCATCTACAAACTATATAGAAAAAGTTTATACTGAAGATATTCCATCTACAAACTAGAAAGAAAAGAAAAGTTATTACTGAAGATCATCCATCTACAAACTGTTTATTACTGAAGATCATTCCATCTACAAACTATGATAAGAAAAGAAAAAAGTATTACTGAAGATCATTCCATCTACAAACTGTTATTACTGAAGATCATTCCATCTACAACATGATAAGAAAAAGAAAAATTATTACTAAATCATTCATCTACAACATGAAGAAAACGAAGTTATACTGAAGATCATTCCATCTACAAACTGTTTATTACTGAAGATCATTCCATCTACAAACTAGATAAGAAAAGAAAAAGTTTATTACTGAAGATCATTCCATCTACAAACTGTTTATTACTGAAGATCATTCCATCTACAAACTAGATAAGAAAGAAAAAGTTTATTACTGAAGATCATTCATCTACAAACTGTTTATTACTGAAGATCATTCCATCTACAAACTGTTTATTACTGAAGATCATTCCAACAAGTATTACTGAAGATCATTCCATCTACAAACTGTATTACTGAAGATCATTCCATCTACAAACTGTTATACTGAAGATCATTCCATCTACAAACTAGATAAGAAAAAAGTTTATTACTGAAGATCATTCCATCTACAAACTGTTTATTACTGAAGATCATTCCATCTACAACTATGATAAGAAAAAGAAAAAGTTTATACTGAAGATCATTCCATCTACAAACTGTTTATACTGAAGAAATCATTCCATCTACAAACAGTATAGAAAAGAAAAGTTTATTACGAATTCATTCCATCTACAAACTGTTTATACTGAAGATCATTCATCTACAAACTATGATAAGAAAAAAGAAAAGTATACTGAAGATCATTCCATCTACAAACTGTTTATACTGAAGATCATCCATCTACAAACTATGATAAGAAAAAGAAAAGTTATTACTGAAGATCATTCCATCTACAAACGTTTATTACTGAAGATCATTCCATCTACAAACTATGATAAAAAAGAAAAAGTTATTACTGAAGATCATTCATCTACACTGTTTATTACTGAAGATCATTCCATCTACAAACTAGAAAGAAAAAGAAAAATAATTACTGAAGATCATTCCATCTACAAACTGTTATTACTGAAGATCATCCATCTACAAACTATGATAAGAAAAAAAGTTATTACTGAAGATCATTCCATCTACAAACTATGATAAGAAAAAGAAAAAGTTTATTACTGAAGATCATTCCATCTACAAACTGTTATTACTGAAGATCATTCCATCTACAAACTATGATAAGAAAAGAAAAAATTTATTACTGAAGATCATTCCATCTACAAACTGTTATACTGAAGATCATTCCATCTACAAACTATGTAAGAAAAGAAAAAGTTTATTACTGAAGATCATTCCATCTACAAACTGTTTATTACTGAAGATC
>JAAVKF010000050.1:0-146210 GCA_012070555.1 Brugia pahangi | reverse complement strand
ATAACAGAATTATAATCTATATAACAGAATCATAACTGAGTATAACAGAATTATATAATCGGAGTATAACAGAATTATAATCTGAGTATAACAGAATTATAACTATATAACAGAATTATAATCTGAGTATAAAGAATGATAACTCTGAGTATAACAGAATTATAATCTGAGTATAACGAAATCAATATAATCTGGAGTATAACAGAATTATAATCTGAGTATAACAGAATTATAATCTGAGTATAACTGAAATATAATTCGAGTATAACAGAATTATAATCTGTAAGTATCAGAATTATAATCTGATATAACGAAATCATAATCTGAGTATAACAGAATTATACTGAGTATAAAACAGAATAAATAATCTGAGTATAACTGAATATAATCTGAGTATAACAGAATTATAATCTGAGTATAACAGAATTATAATCTGAGTATAACTGAATTATAATCTGAGTATAACAGAATTATAATCTGAGTATAACAGAATTATAATCTGAGTATAACGAAATCATAACGATATAACAGAATTATAATCTGTATAACAGAATTATTATAATCTGAGTATAAACAGAATTATAATCTGAGTATAATTGAATTATAATCTGAGTATAACAGAATTATATTCTATGTATAACAGAATTATAATCTGAGTACAATTGAATTATAATCTGAGTATAACAGAATTATAATCTGAGTATAACAGAATTATAATCTGAGTATAACAGAATTATAATCTGAGTATAACAGAATCATAATCTGAGTATAATTGAATTATAATCTAAGTATAACAGAATTATAATCTGAGTATAACAGAAATATAATCTGAGTATAACAGAATTATAACTATAAATATAATTAATGTAATCAAGTATAACATGAATTATGAATCTGAGTATAACAGCAAATTATAATCTAAGTATAACAGAATTATAACTGAGTATAACAGAATTATAATCTGAGTATAACAGAATTATAATCTGAGTATATAATTGAATCTGTAATAATTAGAATAAATAATCTGAGTATAAACAGAATTATAATCTGAGTATAACAGAATATAATCTGAGTATAACGAATTATAATCTGAGTATAACAGAATTATAATCTGAGTATAACAGAATTATAATCTGATATAACTGAATTATAATCTGAGTATATAATAGTATCAGTATCTATAGTATAACAGAATTATAATCTGAGTATAACGAAATTATAATCTGAGTATAACAGAATTATAATCTGAGTATAACAGAATTATAATCTGAGTATAACAGAATTATAATCTGAGTATAATAGAATTATAATCTGAGTATAACAGAATTATAATCTGAGTATAACAGAATTATAATCTGAGTATAACAGAATTATAATCTGAGTATAACAGAATTATAATCTGAGTATAACGAATCATAATCTGAGTATAACAGAATTATAATCTGAGTATAACAGGAGAATTATAATCTGAGCATAACAGAATTATAATCTGAGTATAAACAGAATCATAATCTGAGAGTATAACAGAATTATAATCTGAGTATAATAGAATTATAATCTGAGTATAACAGAATTATAATCTGAGTATAACGAATTATAATCTGAGTATAACAGAATTATAATCTGAGTATAACAGAATTATAATCTGAGTATAATAGAATTATAATCTGAGTATAACTGAATTGTAATCTGAGTATAACAGAATTATAATCTGAGTATAACAGAATTATAATCTGAGTATAACAGAATTATAATCTGAGTATAACGAAATTATAATCTGAGTATAACTGAATTATAATCTGAGTATAATAAATTATAATCTGAGTATACAGGAATTATAATCTGAGTATAACAGAAATTATAATCTGAGTATAACAGAATTATAATCTGAGTATAACAGAATTATAATCTGAGTATAAATAGAATTATAATCTGAGTATAACGAAATTATAATCTGAGTATAAACAGAATTATAATCTGATATATAACAGAATTATAATCTGAGTATAACAGAATTATAATCTGAGTATAACGAAATATATAATCTGAGTATAACTGAATTATAATCTGAGTATAAGAATTTAATTCGAGTATAACAGAATTATAACTGAGTATAACGAATCATAATCTGAGTATAACAGAATTATAATCTGAGTATAACAGAATTATAATCTGAGTATAACAGAATTATAATCTGAGTATAACTGAATTATAATCTGAGTATAACAGAATTATAATCTGAGTATAACAGAATTATAATCTGAGTATAACAGAAATATAATCTGAGTATAACGAAATCAATAATCTGAGTATAACAGAATTATAATTCGAGTATAACAGAATTATAATCTGAGTATAACAGAATTATAATCTGAGTATAACAGAATTATAATCTGAGTATAACAGAATTATAATCTGAGTATAACAGAATTATAATCTGAGTATAACAGAATTATAATCTGAGTATAACAGAATTATAATCTGAGTATAACAGAATTATAATCTGAGTATAACAGAACATAATCTGAGTATAACAGAATTATAAATCTATATAATCGAATAAATCTGAGTATAACAGAATTATAATCTGAGTATAAATAGAATTATAATCTGAGTATAATCGAAATTATAATCTGAGTATAACAGAATTATAATCTGAGTATAACAGAATTATAATCTGAGTATAACAGAATTATAATCTGAGTATAATTGAATAATAATCTAAGTATAACAGAATTATAATCTGAGTATAACAGAATTATAATCTGAGTATAATTGAATTATAATCTGAGTATAACAGAATTATAATCTGAGTATAACAGAATTATAATCTGAGTATAAACAGAATTATAATCTGAGTATAACGAAATTATAATCTGAGTATAATTGAATTATAATCTGAGTATAACAGAATAATCTGAGTATAACAGAAATATATTCAAGTATAACAGAATTATAATCTGAGTATAATTGAATTATAATCAAGTATAACAGAATCATAATCTGAGTATAACAGAATTATAATCTGAGTATAACAGAATTATAATCTGAGTATAACAGAATTATAATCTGAGTATAACAGAATTATAATTCTGAGTATAACAGAATTATAATCTGGTATGTTTACAATAATATAATCTGAGTATACATAAATTATAATCTGAGTATAATGAAAATATAATCTGAGTATAGCAGAATTATAATCTGAGTAACAGAATTATAACTCAGTATAAACAGAATTATAATCTGAGTATAACAGAATTATAATCTGAGTATAACAGAATTATAATCTGAGTATAACAGAATTATAATTTGAGTATAACAGAATTATAATCTGAGTATAACAGAATTATAATCTGAGTATAACAGAATTATAATCTGAGTATAACAGAATTATAATCTGAGTATAACAGAATTATATCTCAGTATAACAGAATTATAATCAGAGTATAATGAATTATAATTCTGAGATAACGAATTATAATCTGAGAAACAGAATTATAATCTGAGTATAACAGAATATAACTGAGTATAATGGAATTATAATCTGAGTATAGTATAAATAGAATTGTATAATCTAGTATAACAGAATTATAATCTGAGTATAATTGAATTATAATCTGAGTATAACAGAATTATAATCTGAGTATAACAGAATTATAATCTGAGTATAACAGAATTATAATCTAGTGGTAACAGAATATAATCTGAGTATAACAGAATTATAATCTGAGTATAACAGAACAATAATTTGAGTATAACAGAATTATAATCTGAGTATAACAGAATTATAATCTGAGTATAACAGAATTATAATCTGAGTATAATTGAATTATAATCTGAGTATAACAGAATTATAATCTGATATAACAGAATTATAATCTGAGTATAACAGAATTATAATCTGAGTATAATTGAATTATAATCTGAGTATAACAGAATTATAATCTGAGTATAACAGAATTATAATCTGAGTATAATTGAATTATAATCAGAGTATAACAGAATTATAATCTGAGTATAACAGAATTATAATCTAAGTATAACAGAATTATAATCTGAGTATAACAGAATTATAATCTGAGTATAACAGAATTATAATCTGAGTATAACAGAATTATAATCTGAGTATAACAGAATTATAATCTGAGTATAACAGAATTATAATCTGAGTATAACAGAATTATAATCTGTATAACAGAATTATAATCTGAGTATAACAGAAATTATAATCTGAGTATAACAGAATTATAATCTAGTATAACAGAATTATAATCTGAGTATAACAGAATTATAATCTGAGTATAACAGAATTATAATCTGAGTATAACAGAATTATAATCTATGTATAACAGAATTATAATCTAGATACAATGAAATATAATCTGAGTATAACAGAATTATAATCTGAGTATAACATTAATTCATAATCTGAGTATAACAGAATTATAATCTGAGTATAACAGAATTAGATCTGAGTATAACAGAATTATAATCTGAGTATAATGAATATAATCTGAGTATAACAGAATTATAATCTGAGTATAACAGAATTATAATCTGAGTATAACAGAATTATAATCTGAGTATAATTGAATTATAATCTGAGTATATTAGAATTATAATCTGAGTATAACAGAATTATAATCTGAGTATAACAGAATTATATCTGAGTATAACAGAAATAATAATATAAATTGAGTATAACTGAATTATAAATTCATAAAGAACAGATCTATATAATATGAATTATATCTGAGTATAACAGAATTATAATCGAGTATAAATTGGAAACTTATATCTGAGTATAATATAATTCTGAGTATAACAGAATTATAATTCTGAGTATAACAGAATTATAATCTAGTTATAACAGAATTATATAATTGAGTATATAACAGAATTAGTATAACAGATTATAAATATAACAAATTATAATCTCTAGTATAACTGAATTATAATCTGAGTATAACAGAATTATAATCTGAGTATAACAGAATTATAATCTGAGTATAACAGAATTATAATCTGAGTATAACAGAATTATAATCTAGTATAAACAGAATTACAAGTATATATCAATATAATTAAAAGAGTAAGAATGAGAATTATAATCTGAGTATAACAGAATATAATCTGAGTATAACAGAATTATAATCTGAGTATAACAGAATTATAATCTAGTATAAAGAATTATAATCTCTAGTATAACAGAATTATAATCTGATATAACAGAAATATAATTGATATAACAGCACAATCTGATATAACAGAATCATAATCTGAGTATAACAGAATTATAATCTGAGTATAACAGAATTATAATCTGAGTATAACAACAGAATTGAATAATCTGAGTATAACAGAATTATAATCTAGTATAAAGAATTATAATCTGAGTATAACAGAAATATAATCAGAGTATAATTGAATTATAATCTGAGTATAACAGAATTATAATCTGAGTATAACAGAATTATAATCTAGTATAACAGAATTATAATCTGAGTATAATTGAATTATAATCTGAGTATAACAGAATTATAATCTGAGTATAAAACAGAATTATAATCTGAGTATAACAGAATTATAATCTGAGTATAACAGAATTATAATCTGAGTATAACAGAATTATAATCTGAGTATAACAGAATTATAATCTGAGTAACAGAATTAT
This sequence comes from Brugia pahangi, assembly GCA_012070555.1. Classification (NCBI taxonomy): domain Eukaryota; kingdom Metazoa; phylum Nematoda; class Chromadorea; order Rhabditida; family Onchocercidae; genus Brugia; species Brugia pahangi. Next base: position 140,533 of record JAAVKF010000050.1, on the reverse strand, counting down.
AATCTGAGTATAACAGAATTATAATCTGAGTATAACAGAATTATAATCTGAGTATAATTGAACTAGATCTGAGTAACAGAATTATAATCTGAGTATAACAGAATTATAATCTAGTATAACAGAATTATAATCTGAGTAACAGAATTATAATCTGAGTATAACAGAATTATAATCTGAGTATAACAGAATTATAATCTGAGTGTAACTGAATTATAATCTGATATAACAGAATTATAATCTGAGTATAACAGAATTATAATCTGATATAAGAATTATAATCAAAATAACAGAATAATCTGAGTATAACAGAATTATAATCTGTTATAACAGAATATAATCTTTAGTATAACAGAATTATAATTGAGTATAACAGAATTATAATCTGAGTATAACAGAATTATAATCTGAGTATAACAGAATTATAATCTGTATAACAGAATTATAATCTGAGTATAACGAAATTATAATCTGAGTATAACAGAATAATCTGTATAACAGAATTATAATCTGAGTATAAACAGAATTATAATCTGAGTATAATTGAATTATATCTAGTATAAAAAGAATTATATTCTATGATAACAGAATTATAATCTGGATATAATTGAATTATAATCTGATATAACAGAATTATAATCTGAGTATAACAGAATTATAATCTGAGTATAAACAGAATTATAATCTGAGTATAAACAAATTATAACTGAGTATATAATCGGAATTATAATCTGAGCATATTGAATCATAATCTGAGTATAACAGAATTATAATCTGAGTATAACAGAATTATATTCTATGTATAACAGAATTATAATCTGAGTATACAGAATTATAATCTGAGTATAACAGAATTATATTCTGTATAAACAGAATTATAATCTGAGTATAACAGAATTATATCTGAGTATAACAGAATTATAATCTGAGTATAACAGAATTATATAATCTGAGTATAACAGAATTATAATCTGAGTATAACAGAATATAATCTGAGTATAACAGAATTATAATCTGAGTATAACAGAATTATAATCTGAGTATAACAGAATTATAATCTGAGTATAACAGAATTATAATCTGAGTATAACAGAATTATAATCTGAGTATAACAGAATTATTAACTGAGTATAACAGAATTATAATCTGAGTATAATAAGAATTATAATCTGAGTATAACAGAATTATAATCTGAGTATAACAGAATTATAATCTGAGTATAACAGAATTATAATCTGAGTACAGAATTATAATCTCAGAGTAACATTGAATAATCTAAGTATAACAGAATTATATTCTAGTATAAACAGAATTATAATAATCTGAGTATAATTGGAATATAATCTGAGTATAACAGAATTATAATCTGAGTATAACAGAATTATAATCTGAGTATAACAGAATTATAATCTGAGTATAACTGAATTATAATCTGAGTATAACAGAATTATAATCTGAGTATAACAAATTATAATCTGAGTATAATTGAATTATAATCTGAGTATAACAGAATTATAATCTGAGTATAACAGAATTATAATCTGAGTATAACAGAATTATAATCTGAGTATAACAGAATTATAATCTGAGTATAATTAGAATTATAACTGATATAACAGAATTATAATTGAGTATAACAGAATTATAATCTGAGTATAACAGAATTATCTGAGTATAACGAAATTATAATCTGAGTATAACAGAATTATAATCTGGGTATAACAGAATTATAATCTGAGTATAACAGAATTATAATCTGAGTAATTGGAATTATAATCTGAGTATAAAAGAATTATAATCTGAGTATAACAGAATTATAATCTGAGTATAACAGAAATATAATCTGAGTATAATTGAATTATAATTTGAGTATAACAGAATTATAATCTGAGTATAACAGAATTATAATCTGAGTATAACAGAATTATAATCTGAGTATAAAGAAATTATAATCTGAGTATAACAGAATTATAATCTGAGTATAACAGAATTATAATCTGAGTATAACAGAATTATATCTCTAGTATAACAGAATTATAATCTGAGTATAATTGAATTATAATCAAGTATACAGAATTAGATCTGATATAACAGAATTATAATCTGAGTATAACAGAATTATAATCTGAGTATAACAGATTATAATCTGAGTATAACTGAATTATAATCTGAGTATAACAGAATTATAATCTGAGTAACAGAATATAATCTGAGTATAACAGAATTATAATCTATATAACGAAATTATAATTCTGAGTATAACAGAATTATAATCTGAGTATACAGAATTATAATCTGAGTATAATTAAGAATTATAATTCGAGATAATATTGAATTATAATCTGAGTATAACAGAATTATAATTCAGATAGAATATAATTAGAAAATCTGATATAAATAGAATTATAATCTGAGTATAACAGAATTATAATCTGAGTATAACAGAATTATAATTCGAGTATAACAGAATTATAATCTGAGTATAACAGAATTATAATCTGTATAACAGAATTATAATCTGAGTATAACAGAATTATAATCTGAGTATAACAGAATTATAATCTGAGTATAACAGAATTATAATCTGAGTATAACAGAATTATAATCTGAGTATAATTGAATTATAATCTGAGTATAATTGATTATAATCTGAGTAACAGAATTATAATCTGAGTATAACAGAATTATAATCTGAGTAACAGAATTATAATCTGAGTATAACAGAATTATAATCTGAGTATAACAGAATTATAATCTGAGTATAATTGAATTATAATCTGAGTATAACAGAATTATAATCTGAGTATAACAGAATTATAATCTGAGTATAACTGAATTATAATCTGAGTATAACAGAATTATAATCTGAGTATAACAGAATTATAATCTGAGTATAACAGAATTATAATCTGAGTATAACAGAATTATAATCTGAGTATAAAATTAGAATTATAATTAAGTATAACGAAATTATAATCTGAGTATAACAGAATTATAATCTGAGTATAACAGAATTATAATCTGAGTATAACAGAATTATAACTGAGTATAATTAATTATAATCTGAGTATAAGAATTATATTCAGTATAACAGAATTATAATCTGATATAATTGAATTATAATCTGAGTATAATTGAATTATAATCTGAGTAACAGAATTATAATCTGAGTATAACAGAATTATAATCTGAGTATAACAGAATATAATCTGAGTATAACAGAATTATAATCTGAGTATAATTGAATTATAATCTAGAGTATAACAGAATTATAATCTGAGTATAACAGAATTATATTCTGAGTATAACAGAATTATAATCTGAGTATAATTGAATTATAATCTGAGTATAACAGAATTATAATCTGAGTATAACAGAATTATAATCTGAGTATAACAGGTATAACAGAATTATAATCTGAGTATAACAGAATTATAATCTGAGTATAACAGAATTATAATCTGAGTATAACAGAATTATAATCTGAGTATAACAGAATTATAATCTGAGTATAACGAAATCATAATCTGAGTATAACAGAATTATAATCTGAGTATAACAGAATTATAATCTGAGTATAATAGAATTATAATTGAGTATAAACAGAATTATAATCTGAGTATAACAGAATTATAATCTGAGTATAACAGAATTATAATCTAGTATAACAGAATTATAATCTGAGTATAACAGAATTATAATCTGAGTTAACAGAATTATAATCTGAGTATAACAGAATTATAATCTGAGTATAACAGAATTATATTCTAGTATAATGAATTATAATCTGAGTATAATTGAATTATAATCTGAGTAACAGAATTATAATCTGAGTATAACAGAATTATATCTAAGTATAACAGAATTATAATCTGAGTATAATTGAATTATAATCTGAGTAATAACATTATATCTGAGTAAACAGAATTATAATCTGATATAATCAGAAATATAATCTGAGTATAATTGCATTATAATCTGAGTAACAATATAATCTGAGTATAACAGAATTATAATCTGAGTATACAGAATTATAATCTGGTATAACAGAATTATAATCTGAGTATAAGAATTAATCTAGTATAACTGAATTATAATCTAGAGTAATTGAAATATAATCTGAGTATAATGAATTATAATCTATATAACAGAATTATGATTCTGAGTATAACAGAATTATAATCTATGTATACAGAATTATAATCTGAGTATAATTGAATTTGAGTAAGAACATAAATATACAGAATCATATCTGAGTATAACAGAATTATAATCTAATAACAGAATTATAATCTGAGTATAAAGATTATAACTGAGTAAACTGAATTATAATCTGAGTATAACTGAATTATAATCTGTATAACAGAATTATAATCTATAAAGAATTATAATCGAGTATAACAGAATTATAATCTGAGTATAATTGAATTATAATCTGAGTATAACAGAATTATATCTGAGTATAACAGAATTATAATCTGAGTATAATTGAAACATAATCTGAGTATAACAGAATTATAATCTGAGTGTAACAGAATCATAATCTGAGTATAACAGAATTATAATCTGAGTATAACAGAATTATAATCTGAGTATAACAGAATTATAATCTGAGTATAACAGAATTATAATCTGAGTATGACTGAATTATAATCTGAGTATAACAGAATTATAATCTGAGTATAACAGAATTAAAATCTGAGTATAACAGAATTATAATCTGAGTATAACAGAATTATAATCTGAGTATAACAGAATTATAATCTGAGTATAACAGAATTATAATCTGAGTATAACAGAATTATAATCTGAGTATAACAGAATTATAATCTGAGTATAACAGAATTATAATCTGAGTATAACAGAATTATAATCTGAGTATAACAGAATTATAATCTGAGTATAACAGAATTATAATCTGAGTATAATTGAATTGTAATCTAAGTATAACAGAATTATAATCTGAGTATAACAGAATTATAATCTAAGTATAACAGAATTATAATCTGAGTATAACAGAATTATAATCTGAGTATAACAGAATTATAATCTGAGTATAACAGAATTATAATCTGAGTATAACAGAATTATAATCTGAGTATAACAGAATTATAATCTGAGTATAACAGAATTATAATCTGAGAACATAATTAAATCTGAGTATAACAGATTATAATCTGAGTATAACGAAATTATAATCTGAGTATAACAGAATTATAATCTGGGTATAACAGAATTATAATCATATAGTATAACAGAATTATATTCTGATGTATAACAGAATTATAATTGAGTATAACAGAATTATAATCAAGGTATAACAGAATTATAATCTGATATAAATTGAATTATAATTGATATAACAGAATTATAATCTGAGTATAACAGAATTATTCAGTTATAATTGAATTATAATCTGAGTATAACAGAATTATAATCTGAGTATAACAGAATTATATTCTAGTATAACAGAATTATAATCTGAGTATAATATGAATTGTAATCAAGAGTATAACAGAATTATAATCTGAGTATAACAGAATTATAATCTAAGTATAACAGAATTATATTCTGTATAACAGAATTATAATCTGAGTATAATTGAATTATAATCTAAGTATGTAACAGAATTATAATCTGAGACAGAAATAGAGAATTATAATCTAAGTATAATTAAGAATTACAATCTGAGTAATAAAGAATTATAATCTGAGTATAACAGAACTATAATCTGAGTATAACAGAATTATAATCTGTAATAATTATTATATGTATAACAGAATTATAATCTGAGTATAATTGCATTATAATCTGAGTATAACAGAATTATAATCTGAGTATAACAGAATTATAATCTGAGTATAACTGAATTATAATCTGAGTATAACAGAATTATAATCTGAGTATAACAGAATTATAATCTGAGTATAACAGAATTATAATCTAGTATAACAGAATTATAATCTGAGTATAAACAGAATTATAATCTGAGTATAACGAATCATAATCTGAGTATAATTGAATTATAATCTAAGTATAACAGAATTATAATCTGAGTATAACAGAATTATAATCTGAGTATAACAGAATTATAATCTGAGTATAACAGAATTATAATCTGAGTATAACAGAATTATAATCTGAGTATAACAGAATTATAATCTGAGTATAACGAAATCATAATCTGAGTATAACAGAATTATAATCTGAGTATAACAGAATTATAATCTGAGTATAACAGAATTATAATCTGAGTATAACAGAATTATAATCTGAGTATAACCGAATTATAATCTGAGTATAACAGAATTATAATCTAGTATAACAGAATTATAATCTGAGATAAAGAATTATATCTGAGTATAACAGAATTATAATCTGAGTATAATGAATTATAATCAAGGTATAACAGAATCATGATCTGAATATAACAGAATTATATTAGATGTATAACAGAATTATAATCTGAGTATAACAGAATTATAATCTGAGTATAACAGAATTATAATCTGAGTATAACAGAATCATAATCTGAGTATAATTGAATTATAATCTGAGTATAACAGAATTATAATCTGAGTATAACTGAAATATAATCTGAGTATAATTGAATTATAATCTAAGTATAACAGAATTATAATCTGAGTATAACAGAATTATAATCTGAGTGTAACTGAATTATAATCTGAGTATAACAGAATTATAATCTGAGTATAACAGAATTATAATCTGAGTATAACAGAATTATGATCTGAGTATAACAGAATTATAATCTAAGTATAACTGAATTATTTTAGTATAACTGAAATATAATCAGAGTAATTGAATTAATCTGAGTATGAATATAATTATAACTAGTATAGCTGAAATATAATCTGAGTATAATTGAATTATAATCTGAGTATAACAGAATTATAATCTGAGTATAACAGAATTATATTCTATGTATAACAGAATTATAATCTGAGTATAATTGAATTATAATCTGAGTATAACAGAATCATAATCTGAGTATAACAGAATTATAATCTGTAATAACAGAATTATAATCTGAGTACAACAGAATTATAATCTGAGTAAACTGAATTATAATCTGAGTATAACAGAATTATAATCTGAGTATAATTGAATTATAATCTAAGTATAACAGAATTATAATCTGAGTATAACAGAATTATATCCATGTGTATAATTAGAATTATAATCTGAGTAACTGATTTATAATCTGAGTGTATAACAGAATTATAATCTGAGTATAACAGAATTATAATCTGAGTATAACAGAATTATAATCTGAGTATAATTGAATTATAATCTGAGTAATTGCAAGAATTTCAGTATAACAGAATTATAATCTGAGTTATAACAGAATATAATCTGAGTATAACAGAATTATAATCCAAGTATAACATAATTATAATCTGAGTAAATTTGAATTATAATCTGAGTATAACAGAATCATAATCTGAGTATAACTGAATTATAATCTGAGTATAATTGAATTATAATCTGAGTATAACAGAATATAATCTGAGTATAACAGAATTATATCTGAGTATAACAGAATTTAATCTGAGTATAACAGAATTATAATCAAGTATAACAGAATTATAATCTGAGTATAAACAGAATTATAATCTGAATAACAGAATTATAATCTGAGTATAACAGAATTATAATCTGAGTATAACTGAATTATAATCTGAGTATAACAGAATTATAATCTGAGTATAACAGAATTATAATCTGAGTATAACTGAATTATAATCTGAGTATAACAGAATTATAATCTGGGTATAACAGAATTATAATCTGAGTATAACAGAATTATAATCTGAGTATAACAGAATTATAATCTGAGTATAACAGAATTCATAATCTGAGTATAATTGAATTATAATCTGAGTATAACAGAATTATATCTGAGTATAACAGAATTTAATCTGAGTATAATTGAATTGTAATCTGGTATAACAGAATTATAATCTGAGTATAACAGAATTATAAGAACAGAATTATAATCTGAGTATAACAGAATTTATAATCTGAGTATAACAGAATTATAATCTGAGTAATAGAATTATAATCTAAGTATAACAGAATTATAATCTGAGTATAACAGAATTATAATCTGAGTATAACAGAATTATAACTGAGTATAACAGAATTATAATCTGAGTATAACAGAATTATAATCTGAGTATAACGGAATTATAATCTGAGTATAATTGAATTATAATCTAAGTATAACAGAATTATAATCTGAGTATAACAGAATTATATTCAGTATAACTGAATTATAATCTGAGTATAACAGAATTATAATCTGAGTATAACAGAACTATAATCTGATATAACAGAATTATATTCATGTATAACTGAATTATTTGAGTATACCTGGAATTATAATCTTAGTATAATTGAATTAATCTATGGTATAAGAATTATAACTAGTAACAGAATATATTCTTATATAATAGAATTATAATCTGAGTATAATTGCAATTATATTCTGAGTATAACAGAATTATAATCTGAGTATAACAGAATTATAATCTAAGTATAACAGAATTATAATCTGAGTATAACAGAATTATAATCTGAGTATAACTGAATTATAATCTGAGTATAACAGAAACATAATCTGAGTATAACAGAATTATAATCTAAGTATAACAGAATTATAATCTGAGTATAACAGAATTATATTCCATGTATAACAGAATTATAATCTGATATATATAACTGAATTATACTTTAACTGGATTATAATCTGAGTAGTACAGAATTATAATCTGAGTATAAATGATTTATAATCTGAGTGTAACAGAATTATAATCTGAGTATAACAGAATTATAGTCAGAGTATAACAGAATTATAATCTGAGTATAACAGAATTACAATCTGAGTATAATTGAATTATAATCTCAGTATAACAGAATTATAATCTGAGTTTAACAGAATTATAATCGGAGTATAACAGAATTAATCCAAGTATAACATAATTATAATCTGATTAAAATTGAATTGTAATCTAAGTATAACAGAATTATGATCTGAGTATAACTGAATGATAATCTGAGTATAATTGAATTATAATCTAAGTATAACAGAATTATAATCTGAGTATAACAGAATTATAATCTGAGTATAACTGAATTATAATCTGAGTATAACAGAATTATAATCTGAGTATAACAGAATTATAATCTGAGTATAACAGAATCATAATCTGAGTATAACAGAATTATAATCTAAGTATAACAGAATTATAATCTATGTATAACAGTATAATCTGAGTATAACGAAATCATAATCTGAGTATAACAGAATTATAATCTGAGTATTACAGAATTATAATCTGAGTATAACTGAATTATAATCTGAGTATAACAGAATTATAATCTGAGTATAACAGAATTATAATCTGAGTATAACTGAATTATAATCTGAGTATAACAGAATTATAATCTGAGTATAACAGAATTATAATCTGAGTATAACGAAATTATAATCTGAGTATAACAGAATTATAATCTGAGTATAACAGAATTATAATCTGAGTATAACTGAATTATAATCTGAGTATAACAGAATTATAATCTGAGTATAACAGAATTATAATCTGAGTATAACGAAATTATAATCTGAGTATAACAGAATTATAATCTGAGTATAACAGAATTATAATCTGAGTATAACTGAATTATAATCTGAGTATAACAGAATTATATAAACAGAATTATAATCTGAGTATAAATTGAATTATAATCTGAGTATAACAGAATTATAATCTGAGTATAACAGAATTATAATCTGAGTATAACGAAATCATAATCTGAGTATAACAGAATTATAATCTGAGTATAACAGAATTATAATCTGAGTATAACAGAATTATAATCTGAGTATAATTGAATTATAATCTGAGTATAACAGAATTATAATCTATGTATAACAGAATTATAATCTGATATAACAGAATATAATCTGATATACAGAATTATAATCTGAGTGTAAAATAAGAATTATGAATCTGAGTATAACAGAATTATAATCTGATATAATTAAGAATTATAATCTGAGTATAACGGAATTATAATTGATAAACTGAATTATAATCGTAACAGAATTATAATCTGAGTATAACAGAATTATATTCTATGTATAACAGAATTATAATCTGAGTATAATTGAATTATAATCAAGGTATAACAGAATTATGATCTGAGTATAACAGAATTATAATCTGAGTATAACTGAATTATAATCTGAGTATAACAGAATTATAATCTGGGTATAACAGAATTATAATCTGAGTATAACAGAATTATAATCTGAGTATAACGAAATCATAATCTGAGTATAACAGAATTATAATCTGAGTATAACAGAATTATAATCTGAGTATAACAGAATTATAATCTGAGTATAACAGAATTATAATCTGAGTATAACAGAATTATAATCTGAGTATAACAGAATTATATTCTGAGTATAACTGAATTATAATCTGAGTATAACAGAATTATAATCTGAGTATAACAGAATTATAATCTGAGTATAACAGAATTATAATCTGAGTATAACAGAATTATATTCTATGTATAACAGAATTATTATCAGAGTATAATTGAATTATAATCTAAGTATAACAGAATTATAATCTGAGTATAACAGAATTATAATCTAAGTATAACAGAATCATAATCTGAGTATAATTGAATTATAATCTAAGTATAACAGAATTATAATCTATGTATAACAGAATTATAATCTGATATAATTGAAATATAATCTGAGTATAACAGAATTATAATCTGAGTATAACAGAATTATAATCTGAGTATAACAGAATTATATTCTATGTATAACTGAATTATAATCTGAGTATAACCGAATATAACGAGTATAACAGAACTATAATAATTGAGTATAACAGAATAATCTGAGTATAACAGAATTATAATCTGAGTATAACAGAATTATTATCAGAGTATAATTGAATTATAATCTGAGTATAACAGAATTATAATCTGAGTATAACAGAATTATAATCTAAGTATAACAGAATTATAATCTGAGTATAATTGAATTATAATCTGAGTATAACAGAATTATATTCTAGTATAACAGAATTTCTAATCTGAGTAATTGAATTATAATCAAGTATAACAGAATTATGATCTGAGTATAACAGAATTATAATCTAAGTATAACAGAATTATAATCTGAGTATAACAGAATATAATCTGAGTATAACTGAATTATAATCTGAGTATAACAGAATTATAATCTGAGTATAACAGAATTATAATCTGAGTATAACTGAATTATAATCTGAGTATAACAGAATTATGATCTGAGTATAACAGAATTATAATCTGAGTATAACGAAATCATAATCTGAGTATAACAGAATTATAATCTGGGTATAACAAAATTATAATCTGAGTATAACAGAATCATAACCTGAGTATAATTGAATTATAATCTGAGTATAACAGAATTATATTCTGAGTATAACAGAATTATAATCTGATACAATTGAAATATAATCTGAGTATAATTGCATTATAATCTGAGTATAACAGAATCATAATCTGAGTATAACAGAATTATAATCTGAGTATAACAGAATTATAATCTGAGTATAACGGAATCATAATCTGAGTATAATTGAATTATAATCTAAGTATAACAGAATTATAATCTGAGTATAACAGAATTATATTCTAGTATAACAGAATTATAATCTGAGTATAATTGAATTGTAATCTAAGGTAAATAGAATCATGATCTGAGTATACTTAGATAATTTGATAATTCTAAGAATAACAGAATATATCTGAGTATAACAGAAATTATAATCTGAGTATAACTGAATTATAATCTGAGTATAACAGAATTATAATCTGTATAACAGAATTATAATCTGAGTATAACAGAATTATAATCTGAGTATAACGAAATCATAATCTGAGTATAACAGAATTATAATTGGGTATAACAGAATTATAATCTGAGTATAACAGAATTATAATCTGAGTATAACAGAATTATAATCTGAGTATAACAGAATTATAATCTGAGTATAACAGAATTATATTCTATGTATAACTGAATTATAATCTGAGTATAACCGAATTATAATCTGAGTATAACAGAACTATAATCTGAGTATAACAGAATTATAATCTGGGTATACAGAATTATATCTATGTATAATTAGAATTATTATCAGAGTATAGTTGTAAATTTATAATCTAAGTATAACAGAATTATAATCTGAGTATAACAGAATTATAATCTAAGTATAACAGAATTATAATCTGAGTATAATTGAATTATAATCTAAGTATAACAGAATTATATTCTATGTATAATTAAATTATAATCTGATATAATTGAAATATAATCTGAGTATAATTGAATTATAATCTGAGTGTAACAGAATCATGATCTGAGTATAACAGAATTATAATCTGAGTATAACAGAATTATAATCTGGGTATAACAGAATTATAATCTGAGTATAACAGAATTATAATCTGTGTATAACTGAATTATAATCTGAGTATACCTGAAATATAATCAGAGTATAATTGAATTATAATCTAAGTATAACAGAATTATAATCTGAGTATAACAGAATTATAATCTAGTATAACAGAATTTAATCTGAGTATACTGAATTGTAATCAAGTATAACAGAATCACGATCTGAGTATAACATGAAATTAATCTAAGAATAACAGAATTACAATCTGAGTATAACAGAATTATAATCTGAGTATAACTGAATTATAATCTGAGTATAACTGAATTATAATCTGAGTATAACAGAATTATAATCTGGGTATAACAGAATCATAATCTGAGTATAACAGAATCATAATCTGAGTATAATTGAATTATAATCTAAGTATAACAGAATTATAATCTAGTGTATAACAGAATTATAATCTGAGTATAATGAATTATAATCTGAGTATAATTGCTATAATCTGAAACAGAATCATGATCTGAGTATAACAGAATTATAATCGATAACAGAATTATAATCTGAGTATAACAGAATTATAATCTGAGTATAACAGAATTATAATCTGAGCATAATAATAATCTAAGTATAACAGAATTATAATCTGAGTATAAACAGAATTAAAATCTGAGTATAATTGAATTATAATCAGTATAACAGAATTATAATCTGAGTATAACAGAATTAAAATCTGAGTATAACTGAATTATAATCTATAACAGAATTATAATCTGAGTATACAATAGAATTATATTCTATGTATAACTGAATTATAATCTGAGTATAACCGAATTATAATCTGAGTATAACAGAACTATAATCTGAGTATAACAGAATTATAATCTGAGTATAACAGAATTATATCTCTATGTATAACAGAATTATTATCAGAGTATATTGAATTATAATCTGAGTATAACAGAATTATAATCTGAGTATAACAGAATTATAATCTAAGTATAACAGAATTATAATCTGAGTATAATTGAATTATAATCTGAGTATAACAGAATTATATTCTATGTATAACAGAATTCTAATCTGAGTATAATTGAATTGTAATCAAGGTATATCATAATCATGATCTGAGTATAACAGAATTATAATCTAAGAATAACAGAATTATAATCTGAGTATAACAGAATTATAATCTGAGTATAACTGAATTATAATCTGAGTATAACAGAATTATAATCTGAGTATAACAGAATTATAATCTGAGTATAACTGAATTATAATCTGAGTATAACAGAATTATAATCTGGGTATAACAGAATTATAATCTGAGTATAACGAATTCATAATCTGAGTATAACAGAATTATAATCTGAGTATAACAGAATTATAATCTGAGTATAACAGAATCATAACTGAGAATTGAATTATAATAATTAAGTATAACAGAATTATATTCTATGTATAATTAGAATTATAATCTGACAATTGAAATATAATCTGAGTATAATTGCATTATAATCTGAGTATAACAGAATCATGATCTGAGTATAACAGAATTATAATCTGAGTATAACAGAATTATAATCTGAGTATAACGGAATCATAATCTGAGTATAATTGAATTATAATCTGAGTATAACAGAATTATAATCTAGTATAACAGATTATATTTGATGTATAAAGAATTATAATCTGAGTATAATTGAATTGTAATCTGGTATAACAGAATCATGATCTGATATACAGAATTATATCTAAGTATAACAGAATTATCCTGAGTATAACAGAATTATAATCTGAGTATAACTGAATTATAATCTGAGTATAACAGAATTATAATCTGAGTATAACAGAATTATAATCTGAGTATAACAGAATTATAATCTGAGTATAACGAAATTATAATCTGAGTATAGCAGAATTATAATCTGGGTATAACAGAATTATAATCTGAGTATAACAGAATTATAATCTGAGTATAACAGAATTATAATCTGAGTATAACAGAATTATATTCTATGTATAACTGAATTATAATCTGAGTATAACCGAATTATAATCTGAGTTAACAGAATTATAATCTGAGTATAACAGAATTATAATCTGGGTATAACAGAATTATATTCTATGTATAACAGAATTATTATCAGAGTATAGTTGAATTATAATCTAAGTATAACAGAATTATAATCTGAGTATAACAGAATTATAATCTAAGTATAACAGAATCATAACCTGAGTATAATTGAATTATAATCTAAGTATAACAGAATTATATTCTATATATAACATAATTATAATCTGATATAATTGAAATATAATCTGAGTATAATTGCATTATAATCTGAGTATAACAGAATCATGATCTGAGTATAACAGAATTATAATCTGAGTATAACAGAATTATAATCTGAGTATAACAGAATTATAATCTGAGTATAACAGAATTATATCTGAGTATAACTGAATTATAATCTTAGTATACCTGAAATATAATCTGAGTATAATTGAATTATAATCTAAGTATAAACAAATTATAATCTGAGTATAACAGAATTATATTCTATGTATAACAGAATTCTAATCTGAGTATAATTGAATTGTAATCTGAGTATAACAGAATCATATTGAGTATATAACAGAATTATAATCTAAGAATAGAATTACAATCTGAGTATAACAGAATTATAATCTGAGTATAACTGAATTATAATCTGAGTATAACTGAATTATAATCTGAGTATAACAGAATTATAATCTGAGTATAACAGAATCATAATCTGAGTATAACAGAATCATAACCTGAGTATAATTGAATTATAATCTAAGTATAACAGAATTATATTCTATGTATAACAGAATTATAATCTGAGTATAATTGAAACATAATCTGAGTATAATTGCATTATAATCTGAGTGTAACAGAATCATGATCTGAGTATAACAGAATTATAATCTGAGTGTAACTGAATTATAATCTGAGTATAACAGAATTATAATCTGAGTATAACGGAATTATAATCTGAGCATAATTGAATTATAATCTAAGTATAACAGAATTATAATCTGAGTATAACAGAATTAAAATCTGAGTATAAATTAATTATAATCTGAGTATAATAGAATATAATCTGAAGTATAACAGAATTATAATCTGAGTATAACTGAATTATAATCTGAGTATAAGAATTATAATCTGGGTATAACAGAATTATAATCTGAGTATAACGAAATCATAATATATATAATCTGAGTATAAACAGAATTAACTGGGTATAAAACAGAATTATAATCTGAGTATAACAGAATATAACCTGAGTATAATTGAATTATAATTAAGTATAACAGAATTATATTCTATGTATAACAGAATTATAATCTGATACAATTGAAATATAATCTTAGTATAATTGCATTTATAATCTGAGGTAATAAAGAATCATGATCTGAGTATAACAGAATTATAATCTGAGTATAACAGAATTATAATCTGAGTATAACAGAATTATAATCTGAGTATAATTGAATTATAATCTGAGTATAACAGAAATTATAATCTGAGTATAACAGAATTATATTCTATGTAACAGAATTATAATCTGAGTATAATTGAATTGTAATCAAGTATAACAGAATCATGATCTGAGTATAACAGATTATAATCTAGAATAACAGAATTATAATCTGAGTATAACAGAATTATATCTATATAACTGAATTATAAATCTATATAAAACAGAATTATAATCAAGTAATATAAAGAAGAATTATTAATCTGAGTATAACAGAATTATAATCGAAAAAAGATATAACTAAATTCATAATCTGAGTATAGCAGAATTATAATCTGGGTAACAGAATTATAATCTGAGTATAACAGAATTATAATCTGAGTATAACAGAATTATAATCTGAGTATAACAGAATTATAATCTGAGTATAACAGAATTATATTCTATGTATAACTGAATTATAATCTGAGTATAACCGAATTATAATCTGAGTATAACAGAACTATAATCTGAGTATAACAGAATTATAATCTGAGTATAACAGAATTATATCTCTGAGTATTATGAATTATATCAGAGTATAATTGAATTATAATCTAATAACAGAATTATAATCTGAGTATAACAGAATTATAACGGTATAACAGAATATCATAACTGAGTATAATTGAATTATAATCTGTATAACAGAATTATATTCTATGTATAACAGAATTATAATCTGATATAATTGAAATATAATCTGAGTATAATTGAATTATAATCTGAGTGTAACAGAATATGATCTGAGTATAACAGAATTATAATCGAGTATAACAGAATTATAATCTGGGTATAACAGAATTATAATCTGAGTATAAACAGAATTATATTCTAGTATAACTGAATTATAATCTAGTATACCTATAATAATCTGAGTATAATTGAAATATAATCTAAGTTAACAGATTATAATCTGAGTATAACAGAATTATATTCTGAGTATAACAGAATTATAATCTGAGTATAATTGAATTGTAATCAAGTATAACAGAATCACGATCTGAGTATAACAGAATTATAATCTAATAACAGAATTACAATCGAGTATAAACAGAATTATAATCTGAGTATAACTGAATTATAATCTGAGTAAAACTGAATTATAATCTGATACAACAGAATTATAATCGTAGTATAGAATCATAATCTGAGTATAACAGAATCATAATCTAGTATAATTGAATTATAATCTAAGTATAACAGAATCATATTATAACAGAATTATAATCTGAGTATAATTGAATTATAATCTGAGTATAATTGCATTATAATCTGATATAATCAGAATCAATTACAGAAATAAACTGGAATTATAATCTGAGCAACAGAAATTATAATCTGAGTATAACAGAATTATAATCTGAGCATAATTGAATTATAATCTAAGTATAGAATTATAATCTATATAAATTAAAATCTGAGTATAACTGAATTATAATCTGAGTATAACAGAATTATAATCTGGGTATAATAGAATTATAATCTGAGTATAACAGAATTATAATCTGAGTATAACAGAATTATGATCTGAGTATACAGAATTATAATCTGAGTATAACGAAATCATAATCTGAGTATAACAGAATTATAATCTGGGTATAACAGAATTATAATCTGAGTATAACAGAATCATAATCTGAGTATAATTGAATTATAATCTAAGTATAATAGAATTATATTCTGAGTATAACAGAATTATAATCTGATATAATTGAAATATAATCTGAGTATAATTGCATTATAATCTGAGTGTAACAGAATCATGATCTGAGTATAACAGAATTATAATCTGAGTATAACAGAATTATAATCTGAGTATAACGGAATCATAATCTGAGTATAATTGAATTATAATCTAAGTATAACAGAATTATAATCTGAGTATAACAGAATTATATTCTATGTATAACAGAATTCTAATCTGAGTATAATTGAATTGTAATCAAGGTATAACAGAATCATGATCTGAGTATAACAGAATTATAATCTAAGAATAACAGAATTATATCCTGAGTATAACAGAATTATAATCTGAGTATAACTGAATTATAATCTGAGTATAACAGAATTATAATCTGGGTATAACAGAATTATAATCTGAGTATAACAGAATTATAATCTGAGTATAACGAAATCATAATCAGAGTATGTGAGTGAATTATAATCTGAGTATAACAGAATTATAATCTGAGAGTATAACAAATTTATAATCTGAGTATAATAAGAATTATAATTATATAACAGAATTATAATCGAGTATAACAGAATTATAATCTGTAGTATAACTGAATTATAACTGATATAACCGAATTATAATCTGAGTTAACAGAACTATAATCTGAGTATAACAGAATTATAATCTGGGTATAACAGAATTATATTCTAGTATAACAGAATTATTAATAGAGTAATTGAATTATAATCTAAGTATAACAGAATTATAAGTATAGTAATAGATTATAATCAAGTATAACAGAATCATAATCCAGTATAATTGAATTATAATCTAAGTATACAGAATAATTTATGTATAACAGAATTATAATCTGATATAATTGAAATATAATCTGAGTATAATTGCATTATAATCTGAGTATAACAGAATCATGATCTGAGTATAACAGAATATAATCTGAAGTAAAGAATTATAATCTGGTATAACAGAATTTATAATCTGAGTATAACAGAATTATATTCATGTATAACTGAATTATAATCTTAGTATACCTGAAATATAATCTGAGTATAATTGAATTATAATCTAAGTATAATAGAATTATAATCTGAGTATAACAGAATTATATTCTATGTATAACAGAATTATAATCTGAGTATAATTGAATTGTAATCAAGGTATAACAGAATCACGATCTGAGTATAACAGAATTATAATCTAAGTATAACAGAATTACAATCTGAGTATAACAGAATTATAATCTGAGTATAACTGAATTATAATCTGAGTATAACTGAATTATAATCTGAGTATAACAGAATTATAATCTGGGTATAACAGAATCATAATCTGAGTATAACAGAATCATAACCTGAGTATAATTGAATTATAATCTAAGTATAACAGAATTATATTCTATGTATAACAGAATTATAATCTGAGTATAATTGAAACATAATTGAGTATAATTGCATTATAATCTGAGGTAACAGAATCATGATCTGAGTATAACATTATAATCTGAGTGTAACTGAATTATAATCTGATATAACAGAATATAACTCATAATAACTTAAATCATAATCTGAGCAATTAAATATAATTCATGGTAACAGAATTATAATCTATATAACAGAAACTGAGTATAACTGAGAATTATAATCTGAGTATAACAGAATTATAATCTGGGTATAACAGAATTATAATCTGAGTACAACAGAATTATAATCTGAGTATAACGAAATCATAATCTGAGTATGTATACAGAATTATAATCTGGGTATAACAGAATTATAATTCTGAGTATAACAGAATTATAATCTGAAATAACAGAATTATAATTGAGTATAACAGAATTCCAATCTGATATACTGAATTATAATCCAAGGTATTAAATAAAGTTAAATCATGATCTGAGATAACAAAGAATTATAATCTAATATAACAGAATTATAATCTGAGTATACATAATCTATAAATTCTGAGATATAACTGAATTATATCTGAGTATAAAGAATTATAACTGAGTATAACAGAATTATAATCTGAGTATAACTGAATTATAATCTGAGTATAACAGAATTATAATCTGGGTATAACAGAAATTCAGAATTATAATCAACAGAATTATAAACTGATAGTATTAAAATCATAATCTGAGTATAACAATTATAATTGGTATAACAGAATTATAATCTAGTATAAACAAATTATTCTATGTATAACAGAATTCTAATCTGAGTATAATTGAATATAATCAAGGTATAACAGAATTATAATCTGAGTATAACAGAATTATAATCTGATATAGAATTATAATCTGAAAGTATAGAATTATAATCTGAGTATAACGGAATCATAATCTGAGTATAATTGAATTATAATCTAAGTATAACAGAATTATAATCTGAGTATAACAGAATTATATTCTATGTATAACAGAATTCTAATCTGAGTATAATTGAATTGTAATCAAGGTATAACAGAATCATGATCTGAGTATAACAGAATTATAATCTAAGAATAACAGAATTATATTCTATGTATAACAGAATTATTATCAGAGTATAATTGAATTATAATCTAAGTATAACAGAATTATAATCTGAGTATAATAGAATTATAATCTAAGTATAACAGAATTACAATCTGAGTATAACAGAATTATATTCTATGTATAACAGAACTATAATCTGAGTATAACAGAATTATAATCTGGGTATAACAGAATTATATTCTATGTATAACAGAATTATAATCTGAGTGTAATTGCATTATAATCTGAGTATAACAGAATCATGATCTGAGTATAACAGAATTATAATCTGAGTGTAACTGAATTATAATCTGAGTATGAATTGTGATTAACGCTATCAGCATTATACATCCATGAATTCTGATAACGGTCTGAAAATCATACATCCATGAATTGTAATTAACGCTCTCAGCATTATACATCCATGAATTCTGATAACGGTCTGAGTAACATACATCCATGAATTGTGTTAACGGTCTGAGAATCATGCATCCATGAATTGTGATCATACATCCATGAATTCTGATAACGGTCTGAGAATCATACATCCATGAATTGTGAGAACGCTGAGTATCATACATCCATGAATTGTGATTAACGCTATCAGCATTATACATCCATGAATTCTGATAACGGTCTGAAAATCATACATCCATGAATTGTAATTAACGCTCTCAGCATTATACATCGATGAATTGCGATAACGGTATGAGTAACACACATCCATGAATTGTGTTAACGGTCTGAGTATCATACATCCATGAATTGTGATCATACATCCATGAATTCTGATTAGCGCTCTCAGCATTATACATCCATGAATTGCAATAACGGTCTGAGTAACACACATCCATGATTTGTGTTAACGGTCTGAGAATCATACATCCATGAATTGTGTTGACGGTCTGAGAATCATACATCCATGAATTGTAATTAACGCTCTCAGTATACATCCATGAATTGCGATAACGGTCGAGTAACACACATCCATGAATTGTGTTAACGGTCTGAGAATCATACATCCATGAATTGTGATCATACATCCATGAATTCTGATAACGGTCTGAGTAACATACATCGATGAATTGTGTTAACGGTCTGAGAATCATACATCCATGATTTGTGATCATACATCCATGAATTCTGATAACGGTCTGAGTAACATACATCCATGAATTGTGTTAACGGTCTGAGAATCATACATCCATGAATTGTGAGAACGTCTGAGTATCACACATCCATGAATTGTGAGAACGGTTCCATAAATTGTTAATAATGATTTGAGTATCACACATCCATGAATTGTGAAAACGTCTGAGTATCGTACATCCATGAAATGTGAGAACGTCTGAGCATCATGCATCCATGATTTGTGATTAACGCTATCATCATTATGCAAACATGAATTGTGTTAACGGTCTGGGAATCATACATCCGTGAATTGTGAAAACGTCTGAGTATCGTACATCCATGATTTGTGATTAACGCTATCAGCATTATACATCCATGAATTGTGTTAACGGTCTGAGGATCATACATCGATGAATTGTGTTAACGGTCTGAGAATCATACATCCATGATTTGTGATCATACATCCATGAATTCTGATAACGGTCTGAGTAACATACATCCATGAATTGTAATTAACGCTCTCAGCATTACACATCCATGAATTGTGATAACGGACTGAGTAACACACATCCATGAATTGTGTTAACGGTCTGAGAATCATACATCCATGAATTGTAATTAACGCTCTCAGCAATATACATCCATGAATTGTGTTAATGGTCTGAGAATCATACATCCATGAATTGTGAGAACGTCTGAGTATCATACATCCATGAATTGTGATTAACGCTCTCAGCATTATACATCCATGAATTGCAATAACGGTCTGAGTAACAACATCCATGATTTGTGTTAACGGTCTGAGAATCATACATCCATGAATTGTAATTAACGCTATCAGCATTATACATCCATGAATTGTGTTAACGGTCTGAGTAACATACATCCATGAATTGTGTTAACGGTCTGAGAATCATACATCCATGAATTGTGTTAACGGTCTGAGTAACATACATCCATGAATTGTGTTGACGGTCTCAGAATCATACATCCATGAATTGTAATTAACGCTCTCAGCATTACACATCCATGAATTGCGATAACGGACTGAGTAACACACATCCAAGAATTGTGTTAACTTTCTGAGAATCATACATCCATGAATTGTGAGAACGTCTGAGTATCATACATCCATGAATTGTGATTAACGCTATCAGCATTATACATCCATGATTTGTGTTAACGGTCCGAGAATCATACATCCATGAATTGTGATTAGCGCTCTCAGCATTATACATCCATGAATTGCAATAACGGTCTGAGAATCATACATCCATGAATTGTGATCATACATCCATGAATTCTGAGAACGGTCTGAGTAACATACATCCATGAATTGTGTTAACGGTCTGAGAATCATACATCCATGAATTGTAATTAACGCTTTCAGCATTATACATCCATGAATTGCGACAACGGTCTGAGTAACACACATCCATGAATTGTGTTAACGGTCTGAGAATCATACATCCATGAATTGTAATTAACGCTCTCAGCATTATACATCCATGATCTGTGATTAACGCTATCAGCATTATACATCCATGAATTGTGATTAGCGCTCTCAGCATTATACATCCATGAATTGCAATAACGGTCTGAGTAACACACATCCATGATTTGTGTTAACGGTCTGAGAATCATACATCCATGAATTGTGAGAACGCTGAGTATCATACATCCATGAATTGTGATTAACGCTATCAGCATTATACATCCATGAATTCTGATAACGGTCTGAAAATCATACATCCATGAATTGTAATTAACGCTCTCAGCATTATACATCCATGAATTGCGATAACGGTCTAAGTAACACACGTCCATGAATTGTGTTAACGGTCTGAGAATCATACATCCATGAATTGTAATTAACGCTCTCAGCATTATACATCCATGAATTGCGACAACGATCTGAGTAGCATACATCCATGAATTGTGTTAACGGTCTGAGAATCATACATCCATGAATTGTGAGAACGTCTGAGTATCATACATCCATGAATTGTGAGAACGGTTCCATAAATTGTTAATAATGATTTGAGTATCACACATCCATGAATTGTGAAACGTCTGAGTGTCGTACATCCATGAATTGTGTTGACGGTCTGAATCATGCATCCATGAATTGTAATTAACGCTCTCAGCATTACACATCCATGAATTGTGTTAACGGTCAGAGAATCATACATCCATGAATTGTGTTAACGGTCTGAGAATCATATATCCATGATTTGTGATTAACGCTATCAGCATTATACATCCATGAATTGTGTTAACGGTCTGAGAATCATACATCCATGAATTGTGATCATACATCCATGAATTTGATAACGGTCTGAGAATCATACATCCATGAATTGTGATAACGTCTGAGTATCATACATCCATGAATTGTAATAACGCTCTCAGCATTATACATCCATGAATTGCGATAACGGTATGAGTAACATACATCCATGAATTGTGTTAACGGTCTGAGTATCATACATCCATGAATTGTGATCATACATCCATGAATTCTGATTAACGCTCTCAGCATTATACATCCATGAATTCATAACGGTCTGAGTAACACACATCCATGATTGTGTTAACGGTCTGAGAATCATACATCCATGAATTGTGTTGACGGTCTGAGAATCATACATCCATGAATTGTAATTAACGCTCTCAGCATTATACATCCATGAATTGCGATAACGGTCTGAGTAACACACATCCATGAATTGTGTTAACGGTCTGAGAATCATACATCCATGAATTGTGATCATACATCCATGAATTTTGATAACGGTCTGAGTAACATACATCGATGAATTGTGTTAACGGTCTGAGAATCATACATCCATGATTTGTGATCATACATCCATGAATTTGATAACGGTCTGAGTAACATACATCCATGAATTGTGTTAACGGTCTGAGAATCATACATCCATGAATTTGTGAGAACGTCTGAGTATCATATCACATCCATTGTGAGAACGGTTCCATAAATTGTTAATAATGATTTGAGTATCACACATCCATGAATTGTGAAAACGTCTGAGTATCATACATCCATGAAATGTGAGAACGTCTGAGCATCATACATCCATGATTGTGATTAACGCTATCATCATTATGCAAACATGAATTGTGTTAACGGTCTGGGAATCATACATCCATGAATTGTGAAACGTCTGAGTATCGTACATCCATGATTGTGATTAACGCTATCAGCATTATACATCCATGAATTGTGTTAACGGTCTGAGATCATACATCCATGAATTGTGTTAACGGTCTGAGAATCATACATCCATGATTTGTGATCATACATCCATGAATTCTGATAACGGTCTGAGTAACATACATCCATGAATTGTAATTAACGCTCTCAGCATTACACATCCATGAATTGCGATAACGGTCTGAGTAACACACATCCATGAATTGTGTTAACGGTCTGAGAATCATACATCCATGAATTGTGATTAACGCTCTCAGCAATATACATCCATGAATTGTGTTAACGGTCTGAGAATCATACATCCATGAATTGTGAGAACGTCTGAGTATCATACATCCATGAATTGTGATTAGCGCTCTCAGCATTATACATCCATGAATTGCAATAACGGTCTGAGTAACAACATCCATGAATTGTGTTAACGGTCTGAGAATCATACATCCATGAATTGTAATTAACGCTCTCAGCATTATACATCCATGAATTGTGTTAACGGTCTGAGTAACATACATCCATGAATTGTGTTAACGGTCTGAGAATCATACATCCATGAATTGTGTTAACGGTCTGAGTAACATACATCCATGAATTGTGTTAACGGTCTGAGAATCATACATCCATGAATTGTAATTAACGCTCTCAGCATTACACATCCATGAATTGCGATAACGGTCTGAGTAACACACATCCATGAATTGTGTTAACGGTCTGAGAATCATACATCCATGAATTGTGAGAACGTCTGAGTATCATACATCCATGAATTGTGATTAACGCTATCAGCATTATACATCCATGAATTGTGTTAACGGTCTGAGAATCATACATCCATGAATTGTGATTAACGCTCTCAGCATTATACATCCATGAATTGGATAACGGTCTGAGAATCATACATCCATGAATTGTGATCATACATCCATGAATTCTGATAACGGTCTGAGAATCATACATCCATGAATTGTAATTAACGCTTCAGCATTATACATCCATGAATTGCGATAACGGTCTGAGTAACATACATCCATGAATTGTGTTAACGGTCTGAGAATCATACATCCATGAATTGTAATTAACGCTCTCAGCATTATACATCCATGAATTGTGATTAACGCTCTCAGCATTATACATCCATGAATTGTGATTAGCGCTCTCAGCATTATACATCCATGAATTGCAATAACGGTCTGAGTAACACACATCCATGAATTGTGTTAACGGTCTGAGAATCATACATCCATGAATTGTGAGAACGCTGAGTATCATACATCCATGAATTGTGATTAACGCTCTCAGCATTATACATCCATGAATTGTGATAACGGTCTGAAAATCATACATCCATGAATTGTAATTAACGCTCTCAGCATTATACATCCATGAATTGCGATAACGGTCTGAGTAACACACATCCATGAATTGTGTTAACGGTCTGAGAATCATACATCCATGAATTGTAATTAACGCTCTCAGCATCATACATCCATGAATTGTGACAACGATCTGAGTAGCATACATCCATGAATTGTGTTAACGGTCTGAGAATCATACATCCATGAATTGTGAGAACGTCTGAGTATCATACATCCATGAATTGTGAGAACGGTTCCATAAATTGTTAATAATGATTTGAGTATCACACATCCATGAATTGTGAAAACGTCTGAGTATCGTACATCCATGAATTGTGTTGACGGTCTGAGAATCATGCATCCATGAATTGTAATTAACGCTCTCAGCATTACACATCCATGAATTGTGTTAACGGTCTGAGAATCATACATCCATGAATTGTGTTAACGGTCTGAGAATCATACATCCATGATTTGTGATTAACGCTATCAGCATTATACATCCATGAATTGTGTTAACGGTCTGAGAATCATACATCCATGAATTGTGATCATACATCCATGAATTCTGATAACGGTCTGAGAATCATACATCCATGAATTGTGAGAACGCTGAGTATCATACATCCATGAATTGTGATCATACATCCATGAATTCTGATTAGCGCTCTCAGCATTATACATCCATGAATTGCAATAACGGTCTGAGTAACACACATCCATGAATTGTGTTAACGGTCTGAGAATCATACATCCATGAATTGTGTTAACGGTCTGAGAATCATACATCCATGAATTGTAATTAACGCTCTCAGCATTATACATCCATGAATTGTGATAACGGTCTGAGTAACACACATCCATGAATTGTGTTAACGGTCTGAGAATCATACATCCATGAATTGTGATCATACATCCATGAATTCTGATAACGGTCTGAGTAACATACATCCATGAATTGTGTTAACGGTCTGAGAATCATACATCCATGATTTGTGATCATACATCCATGAATTCTGATAACGGTCTGAGTAACATACATCCATGAATTGTGTTAACGGTCTGAGAATCATACATCCATGAATTGTAAATATCGCTCTCAGCATTATACATCCATGAATTGCGATAACGGTCTGAGTAACACACATCCATGAATTGTGTTAACGGTCTGAGAATCATACATCCATGAATTGTAATCAACGCTCTCAACATTATACATCCATGAATTGCGACAACGATCTGAGTAACATACATCCATGAATTGTGTTAACGGTCTGAGAATCATACATCCATGAATTGTGAGAACGTCTGAGTATCACACATCCATGAATTGTGAGAACGGTTCCATAAATTGTTAATAATGATTTGAGTATCACACATCCATGAATTGTGAAAACGTCTGAGTATCGTACATCCATGAATTGTGAGAACGTCTGAGCATCATACATCCATGATTTGTGATTAACGCTATCATCATTATGCAAACATGAATTGTGTTAACGGTCTGGGAATCATACATCCATGAATTGTGAAAACGTCTGAGTATCATACATCCATGAATTGTGATTAACGCTATCAGCATTATACATCCATGAATTGTGTTAACGGTCTGAGAATCATACATCCATGAATTGTGATCATACATCCATGAATTCTGATAACGGTCTGAGTAACATACATCCATGAATTGTGTTAACGGTCTGAGAATCATACATCCATGATTTGTGATCATACATCCATGAATTCTGATAACGGTCTGAGTAACATACATCCATGAATTGTGATAACGGTCTGAGAATCATACATCCATGAATTGTAATTAACGCTCTCAGCATTATACATCCATGAATTGTGATAACGGTCTGAGTAACACACATCCATGAATTGTGTTAACGGTCTGAGAATCATACATCCATGAATTGTAATTAACGCCTCAGCATTATACATCCATGAATTGCGACAACGATCTGAGTAGCATACATCCATGAATTGTGTTAACGGTCTGAGAATCATACATCCATGAATTGTGAGAACGTCTGAGTATCATACATCCATGAATTGTGAGAACGGTTCCATAAATTGTTAATAATGATTTGAGTATCACACATCCATGAATTGTGAAAACGTCTGAGTATCATACATCCATGAATTGTGTTGAACGGTCTGAGAATCATACATCCATGAATTGTAATTAACGCTCTCAGCATTATACATCCATGAATTGTGTTAACGGTCTGAGAATCATACATCCATGAATTGTG
The DNA here is from genome assembly GCA_012070555.1 of Brugia pahangi. Classification (NCBI taxonomy): domain Eukaryota; kingdom Metazoa; phylum Nematoda; class Chromadorea; order Rhabditida; family Onchocercidae; genus Brugia; species Brugia pahangi. Next base: position 112,289 of record JAAVKF010000050.1, on the reverse strand, counting down.
TTAACGGTCTGAGAATCATACATCCATGAATTGTGATTAACGCTATCAGCATTATACATCCATGAATTGTGTTAACGGTCTGAGAATCATACATCCATGAATTGATCATACATCCATGAATTCTGATAACGGTCTGAGTAACATACATCCATGAATTGTGTTAACGGTCTGAGAATCATACATCCATGAATTGTGATCATACATCCATGAATTCTGATAACGGTCTGAGTAACATACATCCATGAATTGTGTTAACGGTCTGAGAATCATACATCCATGAATTGTGATCATACATCCATGAATTCTGATAACGGTCTGAGTAACATACATCCATGAATTGTGTTAACGGTCTGAGAATCATACATCCATGATTTGTGATCATACATCCATGAATTCTGATAACGGTCTGAGTAACATACATCCATGAATTGTGTTAACGGTCTGAGAATCATACATCCATGAATTGTAAATAACGCTCTCAGCATTATACATCCATGAATTGCGATAACGGTCTGAGTAACACACATCCATGAATTGTGTTAACGGTCTGAGAATCATACATCCATGAATTGTAATAACGCTCTCAACATTATACATCCATGAATTGTGACAACGATCTGAGTAACATACATCCATGAATTGTGTTAACGGTCTGAGAATCATACATCCATGAATTGTGAGAACGTCTGAGTATCACACATCCATGAATTGTGAGAACGGTTCCATAAATTGTTAATAATGATTTGAGTATCACATCCATGAATTGTGAAAACGTCTGAGTATCGTACATCCATGAATTGTGAGAACGTCTGAGCATCATACATCCATGATTTGTGATTAACGCTATCATCATTATGCATCCATGAATTGTGTTAACGGTCTGGAATCATACATCCATGAATTGTGAAAACGTCTGAGTATCATACATCCATGATTTGTGATTAACGCTATCAGCATTATACATCCATGAATTGTGTTAACGGTCTGAGAATCATACATCCATGAATTGTGATCATACATCCATGAATTCTGATAACGGTCTGAGTAACATACATCCATGAATTGTGTTAACGGTCTGAGAATCATACATCCATGATTTGTGATCATACATCCATGAATTCTGATAACGGTCTGAGTAACATACATCCATGAATTGTGATAACGGTCTGAGAATCATACATCCATGAATTGTATTAACGCTCTCAGCATTATACATCCATGAATTGCGATAACGGTCTGAGTAGCATACATCCATGAATTGTGTTAACGGTCTGAGAATCATACATCCATGAATTGTGAAACGTCTGAGTATCATACATCCATGAATTGTGAGAACGGTTCCATAAATTGTTAATAACGATTGAGTATCACACATCCATGAATTGTGAAACGTCTGAGTATCATACATCCATGAATTGTGTTGACGGTCTGAGAATCATACATCCATGAATTGTAATTAACGCTCTCAGCATTACACATCCATGAATTGTGTTAACGGTCAGAGTATCATACATCCATGAATTGTGTTAACGGTCTGAGAATCATACATCCATGAATTGTGATCATACATCCATGAATTGTGATAACGGTCTGAGTAACATACATCCATGAATTGTGTTAACGGTCTGAGAATCATACATCCATGAATTGTGATCATACATCCATGAATTCTGATAACGGTCTGAGTAACATACATCCATGAATTGTGTTAACGGTCTGAGAATCATACATCCATGAATTGTGATCATACATCCATGAATTCTGATAACGGTCTGAGTAACATACATCCATGAATTGTGTTAACGGTCTGAGAATCATACATCCATGATTTGTGATCATACATCCATGAATTGTGATAACGGTCTGAGTAACATACATCCATGAATTGTGTTAACGGTCTGAGAATCATACATCCATGAATTGTAAATATCGCTCTCAGCATTATACATCCATGAATTGTGATAACGGTCTGAGTAACACACATCCATGAATTGTGTTAACGGTCTGAGAATCATACATCCATGAATTGTAATCAACGCTCTCAACATTATACATCCATGAATTGCGACAACGATCTGAGTAACATACATCCATGAATTGTGTTAACGGTCTGAGAATCATACATCCATGAATTGTGAGAACGTCTGAGTATCACACATCCATGAATTGTGAGAACGGTTCCATAAATTGTTAATAATGATTTGAGTATCACACATCCATGAATTGTGAAAACGTCTGAGTATCGTACATCCATGAATTGTGAGAACGTCTGAGCATCATGCATCCATGATTTGTGATTAACGCTATCATCATTATGCAAACATGAATTGTGTTAACGGTCTGGGAATCATACATCCGTGAATTGTGAAAACGTCTGAGTATCGTACATCCATGATTTGTGATTAACGCTATCAGCATTATACATCCATGAATTGTGTTAACGGTCTGAGAATCATACATCCATGAATTGTGATCATACATCCATGAATTCTGATAACGGTCTGAGTAACATACATCCATGAATTGTGTTAACGGTCTGAGAATCATACATCCATGATTTGTGATCATACATCCATGAATTCTGATAACGGTCTGAGTAACATACATCCATGAATTGTGATAACGGTCTGAGAATCATACATCCATGAATTGTAATTAACGCTCTCAGCATTATACATCCATGAATTGCGATAACGGTCTGAGTAACATACATCCATGAATTGTGTTAACGGTCTGAGAATCATACATCCATGAATTGTGAGAACGTCTGAGTATCATACATCCATGAATTGTGAGAACGGTTCCATAAATTGTTAATAATGATTTGAGTATCACATCCATGAATTGTGATAACGTCTGAGTATCATACATCCATGAATTGTGTTAACGGTCTGAGAATCATACATCCATGAATTGTAATTAACGCTCTCAGCATTACACATCCATGAATTGTGTTAACGGTCTGAGAATCATACATCCATGAATTGTGTTAACGGTCTGAGAATCATACATCCATGAATTGTGATCATACATCCATGAATTCTGATAACGGTCTGAGTAACATACATCCATGAATTGTGTTAACGGTCTGAGAATCATACATCCATGAATTGTGATCATACATCCATGAATTCTGATAACGGTCTGAGTAACATACATCCATGAATTGTGTTAACGGTCTGAGAATCATACATCCATGAATTGTGATCATACATCCATGAATTCTGATAACGGTCTGAGTAACATACATCCATGAATTGTGTTAACGGTCTGAGAATCATACATCCATGATTTGTGATCATACATCCATGAATTCTGATAACGGTCTGAGTAACATACATCCATGAATTGTGTTAACGGTCTGAGAATCATACATCCATGAATTGTAAATATCGCTCTCAGCATTATACATCCATGAATTGTGATAACGGTCTGAGTAACACACATCCATGAATTGTGTTAACGGTCTGAGAATCATACATCCATGAATTGTTAATAACGGTCTGAGTATCATACATCCATGAATTGTGTTAACGTCTGAGAATATACATCCATGAATTGTGAGAACGTCTGAGAATCATACATCCATGAATTGTGATTAACGCTCTCATCATTATACATCCATGAATTGTTAACGGTCTGAGAATCATACATCCATGAATTGTGAAAACGTCTGAGTATCATACATCCATGAATTGTGATTAACGCTATCAGCATTATACATCCATGAATTGTGTTAACGGTCTGAGAATCATACATCCATGAATTGTGATCATACATCCATGAATTCTGATAACGGTCTGAGTAACATACATCCATGAATTGTGTTAACGGTCTGAGAATCATACATCCATGAATTGTGATCATACATCCATGAATTCTGATAACGGTCTGAGTAACATACATCCATGAATTGTGTTAACGGTCTGAGAATCATACATCCATGAATTGTAATTAACGCTCAGCATTATACATCCATGAATGCGATAACGGTCTGAGTAACATACATCCATGAATTGTGTTAACGGTCTGAGAATCATACATCCATGAATTGTAATTAACGCTCTCAGCATTATACATCCATGAATTGTGTTAACGGTCTGAGAATCATACATCCATGAATTGTGATAACGTCTGAGTATCATACATCCATGAATTGTGATTAGCGCTCTGAGCATTATACATCCATGAATTGCGATAACGGTCTGAGTAACACACATCCATGAATTGTGTTAACGGTCTGAGAATCATACATCCATGAATTGTGTTAACGGTCTGAGAATCATACATCCATGAATTGTAATTAACGCTCTCAGCATTATACATCCATGAATTGTGATAACGGTCTGAGTAACACACATCCATGAATTGTGTTAACGGTCTGAGAATCATACATCCATGAATTGTGATCATACATCCATGAATTGTGATAACGGTCTGAGTAACATACATCCATGAATTGTGTTAACGGTCTGAGAATCATACATCCATGATTGTGATCATACATCCATGAATTCTGATAACGGTCTGAGTAACATACATCCATGAATTGTGTTAACGGTCTGAGAATCATACATCCATGAATTGATATCGCTCTCAGCATTATACATCCATGAATTGCGATAACGGTCTGAGTAACACACATCCATGAATTGTGTTAACGGTCTGAGAATCATACATCCATGAATTGTAATCAACGCTCTCAACATTATACATCCATGAATTGTGATAACGGTCTGAGTAACATACATCCATGAATTGTGTTAACGGTCTGAGAATCATACATCCATGAATTGTGAGAACGTCTGAGTATCATACATCCATGAATTGTGAGAACGGTTCCATAAATTGTTAATAATGATTTGAGTATCACACCATGAATTGTGAAAACGTCTGAGTATCATACATCCATGAATTGTGAGAACGTCTGAGCATCATGCATCCATGATTGTGATTAACGCTATCATCATTATGCATCCATGAATTGTGTTAACGGTCTGGGAATCATACATCCATGAATTGTGAAAACGTCTGAGTATCATACATCCATGAATTGTGATTAACGCTATCAGCATTATACATCCATGAATTGTGTTAACGGTCTGAGAATCATACATCCATGAATTGTGATCATACATCCATGAATTCTGATAACGGTCTGAGTAACATACATCGATGAATTGTGTTAACGGTCTGAGAATCATACATCCATGATTTGTGATCATACATCCATGAATTCTGATAACGGTCTGAGTAACATACATCCATGAATTGTGATAACGGTCTGAGAATCATACATCCATGAATTGTAATTAACGCTCTCAGCATTATACATCCATGAATTGCGATAACGGTCTGAGTAACACACATCCATGAATTGTGTTAACGGTCTGAGAATCATACATCCATGAATTGTAATTAACGCTCTCAGCATTATACATCCATGAATTGCGATAACGGTCTGAGTAACATACATCCATGAATTGTGTTAACGGTCTGAGAATCATACATCCATGAATTGTGAGAACGTCTGAGTATCATACATCCATGAATTGTGAGAACGGTTCCATAAATTGTTAATAATGATTTGAGTATCACACATCCATGAATTGTGAAAACGTCTGAGTATCATACATCCATGAATTGTGTTAACGGTCTGAGAATCATACATCCATGAATTGTAATTAACGCTCTCAGCATTATACATCCATGAATTGTGTTAACGGTCTGAGTAATCATACATCCATGAATTGTGTTAACGGTCTGAGAATCATACATCCATGAATTGTGATTAACGCTATCAGCATTATACATCCATGAATTGTGTTAACGGTCTGAGAACATACATCCATGAATTGTGATAACGGTCTGAGAATCATACATCCATGAATTGTGATAACGTCTGAGTATCATACATCCATGAATTGTGATTAACGCTCTCAGCATTATACATCCATGAATTTGATAACGGTCTGAGTAACATACATCCATGAATTGTGTTAACGGTCTGAGTATCATACATCCATGAATTGTGATCATACATCCATGAATTGTGATTAACGCTCTCAGCATTATACATCCATGAATTGCAATAACGGTCTGAGTAACACACATCCATGAATTGTGTTAACGGTCTGAAATCATACATCCATGAATTGTGTTAACGGTCTGAGAATCATACATCCATGAATTGTAATTAACGCTCTCAGCATTATACATCCATGAATTGTGATAACGGTCTGAGTAACATACATCCATGAATTGTGTTAACGGTCTGAGAATACATCCATGAATTGTAATTAACGCTCTCAGCATTATCCATCCATGAATTGTGTTAACGGTCTGAGAATCATACATCCATGAATTGTGTTAACGGTCTGAGAATCATACATCCATGAATTGTGATTAACGCTATCAGCATTATACATCCATGAATTGTGTTAACGGTCTGAGAATCATACATCCATGAATTGTGATCATACATCCATGAATTGTGATAACGGTCTGAGTAACATACATCCATGAATTGTGTTAACGGTCTGAATCATACATCCATGAATTGTGATCATACATCCATGAATTGTGATAACGGTCTGAGTAACATACATCCATGAATTGTGTTAACGGTCTGAGAATCATACATCCATGAATTGTGATCATACATCCATGAATTGTGATAACGGTCTGAGTAACATACATCCATGAATTGTGTTAACGGTCTGAGAACATACATCCATGATTTGTGAGATCATACATCCATGAATTGTGATAACGGTCTGAGTAACATACATCCATGAATGTGTTAACGGTCTGAGAATCATACATCCATGAATTGTAATTAACGCTCTCAGCATTATACATCCATGAATTGTGATAACGGTCTGAGTAACACACATCCATGAATTGTGTTAACGGTCTGAGAATCATACATCCATGAATTGTAATGACGTCTGATCATACATCCATGAATTGTGAAAACGTCTGAGTATCATACATCCATGAATTGTGAGAACGTCTGAGCATCATACATCCATGAATTGTGATTAACGCTCTCAGCATTATGCATCCATGAATTGTGTTAACGGTCTGAGAATCATACATCCATGAATTGTGAAAACGTCTGAGTATCATACATCCATGAATTGTGTGATTAACGATTCGCATTATACATCCATGAATTGTGTTAACGGTCTGAGAATCATACATCCATGAATTGTGATCATACATCCATGAATTGTGATTAACGGTCTGAGTAACATACATCCATGAATTGTGTTAACGGTCTGATACATCCATACATCCATGATTTGTGATCATACATCCATGAATTCTGATAACGGTCTGAGTAACATACATCCATGAATTGTGTTAACGGTCTGAGAATCATACATCCATGAATTGTAATTAACGCTCTCAGCATTATACATCCATGAATTGTGATAACGGTCTGAGTAACACACATCCATGAATTGTGTTAACGGTCTGAGAATCATACATCCATGAATTGTAATTAACGCTCTCAGCATTATACATCCATGAATTGTGTTAACGGTCTGAGAATCATACATCCATGAATTGTGAGAACGTCTGAGTATCATACATCCATGAATTGTGAGAACGTCTGAGTATCATACATCCATGAATTGTGATTAACGCTCTCAGCATTATACATCCATGAATTGCGATAACGTCTGAGTAACACACATCCATGAATTGTGTTAACGGTCTGAGAATCATACATCCATGAATTGTGTTAACGGTCTGAGAATCATACATCCATGAATTGTAATTAACGCTCTCAGCATTATACATCCATGAATTGTGATAACGGTCTGAGTAACACACATCCATGAATTGTGTTAACGGTCTGAGAATCATACATCCATGAATTGTGATCATACATCCATGAATTCTGATAACGGTCTGAGTAACATACATCCATGAATTGTGTTAACGGTCTGAGAATCATACATCCATGATTTGTGATCATACATCCATGAATTCTGATAACGGTCTGAGTAACATACATCCATGAATTGTGTTAACGGTCTGAGAATCATACATCCATGAATTGTAAATAACGCTCTCAGCATTATACATCCATGAATTGCGATAACGGTCTGAGTAACACACATCCATGAATTGTGTTAACGGTCTGAGAATCATACATCCATGAATTGTAATTAACGCTCTCAGCATTATACATCCATGAATTGCGACAACGATCTGAGTAACATACATCCATGAATTGTGTTAACGGTCTGAGAATCATACATCCATGAATTGTGAGAACGTCTGAGTATCATACATCCATGAATTGTGAGAACGGTTCCATAAATTGTTAATAATGATTTGAGTATCACACATCCATGAATTGTGAAAACGTCTGAGTATCGTACATCCATGAATTGTGAGAACGTCTGAGCATCATGCATCCATGATTTGTGATTAACGCTATCATCATTATGCAAACATGAATTGTGTTAACGGTCTGAGAATCATACATCCATGAATTGTGAAAACGTCTGAGTATCATACATCCATGATTTGTGATTAACGCTATCAGCATTATACATCCATGAATTGTGTTAACGGTCTGAGAATCATACATCCATGAATTGTGATCATACATCCATGAATTCTGATAACGGTCTGAGTAACATACATCCATGAATTGTGTTAACGGTCTGAGAATCATACATCCATGATTTGTGATCATACATCCATGAATTCTGATAACGGTCTGAGTAACATACATCCATGAATTGTGTTAACGGTCTGAGAATCATACATCCATGAATTGTAATTAACGCTCTCAGCATTATACATCCATGAATTGCGATAACGGTCTGAGTAACACACATCCATGAATTGTGTTAACGGTCTGAGAATCATACATCCATGAATTGTAATTAACGCTCTCAGCATTATACATCCATGAATTGTGACAACGATCTGAGTAACATACATCCATGAATTGTGTTAACGGTCTGAGAATCATACATCCATGAATTGTGAGAACGTCTGAGTATCATACATCCATGAATTGTGAGAACGGTTCCATAAATTGTTAATAATATTTGAGTATCACACATCCATGAATTGTGAAAACGTCTGAGTATCATACATCCATGAATTGTGTTAACGGTCTGAGAATCATACATCCATGAATTGTAATTAACGCTCTCAGCATTACACATCCATGAATTGTGTTAACGGTCTGAGAATCATACATCCATGAATTGTGTTAACGGTCTGAGAATCATACATCCATGATTTGTGATTAACGCTATCAGCATTATACATCCATGAATTGTGTTAACGGTCTGAGAATCATACATCCATGAATTGTGTTAACGGTCTGAGAATCATACATCCATGAATTGTGAGAACGTCTGAGTATCATACATCCATGAATTGTGATTAACGCTCTCAGCATTATACATCCATGAATTGTGATAACGGTCTGAGTAACATACATCCATGAATTGTGTTAACGGTCTGAGTATCATACATCCATGAATTGTGATCATACATCCATGAATTGTGATTAACGCTCTCAGCATTATACATCCATGAATTGCAATAACGGTCTGAGTAACATACATCCATGAATTGTGATCATACATCCATGAATTGTGTTAACGGTCTGAGAATCATACATCCATGAATTGTAATTAACGCTCTCAGCATTATACATCCATGAATTGCGATAACGGTCTGAGTAACACACATCCATGAATTGTGTTAACGGTCTGAGAATCATACATCCATGAATTGTGATTAACGCTCTCAGCATTATACATCCATGAATTGTGTTAACGGTCTGAGAATCATACATCCATGAATTGTGTTAACGGTCTGAGAATCATACATCCATGAATTGTGATTAACGCTATCAGCATTATACATCCATGAATTGTGTTAACGGTCTGAGAATCATACATCCATGAATTGTGATCATACATCCATGAATTCTGATAACGGTCTGAGTAACATACATCCATGAATTGTGTTAACGGTCTGAGAATCATACATCCATGAATTGTGATCATACATCCATGAATTCTGATAACGGTCTGAGTAACATACATCCATGAATTGTGTTAACGGTCTGAGAATCATACATCCATGAATTGTGATCATACATCCATGAATTCTGATAACGGTCTGAGTAACATACATCCATGAATTGTGTTAACGGTCTGAGAATCATACATCCATGATTTGTGATCATACATCCATGAATTCTGATAACGGTCTGAGTAACATACATCCATGAATTGTGTTAACGGTCTGAGAATCATACATCCATGAATTGTAAATAACGCTCTCAGCATTATACATCCATGAATTGCGATAACGGTCTGAGTAACACACATCCATGAATTGTGTTAACGGTCTGAGAATCATACATCCATGAATTGTTAATAACGATTTGAGTATCATACATCCATGAATTGTGAAAACGTCTGAGTATCATACATCCATGAATTGTGATAACGGTCTGAGAATCATACATCCATGAATTGTGATTAACGCTATCATCATTATACATCCATGAATTGTGTTAACGGTCTGAGAATCATACATCCATGAATTGTGAAAACGTCTGAGTATCATACATCCATGAATTGTGATTAACGCTATCAGCATTATACATCCATGAATTGTGTTAACGGTCTGAGAATCATACATCCATGAATTGTGATCATACATCCATGAATTCTGATAACGGTCTGAGTAACATACATCCATGAATTGTGTTAACGGTCTGAGAATCATACATCCATGATTTGTGATCATACATCCATGAATTCTGATAACGGTCTGAGTAACATACATCCATGAATTGTGTTAACGGTCTGAGAATCATACATCCATGAATTGTAATTAACGCTCTCAGCATTATACATCCATGAATTGCGATAACGGTCTGAGTAACATACATCCATGAATTGTGTTAACGGTCTGAGAATCATACATCCATGAATTGTGATTAACGCTCTCAGCATTATACATCCATGAATTGTGTTAACGGTCTGAGAATCATACATCCATGAATTGTGATAACGTCTGAGTATCATACATCCATGAATTGTGAGAACGTCTGAGTATCATACATCCATGAATTGTGATTAACGCTCTCAGCATTATACATCCATGAATTGCGATAACGGTCTGAGTAACACACATCCATGAATTGTGTTAACGGTCTGAGAATCATACATCCATGAATTGTGTTAACGGTCTGAGAATCATACATCCATGAATTGTAATTAACGCTCTCAGCATTATACATCCATGAATTGCGATAACGGTCTGAGTAACACACATCCATGAATTGTGTTAACGGTCTGAGAATCATACATCCATGAATTGTGATCATACATCCATGAATTCTGATAACGGTCTGAGTAACATACATCCATGAATTGTGTTAACGGTCTGAGAATCATACATCCATGATTTGTGATCATACATCCATGAATTCTGATAACGGTCTGAGTAACATACATCCATGAATTGTGTTAACGGTCTGAGAATCATACATCCATGAATTGTAAATATCGCTCTCAGCATTATACATCCATGAATTGCGATAACGGTCTGAGTAACACACATCCATGAATTGTGTTAACGGTCTGAGAATCATACATCCATGAATTGTAATCAACGCTCTCAACATTATACATCCATGAATTGCGACAACGATCTGAGTAACATACATCCATGAATTGTGTTAACGGTCTGAGAATCATACATCCATGAATTGTGAGAACGTCTGAGTATCACACATCCATGAATTGTGAGAACGGTTCCATAAATTGTTAATAATGATTTGAGTATCACACATCCATGAATTGTGAAAACGTCTGAGTATCGTACATCCATGAATTGTGAGAACGTCTGAGCATCATGCATCCATGATTGTGATTAACGCTATCATCATTATGCAAACATGAATTGTGTTAACGGTCTGAGAATCATACATCCATGAATTGTGAAAACGTCTGAGTATCATACATCCATGATTTGTGATTAACGCTATCAGCATTATACATCCATGAATTGTGTTAACGGTCTGAGAATCATACATCCATGAATTGTGATCATACATCCATGAATTCTGATAACGGTCTGAGTAACATACATCGATGAATTGTGTTAACGGTCTGAGAATCATACATCCATGATTTGTGATCATACATCCATGAATTCTGATAACGGTCTGAGTAACATACATCCATGAATTGTGATAACGGTCTGAGAATCATACATCCATGAATTGTAATTAACGCTCTCAGCATTATACATCCATGAATTGCGATAACGGTCTGTAACACACATCCATGAATTGTGTTAACGGTCTGAGAATCATACATCCATGAATTGTAATTAACGCTCTCAGCATTATACATCCATGAATTGCGATAACGATCTGAGTAACATACATCCATGAATTGTGTTAACGGTCTGAGAATCATACATCCATGAATTGTGAGAACGTCTGAGTATCATACATCCATGAATTGTGAGAACGGTTCCATAAATTGTTAATAATGATTTGAGTATCAACATCCATGAATTGTGAAAACGTCTGAGTATCATACATCCATGAATTGTGTTAACGGTCTGAGAATCATACATCCATGAATTGTGATTAACGCTCTCAGCATTATACATCCATGAATTGTGTTAACGGTCTGAGAATCATACATCCATGAATTGTGTTAACGGTCTGAGAATCATACATCCATGAATTGTGATTAACGCTCTCAGCATTATACATCCATGAATTGTGTTAACGGTCTGAGAATCATACATCCATGAATTGTGATCATACATCCATGAATTCTGATAACGGTCTGAGAATCATACATCCATGAATTGTGAGAACGCTGAGTATCATACATCCATGAATTGTGATTAACGCTCTCAGCATTATACATCCATGAATTGTGATAACGGTCTGAGTAACATACATCCATGAATTGTGTTAACGGTCTGAGTATCATACATCCATGAATTGTGATCATACATCCATGAATTCTGATTAGCGCTCTCAGCATTATACATCCATGAATTGCAATAACGGTCTGAGTAACACACATCCATGATTTGTGTTAACGGTCTGAGAATCATACATCCATGAATTGTGTTAACGGTCTGAGAATCATACATCCATGAATTGTAATTAACGCTCTCAGCATTATACATCCATGAATTGTGATAACGGTCTGAGTAACACACATCCATGAATTGTGTTAACGGTCTGAGAATCATACATCCATGAATTGTGATCATACATCCATGAATTCTGATAACGGTCTGAGTAACATACATCCATGAATTGTGTTAACGGTCTGAGAATCATACATCCATGATTTGTGATCATACATCCATGAATTCTGATAACGGTCTGAGTAACATACATCCATGAATTGTGTTAACGGTCTGAGAATCATACATCCATGAATTGTAAATAACGCTCTCAGCATTATACATCCATGAATTGCGATAACGGTCTGAGTAACACACATCCATGAATTGTGTTAACGGTCTGAGAATCATACATCCATGAATTGTAATTAACGCTCTCAACATTATACATCCATGAATTGCGACAACGATCTGAGTAACATACATCCATGAATTGTGTTAACGGTCTGAGAATCATACATCCATGAATTGTGAGAACGTCTGAGTATCACACATCCATGAATTGTGAGAACGGTTCCATAAATTGTTAATAATGATTTGAGTATCATACATCCATGAATTGTGAAAACGTCTGAGTATCGTACATCCATGAATTGTGAGAACGTCTGAGCATCATACATCCATGATTTGTGATTAACGCTATCATCATTATGCAAACATGAATTGTGTTAACGGTCTGAGAATCATACATCCATGAATTGTGAAAACGTCTGAGTATCATACATCCATGAATTGTGATTAACGCTATCAGCATTATACATCCATGAATTGTGTTAACGGTCTGAGAATCATACATCCATGAATTGTGATCATACATCCATGAATTCTGATAACGGTCTGAGTAACATACATCCATGAATTGTGTTAACGGTCTGAGAATCATACATCCATGATTTGTGATCATACATCCATGAATTCTGATAACGGTCTGAGTAACATACATCCATGAATTGTGATAACGGTCTGAGAATCATACATCCATGAATTGTGATAACGTCTGAGTATCATACATCCATGAATTGTGATTAACGCTCTCAGCATTATACATCCATGAATTGCGATAACGGTCTGAGTAACACACATCCATGAATTGTGTTAACGGTCTGAGAATCATACATCCATGAATTGTGTTAACGGTCTGAGAATCATACATCCATGAATTGTAATTAACGCTCTCAGCATTATACATCCATGAATTGCGATAACGGTCTGAGTAACACACATCCATGAATTGTGTTAACGGTCTGAGAATCATACATCCATGAATTGTGATCATACATCCATGAATTCTGATAACGGTCTGAGTAACATACATCCATGAATTGTGTTAACGGTCTGAGAATCATACATCCATGATTGTGATCATACATCCATGAATTCTGATAACGGTCTGAGTAACATACATCCATGAATTGTGTTAACGGTCTGAGAATCATACATCCATGAATTGTAAATATCGCTCTCAGCATTATACATCCATGAATTGTGATAACGGTCTGAGTAACACACATCCATGAATTGTGTTAACGGTCTGAGAATCATACATCCATGAATTGTAATCAACGCTCTCAACATTATACATCCATGAATTGCGATAACGATCTGAGTAACATACATCCATGAATTGTGTTAACGGTCTGAGAATCATACATCCATGAATTGTGAGAACGTCTGAGTATCACACATCCATGAATTGTGAGAACGGTTCCATAAATTGTTAATAATGATTTGAGTATCACACATCCATGAATTGTGAAAACGTCTGAGTATCGTACATCCATGAATTGTGAGAACGTCTGAGCATCATGCATCCATGATTTGTGATTAACGCTATCATCATTATACATCCATGAATTGTGTTAACGGTCTGGGAATCATACATCCATGAATTGTGAAAACGTCTGAGTATCGTACATCCATGATTTGTGATTAACGCTATCAGCATTATACATCCATGAATTGTGTTAACGGTCTGAGAATCATACATCCATGAATTGTGATCATACATCCATGAATTCTGATAACGGTCTGAGTAACATACATCGATGAATTGTGTTAACGGTCTGAGAATCATACATCCATGATTTGTGATCATACATCCATGAATTCTGATAACGGTCTGAGTAACATACATCCATGAATTGTGTTAACGGTCTGAGAATCATACATCCATGAATTGTAATTAACGCTCTCAGCATTATACATCCATGAATTGCGATAACGGTCTGAGTAACACACATCCATGAATTGTGTTAACGGTCTGAGAATCATACATCCATGAATTGTAATTAACGCTCTCAGCATTATACATCCATGAATTGCGATAACGGTCTGAGTAACATACATCCATGAATTGTGTTAACGGTCTGAGAATCATACATCCATGAATTGTGAGAACGTCTGAGTATCATACATCCATGAATTGTGAGAACGGTTCCATAAATTGTTAATAATGATTTGAGTATCACACATCCATGAATTGTGAAAACGTCTGAGTATCATACATCCATGAATTGTGTTAACGGTCTGAGAATCATACATCCATGAATTGTGATTAACGCTCTCAGCATTATACATCCATGAATTGTGTTAACGGTCTGAGAATCATACATCCATGAATTGTGATTAACGCTATCAGCATTATACATCCATGAATTGTGTTAACGGTCTGAGAATCATACATCCATGAATTGTGATCATACATCCATGAATTCTGATAACGGTCTGAGTAACATACATCCATGAATTGTGTTAACGGTCTGAGAATCATACATCCATGAATTGTGATCATACATCCATGAATTCTGATAACGGTCTGAGTAACATACATCCATGAATTGTGTTAACGGTCTGAGAATCATACATCCATGAATTGTGATCATACATCCATGAATTCTGATAACGGTCTGAGTAACATACATCCATGAATTGTGTTAACGGTCTGAGAATCATACATCCATGATTTGTGATCATACATCCATGAATTCTGATAACGGTCTGAGTAACATACATCCATGAATTGTGTTAACGGTCTGAGAATCATACATCCATGAATTGTAATTAACGCTCTCAGCATTATACATCCATGAATTGATAACGGTCTGAGTAACACACATCCATGAATTGTGTTAACGGTCTGAGAATCATACATCCATGAATTGTAATTAACGCTCTCAGCATTATACATCCATGAATTGCGATAACGGTCTGAGTAACATACATCCATGAATTGTGTTAACGGTCTGAGAATCATACATCCATGAATTGTGAGAACGTCTGAGTATCATACATCCATGAATTGTGAGAACGGTTCCATGAATTGTTAATAACGATTTGAGTATCATACATCCATGAATTGTGAAACGTCTGAGTATCATACATCCATGAATTGTGTTAACGTCTGAGCATCATACATCCATGAATTGTGATTAACGCTCTCAGCATTATACATCCATGAATTGTGTTAACGGTCTGAGAATCATACATCCATGAATTGTGTTAACGTCTGAGTATCATACATCCATGAATTGTGATTAACGCTATCAGCATTATACATCCATGAATTGTGTTAACGGTCTGAGAATCATACATCCATGAATTGTGATCATACATCCATGAATTCTGATAACGGTCTGAGTAACATACATCCATGAATTGTGTTAACGGTCTGAGAATCATACATCCATGATTTGTGATCATACATCCATGAATTCTGATAACGGTCTGAGTAACATACATCCATGAATTGTGTTAACGGTCTGAGAATCATACATCCATGAATTGTAATTAACGCTCTCAGCATTATACATCCATGAATTGCGATAACGGTCTGAGTAACACACATCCATGAATTGTGTTAACGGTCTGAGAATCATACATCCATGAATTGTAATTAACGCTCTCAGCATTATACATCCATGAATTGCGATAACGATCTGAGTAACATACATCCATGAATTGTGTTAACGGTCTGAGAATCATACATCCATGAATTGTGAGAACGTCTGAGTATCATACATCCATGAATTGTGAGAACGTTCCATAAATTGTTAATAATGATTTGTATCACACATCCATGAATTGTGATAACGTCTGAGTATCATACATCCATGAATTGTGTTAACGGTCTGAGAATCATACATCCATGAATTGTAATTAACGCTCTCAGCATTATACATCCATGAATTGTGTTAACGGTCTGAGAATCATACATCCATGAATTGTGTTAACGGTCTGAGAATCATACATCCATGAATTGTGATTAACGCTCTCAGCATTATACATCCATGAATTGTGTTAACGGTCTGAGAATCATACATCCATGAATTGTGATCATACATCCATGAATTCTGATAACGGTCTGAGTAACATACATCCATGAATTGTGTTAACGGTCTGAGAATCATACATCCATGAATTGTGATCATACATCCATGAATTCTGATAACGGTCTGAGTAACATACATCCATGAATTGTGTTAACGGTCTGAGAATCATACATCCATGAATTGTGATCATACATCCATGAATTCTGATAACGGTCTGAGTAACATACATCCATGAATTGTGTTAACGGTCTGAGAATCATACATCCATGATTTGTGATCATACATCCATGAATTCTGATAACGGTCTGAGTAACATACATCCATGAATTGTGTTAACGGTCTGAGAATCATACATCCATGAATTGTAATTAACGCTCTCAGCATTATACATCCATGAATTGCGATAACGGTCTGAGTAACATACATCCATGAATTGTGTTAACGGTCTGAGAATCATACATCCATGAATTGTGATAACGTCTGAGTATCACACATCCATGAATTGTGAGAACGGTTCCATAAATTGTTAATAATGATTTGAGTATCACACATCCATGAATTGTGAAACGTCTGAGTATCATACATCCATGAATTGTGATAACGGTCTGAGCATCATACATCCATGATTGTGATTAACGTCATCATTATACATCCATGAATTGTGTTAACGGTCTGAGAATCATACATCCATGAATTGTGAAAACGTCTGAGTATCATACATCCATGAATTGTGATTAACGCTCTCAGCATTATACATCCATGAATTGTGTTAACGGTCTGAGAATCATACATCCATGAATTGTGATCATACATCCATGAATTCTGATAACGGTCTGAGTAACATACATCCATGAATTGTGTTAACGGTCTGAGAATCATACATCCATGATTTGTGATCATACATCCATGAATTCTGATAACGGTCTGAGTAACATACATCCATGAATTGTGTTAACGGTCTGAGAATCATACATCCATGAATTGTAATTAACGCTCTCAGCATTATACATCCATGAATTGCGATAACGGTCTGAGTAACATACATCCATGAATTGTGTTAACGGTCTGAGAATCATACATCCATGAATTGTAATTAACGCTCTCAGCATTATACATCCATGAATTGTGTTAACGGTCTGAGAATCATACATCCATGAATTGTGATAACGTCTGAGTATCATACATCCATGAATTGTGACGCTCTCAGCATTATACATCCATGAATTGTGATAACGGTCTGAGTAACATACATCCATGAATTGTGTTAACGGTCTGAGAATCATACATCCATGAATTGTGATTAACGCTATCAGCATTATACATCCATGAATTGTGTTAACGGTCTGAGTAACATACATCCATGAATTGTGTTAACGGTCTGAGAATCATACATCCATGAATTGTGTTAACGGTCTGAGTAACATACATCCATGAATTGTGTTAACGGTCTGAGAATCATACATCCATGAATTGTTAACGCTCTCAGCATTATACATCCATGAATTGTGATAACGGTCTGAGTAACATACATCCATGAATTGTAATAACGGTCTGAGAATCATACATCCATGAATTGTGATAACGTCTGAGTATCATACATCCATGAATTGTGATTAACGGTCTGAGCATTATACATCCATGAATTGTGTTAACGGTCTGAGAATCATACATCCATGAATTGTGATTAACGCTCTCAGCATTATACATCCATGAATTGCAATAACGGTCTGAGAATCATACATCCATGAATTGTGATCATACATCCATGAATTCTGATAACGGTCTGAGTAACATACATCCATGAATTGTGTTAACGGTCTGAGAATCATACATCCATGAATTGTAATTAACGCTCTCAGCATTATACATCCATGAATTGTGATAACGGTCTGAGTAACATACATCCATGAATTGTGTTAACGGTCTGAGAATCATACATCCATGAATTGTGATTAACGCTCTCAGCATTATACATCCATGAATTGTGTTAACGGTCTCAGCATCATACATCCATGAATTGTGATTAACGCTCTCAGCATTATACATCCATGAATTGCGATAACGGTCTGAGTAACACACATCCATGAATTGTGTTAACGGTCTGAGAATCATACATCCATGAATTGTGATTAACGCTCTCAGCATTATACATCCATGAATTGATAACGGTCTGAGTAACATACATCCATGAATTGTGTTAACGGTCTGAGAATCATACATCCATGAATTGTGAGAACGCTGAGTATCATACATCCATGAATTGTGATTAACGTCTGCATTATACATCCATGAATTGTGATAACGGTCTGAGAATCATACATCCATGAATTGTATTAACGCTCTCAGCATTATACATCCATGAATTGTGATAACGGTCTGAGAATCATACATCCATGAATTGTGATTAACGCTCTCAGCATTATACATCCATGAATTGTGTTAACGGTCTGAGAATCATACATCCATGAATTGTGATCATACATCCATGAATTCTGATAACGGTCTGAGAATCATACATCCATGAATTGTGAGAACGCTGAGTATCATACATCCATGAATTGTGATTAACGCTATCAGCATTATACATCCATGAATTCTGATAACGGTCTGAAAATCATACATCCATGAATTGTAATTAACGCTCTCAGCATTATACATCCATGAATTGCGATAACGGTCTGAGTAACACACATCCATGAATTGTGTTAACGGTCTGAGTATCATACATCCATGAATTGTGATCATACATCCATGAATTCTGATTACGCTCTCAGCATTATACATCCATGAATTGCAATAACGGTCTGAGTAACACACATCCATGAATTGTGATCATACATCCATGAATTGTGTTAACGGTCTGAGAATCATACATCCATGAATTGTAATTAACGCTCTCAGCATTATACATCCATGAATTGCGATAACGGTCTGAGTAACACACATCCATGAATTGTGTTAACGGTCTGAGAATCATACATCCATGAATTGTGATCATACATCCATGAATTCTGATAACGGTCTGAGTAACATACATCCATGAATTGTGTTAACGGTCTGAGAATCATACATCCATGAATTGTAAATACGCTCTCAGCATTATACATCCATGAATTGCGATAACGGTCTGAGTAACACACATCCATGAATTGTGTTAACGGTCTGAGAATCATACATCCATGAATTGTAATAACGCTCTCAGCATTATACATCCATGAATTGCGACAACGATCTGAGTAACATACATCCATGAATTGTGTTAACGGTCTGAGAATCATACATCCATGAATTGTGAGAACGTCTGAGTATCACACATCCATGAATTGTGAGAACGGTTCCATAAATTGTTAATAATGATTTGAGTATCACACATCCATGAATTGTGAAAACGTCTGAGTATCGTACATCCATGAATTGTGAGTAACGGTCTGAGCATCATACATCCATGAATTGTGATTAACGCTATCATCATTATGCATCCATGAATTGTGTTAACGGTCTGAGAATCATACATCCATGAATTGTGAAAACGTCTGAGTATCATACATCCATGATTTGTGATTAACGCTATCAGCATTATACATCCATGAATTGTGTTAACGGTCTGAGAATCATACATCCATGAATTGTGATAACGGTCTGAGTATCATACATCCATGAATTGTGATTAACGCTCTCAGCATTATACATCCATGAATTGTGATAACGGTCTGAGTAATACACATCCATGAATTGTGTTAACGGTCTGAGAATCATACATCCATGAATTGTGATTAACGCTCTCAGCATTATACATCCATGAATTGCGATAACGGTCTGAGTAACACACATCCATGAATTGTGTTAACGGTCTGAGAATCATACATCCATGAATTGTGATTAACGCTCTCAGCATTATACATCCATGAATTGTGTTAACGGTCTGAGAATCATACATCCATGAATTGTGTTAACGGTCTGAGAATCATACATCCATGAATTGTGTTAACGGTCTGAGAATCATACATCCATGAATTGTGATTAACGCTCTCAGCATTATACATCCATGAATTGTGATCATACATCCATGAATTGTGATAACGGTCTGAGTAACATACATCCATGAATTGTGTTAACGGTCTGAGAATCATACATCCATGAATTGTGATCATACATCCATGAATTGTGATAACGGTCTGAGAATCATACATCCATGAATTGTGAGAACGTCTGAGTATCATACATCCATGAATTGTGATTAACGCTATCAGCATTATACATCCATGAATTGTGATAACGGTCTGAGAATCATACATCCATGAATTGTAATTAACGCTCTCAGCATTATACATCCATGAATTGTGATAACGGTCTGAGTAACATACATCCATGAATTGTGTTAACGGTCTGAGAATCATGCATCCATGAATTGTGATCATACATCCATGAATTCTGATAACGGTCTGAGAATCATACATCCATGAATTGTGAGAACGCTGAGTATCATACATCCATGAATTGTGATTAACGCTATCAGCATTATACATCCATGAATTCTGATAACGGTCTGAAAATCATACATCCATGAATTGTAATTAACGCTCTCAGCATTATACATCCATGAATTGCGATAACGGTCTGAGTAACACACATCCATGAATTGTGTTAACGGTCTGAGTATCATACATCCATGAATTGTGATCATACATCCATGAATTCTGATTAGCGCTCTCAGCATTATACATCCATGAATTGCAATAACGGTCTGAGTAACACACATCCATGATTTGTGTTAACGGTCTGAGAATCATACATCCATGAATTGTGTTAACGGTCTGAGAATCATACATCCATGAATTGTAATTAACGCTCTCAGCATTATACATCCATGAATTGCGATAACGGTCTGAGTAACACACATCCATGAATTGTGTTAACGGTCTGAGAATCATACATCCATGAATTGTGATCATACATCCATGAATTCTGATAACGGTCTGAGTAACATACATCCATGAATTGTGTTAACGGTCTGAGAATCATACATCCATGATTTGTGATCATACATCCATGAATTCTGATAACGGTCTGAGTAACACACATCCATGAATTGTGTTAACGGTCTGAGAATCATACATCCATGAATTGTAATCAACGCTCTCAGCATTATACATCCATGAATTGCGACAACGATCTGAGTAACATACATCCATGAATTGTGTTAACGGTCTGAGAATCATACATCCATGAATTGTGAGAACGTCTGAGTATCACACATCCATGAATTGTGAGAACGGTTCCATAAATTGTTAATAATGATTTGAGTATCACACATCCATGAATTGTGAAAACGTCTGAGTATCGTACATCCATGAATTGTGAGAACGTCTGAGCATCATGCATCCATGATTGTGATTAACGCTATCATCATTATGCAAACATGAATTGTGTTAACGGTCTGGGAATCATACATCCATGAATTGTGAAAACGTCTGAGTATCATACATCCATGATTTGTGATTAACGCTATCAGCATTATACATCCATGAATTGTGTTAACGGTCTGAGAATCATACATCCATGAATTGTGATCATACATCCATGAATTCTGATAACGGTCTGAGTAACATACATCCATGAATTGTGTTAACGGTCTGAGAATCATACATCCATGATTTGTGATCATACATCCATGAATTCTGATAACGGTCTGAGTAACATACATCCATGAATTGTGTTAACGGTCTGAGAATCATACATCCATGAATTGTAATTAACGCTCTCAGCATTATACATCCATGAATTGTGTTAACGGTCTGAGAATCATACATCCATGAATTGTGTTAACGGTCTGAGAATCATACATCCATGAATTGTGATTAACGCTCTCAGCATTATACATCCATGAATTGTGTTAACGGTCTGAGAATCATACATCCATGAATTGTGATCATACATCCATGAATTCTGATAACGGTCTGAGTAACATACATCCATGAATTGTGTTAACGGTCTGAGAATCATACATCCATGAATTGTGATCATACATCCATGAATTCTGATAACGGTCTGAGAATCATACATCCATGAATTGTGAATAACGGTCTGAGTATCATACATCCATGAATTGTGATTAACGGTCTCAGCATTATACATCCATGAATTGTGATAACGGTCTGAGAATCATACATCCATGAATTGTAATTAACGCTCTCAGCATTATACATCCATGAATTGTGATAACGGTCTGAGTAACATACATCCATGAATTGTGTTAACGGTCTGAGAATCATACATCCATGAATTGTGATCATACATCCATGAATTCTGATAACGGTCTGAGAATCATACATCCATGAATTGTGAGAACGTCTGAGTATCATACATCCATGAATTGTGATTAACGCTATCAGCATTATACATCCATGAATTGTGTTAACGGTCTGAGAATCATACATCCATGAATTGTAATTAACGCTCTCAGCATTATACATCCATGAATTGCGATAACGGTCTGAGTAACACACATCCATGAATTGTGTTAACGGTCTGAGAATCATACATCCATGAATTGTGATCATACATCCATGAATTTGATTAACGCTCTCAGCATTATACATCCATGAATTGCGATAACGGTCTGAGTAACACACATCCATGAATTGTGTTAACGGTCTGAGAATCATACATCCATGAATTGTGTTAACGGTCTGAGAATCATACATCCATGAATTGTAATTAACGCTCTCAGCATTATACATCCATGAATTGTGATAACGGTCTGAGTAACACACATCCATGAATTGTGTTAACGGTCTGAGAATCATACATCCATGAATTGTGATCATAC
Source organism: Brugia pahangi (assembly GCA_012070555.1). Lineage (NCBI taxonomy): Eukaryota > Metazoa > Nematoda > Chromadorea > Rhabditida > Onchocercidae > Brugia > Brugia pahangi. The sequence continues at coordinate 87,908 of JAAVKF010000050.1, read as the reverse complement.
ATCCATGAATTCTGATAACGGTCTGAGTAACATACATCCATGAATTGTGTTAACGGTCTGAGAATCATACATCCATGAATTTGATCATACATCCATGAATTCTGATAACGGTCTGAGTAACATACATCCATGAATTGTGTTAACGGTCTGAGAATCATACATCCATGAATTGTGATAACGTCTGAGTATCATACATCCATGAATTGTGATAACGGTCCATAAATTGTTAATAATGATTTGAGTCATACATCCATGAATTGTGATAACGGTCTGAGTATCATACATCCATGAATTGTGATAACGTCTGAGCATCATACATCCATGAATTGTGATTAACGCTATCATCATTATACATCCATGAATTGTGTTAACGGTCTGAGAATCATACATCCATGAATTGTGAAAACGTCTGAGTATCATACATCCATGAATTGTGATTAACGCTCTCAGCATTATACATCCATGAATTGTGTTAACGGTCTGAGAATCATACATCCATGAATTGTGATCATACATCCATGAATTCTGATAACGGTCTGAGTAACATACATCCATGAATTGTGTTAACGGTCTGAGAATCATACATCCATGATTTGTGATCATACATCCATGAATTGTGATAACGGTCTGAGTAACATACATCCATGAATTGTATTAACGCTCTGAGCATTATACATCCATGAATTGTGTTAACGGTCTGAGAATCATACATCCATGAATTGTGTTAACGGTCTGAGAATCATACATCCATGAATTGTGATTAACGCTCTCAGCATTATACATCCATGAATTGTGATAACGGTCTGAGTAACATACATCCATGAATTGTGTTAACGGTCTGAGAATCATACATCCATGAATTGTAATTAACGCTATCAGCATTATACATCCATGAATTGTGTTAACGGTCTGAGTAACATACATCCATGAATTGTGTTAACGGTCTGAGAATCATACATCCATGAATTGTGATAACGGTCTGAGTAACATACATCCATGAATTGTGTTAACGGTCTGAGAATCATACATCCATGAATTGTAATTAACGCTCTCAGCATTATACATCCATGAATTGTGATAACGGTCTGAGTAACATACATCCATGAATTGTGTTAACGGTCTGAGAATCATACATCCATGAATTGTGAGAACGTCTGAGTATCATACATCCATGAATTGTGATTAACGCTCTCAGCATTATACATCCATGAATTGTGTTAACGGTCTGAGAATCATACATCCATGAATTGTGATTAACGCTCTCAGCATTATACATCCATGAATTGATAACGGTCTGAGAATCATACATCCATGAATTGTGATCATACATCCATGAATTCTGATAACGGTCTGTAACATACATCCATGAATTGTGTTAACGGTCTGAGAATCATACATCCATGAATTGTGATTAACGCTCTCAGCATTATACATCCATGAATTGTGATAACGGTCTGAGTAACATACATCCATGAATTGTGTTAACGGTCTGAGAATCATACATCCATGAATTGTGATTAACGCTCTCATTATACATCCATGAATTGTGATTAACGGTCTCAGAATCATACATCCATGAATTGTGATTAACGGTCTCAGCATTATACATCCATGAATTGTAACGGTCTGAGTATCATACATCCATGAATTGTGTTAACGGTCTGAGAATCATACATCCATGAATTGTGATAACGGTCTGAGTATCATACATCCATGAATTGTGATTAACGCTCTCAGCATTATACATCCATGAATTGTGATAACGGTCTGAGAATCATACATCCATGAATTGTGATTAACGCTCTCAGCATTATACATCCATGAATTGTGATAACGGTCTGAGTAACATACATCCATGAATTGTGATTAACGCTATCAGCATTATACATCCATGAATTGTGTTAACGGTCTGAGAATCATACATCCATGAATTGTGATCATACATCCATGAATTCTGATAACGGTCTGAGTAACATACATCCATGAATTGTGTTAACGGTCTGAGAATCATACATCCATGAATTGTGATCATACATCCATGAATTCTGATAACGGTCTGAGAATCATACATCCATGAATTGTGAGAACGTCTGAGTATCATACATCCATGAATTGTGATTAACGCTATCAGCATTATACATCCATGAATTGTGATAACGGTCTGAAAATCATACATCCATGAATTGTAATTAACGCTCTCAGCATTATACATCCATGAATTCTGATAACGGTCTGAGTAACATACATCCATGAATTGTGTTAACGGTCTGAGAATCATACATCCATGAATTGTGATCATACATCCATGAATTCTGATAACGGTCTGAGAATCATACATCCATGAATTGTGAGAACGCTGAGTATCATACATCCATGAATTGTGATTAACGCTATCAGCATTATACATCCATGAATTGTGATAACGGTCTGAGTAACATACATCCATGAATTGTGTTAACGGTCTGAGTATCATACATCCATGAATTGTGATCATACATCCATGAATTCTGATTAGCGCTCTCAGCATTATACATCCATGAATTGCAATAACGGTCTGAGTAACACACATCCATGATTTGTGTTAACGGTCTGAGAATCATACATCCATGAATTGTGTTGACGGTCTGAGAATCATACATCCATGAATTGTAATTAACGCTCTCAGCATTATACATCCATGAATTGCGATAACGGTCTGAGTAACACACATCCATGAATTGTGTTAACGGTCTGAGAATCATACATCCATGAATTGTGATCATACATCCATGAATTCTGATAACGGTCTGAGTAACATACATCCATGAATTGTGTTAACGGTCTGAGAATCATACATCCATGATTTGTGATCATACATCCATGAATTCTGATAACGGTCTGAGTAACATACATCCATGAATTGTAAATATCGCTCTCAGCATTATACATCCATGAATTGCGATAACGGTCTGAGTAACACACATCCATGAATTGTGTTAACGGTCTGAGAATCATACATCCATGAATTGTAATCAACGCTCTCAACATTATACATCCATGAATTGCGACAACGATCTGAGTAACATACATCCATGAATTGTGTTAACGGTCTGAGAATCATACATCCATGAATTGTGAGAACGTCTGAGTATCACACATCCATGAATTGTGAGAACGGTTCCATAAATTGTTAATAATGATTTGAGTATCACACATCCATGAATTGTGAAAACGTCTGAGTATCGTACATCCATGAATTGTGAGAACGTCTGAGCATCATGCATCCATGATTTGTGATTAACGCTATCATCATTATGCAAACATGAATTGTGTTAACGGTCTGGGAATCATACATCCGTGAATTGTGAAAACGTCTGAGTATCGTACATCCATGATTTGTGATTAACGCTATCAGCATTATACATCCATGAATTGTGTTAACGGTCTGAGAATCATACATCCATGAATTGTGATCATACATCCATGAATTCTGATAACGGTCTGAGTAACATACATCCATGAATTGTGTTAACGGTCTGAGAATCATACATCCATGATTTGTGATCATACATCCATGAATTCTGATAACGGTCTGAGTAACATACATCCATGAATTGTGATAACGGTCTGAGAATCATACATCCATGAATTGTAATTAACGCTCTCAGCATTATACATCCATGAATTGCGATAACGGTCTGAGTAACACACATCCATGAATTGTGTTAACGGTCTGAGAATCATACATCCATGAATTGTAATTAACGCTCTCAGCATTATACATCCATGAATTGCGACAACGATCTGAGTAGCATACATCCATGAATTGTGTTAACGGTCTGAGAATCATACATCCATGAATTGTGAGAACGTCTGAGTATCATACATCCATGAATTGTGAGAACGGTTCCATAAATTGTTAATAATGATTTGAGTATCACACATCCATGAATTGTGAAAACGTCTGAGTATCATACATCCATGAATTGTGTTGACGGTCTGAGAATCATACATCCATGAATTGTAATTAACGCTCTCAGCATTACACATCCATGAATTGTGTTAACGGTCTGAGAATCATACATCCATGAATTGTGTTAACGGTCTGAGAATCATACATCCATGATTTGTGATTAACGCTATCAGCATTATACATCCATGAATTGTGTTAACGGTCTGAGAATCATACATCCATGAATTGTGATCATACATCCATGAATTCTGATAACGGTCTGAGAATCATACATCCATGAATTGTGATAACGGTCTGAGTAACATACATCCATGAATTGTGTTAACGGTCTGAGTATCATACATCCATGAATTGTGATCATACATCCATGAATTCTGATTAGCGCTCTCAGCATTATACATCCATGAATTGCAATAACGGTCTGAGTAACACACATCCATGATTTGTGTTAACGGTCTGAGAATCATACATCCATGAATTGTGTTGACGGTCTGAGAATCATACATCCATGAATTGTAATTAACGCTCTCAGCATTATACATCCATGAATTGCGATAACGGTCTGAGTAACACACATCCATGAATTGTGTTAACGGTCTGAGAATCATACATCCATGAATTGTGATCATACATCCATGAATTCTGATAACGGTCTGAGTAACATACATCGATGAATTGTGTTAACGGTCTGAGAATCATACATCCATGATTTGTGATCATACATCCATGAATTCTGATAACGGTCTGAGTAACATACATCCATGAATTGTGTTAACGGTCTGAGAATCATACATCCATGAATTGTAAATATCGCTCTCAGCATTATACATCCATGAATTGCGATAACGGTCTGAGTAACACACATCCATGAATTGTGTTAACGGTCTGAGAATCATACATCCATGAATTGTAATCAACGCTCTCAACATTATACATCCATGAATTGCGATCTGAGTAACATACATCCATGAATTGTGTTAACGGTCTGAGAATCATACATCCATGAATTGTGAGAACGTCTGAGTATCACACATCCATGAATTGTGAGAACGGTTCCATAAATTGTTAATAATGATTTGAGTATCACACATCCATGAATTGTGAAAACGTCTGAGTATCGTACATCCATGAATTGTGAGAACGTCTGAGCATCATGCATCCATGATTTGTGATTAACGCTATCATCATTATGCAAACATGAATTGTGTTAACGGTCTGGGAATCATACATCCATGAATTGTGAAAACGTCTGAGTATCGTACATCCATGATTTGTGATTAACGCTATCAGCATTATACATCCATGAATTGTGTTAACGGTCTGAGAATCATACATCCATGAATTGTGATTAACGCTATCAGCATTATACATCCATGAATTGTGTTAACGGTCTGAGAATCATACATCCATGAATTGTGATCATACATCCATGAATTCTGATAACGGTCTGAGTAACATACATCCATGAATTGTGTTAACGGTCTGAGAATCATACATCCATGAATTGTGATCATACATCCATGAATTCTGATAACGGTCTGAGTAACACACATCCATGAATTGTGTTAACGGTCTGAGAATCATACATCCATGAATTGTGATCATACATCCATGAATTCTGATAACGGTCTGAGTAACATACATCCATGAATTGTGTTAACGGTCTGAGAATCATACATCCATGATTTGTGATCATACATCCATGAATTCTGATAACGGTCTGAGTAACATACATCCATGAATTGTGTTAACGGTCTGAGAATCATACATCCATGAATTGTAATTAACGCTCTCAGCATTATACATCCATGAATTGCGATAACGGTCTGAGTAACACACATCCATGAATTGTGTTAACGGTCTGAGAATCATACATCCATGAATTGTGATTAACGCTCTCAGCATTATACATCCATGAATTGTGATTAACGCTCTCAGCATTATACATCCATGAATTGTGATTAACGCTCTCAGCATTATACATCCATGAATTGCAATAACGGTCTGAGTAACACACATCCATGAATTGTGTTAACGGTCTGAGAATCATACATCCATGAATTGTGAGAACGCTGAGTATCATACATCCATGAATTGTGATTAACGCTATCAGCATTATACATCCATGAATTGTGATAACGGTCTGAGTAACATACATCCATGATTTGTGATTAACGCTATCAGCATTATACATCCATGAATTGTGTTAACGGTCTGAGAATCATACATCCATGAATTGTGATCATACATCCATGAATTCTGATAACGGTCTGAGTAACATACATCCATGAATTGTGTTAACGGTCTGAGAATCATACATCCATGAATTGTGATCATACATCCATGAATTCTGATAACGGTCTGAGAATCATACATCCATGAATTGTGAGAACGCTGAGTATCATACATCCATGAATTGTGATTAACGCTATCAGCATTATACATCCATGAATTCTGATAACGGTCTGAAAATCATACATCCATGAATTGTAATTAACGCTCTCAGCATTATACATCCATGAATTCTGATAACGGTCTGAGTAACATACATCCATGAATTGTGTTAACGGTCTGAGAATCATACATCCATGAATTGTGATCATACATCCATGAATTCTGATAACGGTCTGAGAATCATACATCCATGAATTGTGAGAACGCTGAGTATCATACATCCATGAATTGTGATTAACGCTATCAGCATTATACATCCATGAATTCTGATAACGGTCTGAGTAACATACATCCATGAATTGTGTTAACGGTCTGAGAATCATACATCCATGAATTGTAATTAACGCTCTCAGCATTATACATCCATGAATTGCGATAACGGTCTGAGTAACACACATCCATGAATTGTGTTAACGGTCTGAGAATCATACATCCATGAATTGTGATCATACATCCATGAATTCTGATAACGGTCTGAGTAACATACATCGATGAATTGTGTTAACGGTCTGAGAATCATACATCCATGATTTGTGATCATACATCCATGAATTCTGATAACGGTCTGAGTAACATACATCCATGAATTGTGTTAACGGTCTGAGAATCATACATCCATGAATTGTAAATATCGCTCTCAGCATTATACATCCATGAATTGCGATAACGGTCTGAGTAACACACATCCATGAATTGTGTTAACGGTCTGAGAATCATACATCCATGAATTGTAATCAACGCTCTCAACATTATACATCCATGAATTGCGATCTGAGTAACATACATCCATGAATTGTGTTAACGGTCTGAGAATCATACATCCATGAATTGTGAGAACGTCTGAGTATCACACATCCATGAATTGTGAGAACGGTTCCATAAATTGTTAATAATGATTTGAGTATCACACATCCATGAATTGTGAAAACGTCTGAGTATCGTACATCCATGAATTGTGAGAACGTCTGAGCATCATGCATCCATGATTTGTGATTAACGCTATCATCATTATGCAAACATGAATTGTGTTAACGGTCTGGGAATCATACATCCATGAATTGTGAAAAGGTCTGAGTATCATACATCCATGATTTGTGATTAACGCTATCAGCATTATACATCCATGAATTGTGTTAACGGTCTGAGAATCATACATCCATGAATTGTGATTAACGCTATCAGCATTATACATCCATGAATTGTGTTAACGGTCTGAGAATCATACATCCATGAATTGTGATCATACATCCATGAATTCTGATAACGGTCTGAGTAACATACATCCATGAATTGTGTTAACGGTCTGAGAATCATACATCCATGAATTGTGATCATACATCCATGAATTCTGATAACGGTCTGAGTAACACACATCCATGAATTGTGTTAACGGTCTGAGAATCATACATCCATGAATTGTGATCATACATCCATGAATTCTGATAACGGTCTGAGTAACATACATCCATGAATTGTGTTAACGGTCTGAGAATCATACATCCATGATTTGTGATCATACATCCATGAATTCTGATAACGGTCTGAGTAACATACATCCATGAATTGTGTTAACGGTCTGAGAATCATACATCCATGAATTGTAATTAACGCTCTCAGCATTATACATCCATGAATTGCGATAACGGTCTGAGTAACACACATCCATGAATTGTGTTAACGGTCTGAGAATCATACATCCATGAATTGTAATTAACGCTCTCAGCATTATACATCCATGAATTGTGATTAACGCTATCAGCATTATACATCCATGAATTGTGATTAACGCTCTCAGCATTATACATCCATGAATTGTGATAACGGTCTGAGTAACACACATCCATGAATTGTGTTAACGGTCTGAGAATCATACATCCATGAATTGTGAGAACGCTGAGTATCATACATCCATGAATTGTGATTAACGCTCTCAGCATTATACATCCATGAATTGTGATAACGGTCTGAAAATCATACATCCATGAATTGTAATTAACGCTCTCAGCATTATACATCCATGAATTGTGATAACGGTCTGAGTAACATACATCCATGATTTGTGATTAACGCTATCAGCATTATACATCCATGAATTGTGTTAACGGTCTGAGAATCATACATCCATGAATTGTGATCATACATCCATGAATTCTGATAACGGTCTGAGTAACATACATCCATGAATTGTGTTAACGGTCTGAGAATCATGCATCCATGAATTGTGATCATACATCCATGAATTCTGATAACGGTCTGAGAATCATACATCCATGAATTGTGAGAACGCTGAGTATCATACATCCATGAATTGTGATTAACGCTATCAGCATTATACATCCATGAATTCTGATAACGGTCTGAAAATCATACATCCATGAATTGTAATTAACGCTCTCAGCATTATACATCCATGAATTCTGATAACGGTCTGAGTAACATACATCCATGAATTGTGTTAACGGTCTGAGAATCATACATCCATGAATTGTGATCATACATCCATGAATTCTGATAACGGTCTGAGAATCATACATCCATGAATTGTGAGAACGCTGAGTATCATACATCCATGAATTGTGATTAACGCTATCAGCATTATACATCCATGAATTGTGATAACGGTCTGAGTAACATACATCCATGAATTGTGTTAACGGTCTGAGTATCATACATCCATGAATTGTGATCATACATCCATGAATTCTGATTAGCGCTCTCAGCATTATACATCCATGAATTGCAATAACGGTCTGAGTAACACACATCCATGATTTGTGTTAACGGTCTGAGAATCATACATCCATGAATTGTGTTGACGGTCTGAGAATCATACATCCATGAATTGTAATTAACGCTCTCAGCATTATACATCCATGAATTGCGATAACGGTCTGAGTAACACACATCCATGAATTGTGTTAACGGTCTGAGAATCATACATCCATGAATTGTGATCATACATCCATGAATTCTGATAACGGTCTGAGTAACATACATCGATGAATTGTGTTAACGGTCTGAGAATCATACATCCATGATTTGTGATCATACATCCATGAATTCTGATAACGGTCTGAGTAACATACATCCATGAATTGTGTTAACGGTCTGAGAATCATACATCCATGAATTGTAAATATCGCTCTCAGCATTATACATCCATGAATTGCGATAACGGTCTGAGTAACACACATCCATGAATTGTGTTAACGGTCTGAGAATCATACATCCATGAATTGTAATCAACGCTCTCAACATTATACATCCATGAATTGCGACAACGATCTGAGTAACATACATCCATGAATTGTGTTAACGGTCTGAGAATCATACATCCATGAATTGTGAGAACGTCTGAGTATCACACATCCATGAATTGTGAGAACGGTTCCATAAATTGTTAATAATGATTTGAGTATCACACATCCATGAATTGTGAAAACGTCTGAGTATCGTACATCCATGAATTGTGAGAACGTCTGAGCATCATGCATCCATGATTTGTGATTAACGCTATCATCATTATGCAAACATGAATTGTGTTAACGGTCTGGGAATCATACATCCGTGAATTGTGAAAACGTCTGAGTATCGTACATCCATGATTTGTGATTAACGCTATCAGCATTATACATCCATGAATTGTGTTAACGGTCTGAGAATCATACATCCATGAATTGTGATCATACATCCATGAATTCTGATAACGGTCTGAGTAACATACATCCATGAATTGTGTTAACGGTCTGAGAATCATACATCCATGATTTGTGATCATACATCCATGAATTCTGATAACGATCTGAGTAACATACATCCATGAATTGTGATAACGGTCTGAGAATCATACATCCATGAATTGTAATTAACGCTCTCAGCATTATACATCCATGAATTGCGATAACGGTCTGAGTAACACACATCCATGAATTGTGTTAACGGTCTGAGAATCATACATCCATGAATTGTAATTAACGCTCTCAGCATTATACATCCATGAATTGTGTTAACGGTCTGAGAATCATACATCCATGAATTGTGTTAACGGTCTGAGAATCATACATCCATGAATTGTGATTAACGCTATCAGCATTATACATCCATGAATTGTGTTAACGGTCTGAGAATCATACATCCATGAATTGTGATCATACATCCATGAATTCTGATAACGGTCTGAGAATCATACATCCATGAATTGTGAGAACGCTGAGTATCATACATCCATGAATTGTGATTAACGCTATCAGCATTATACATCCATGAATTGTGATAACGGTCTGAGTAACATACATCCATGAATTGTGATCATACATCCATGAATTCTGATTAGCGCTCTCAGCATTATACATCCATGAATTGCAATAACGGTCTGAGTAACACACATCCATGATTTGTGTTAACGGTCTGAGAATCATACATCCATGAATTGTGTTGACGGTCTGAGAATCATACATCCATGAATTGTAATTAACGCTCTCAGCATTATACATCCATGAATTGCGATAACGGTCTGAGTAACACACATCCATGAATTGTGTTAACGGTCTGAGAATCATACATCCATGAATTGTGATCATACATCCATGAATTCTGATAACGGTCTGAGTAACATACATCCATGAATTGTGTTAACGGTCTGAGAATCATACATCCATGATTTGTGATCATACATCCATGAATTCTGATAACGGTCTGAGTAACATACATCCATGAATTGTGTTAACGGTCTGAGAATCATACATCCATTGTAAATATCGCTCTCAATTGTAAATATCGCTCTCAGCATTATACATCCATGAATTGCGATAACGGTCTGAGTAACACACATCCATGAATTGTGTTAACGGTCTGAGAATCATACATCCATGAATTGTAATCAACGCTCTCAACATTATACATCCATGAATTGCGATCTGAGTAACATACATCCATGAATTGTGTTAACGGTCTGAGAATCATACATCCATGAATTGTGAGAACGTCTGAGTATCACACATCCATGAATTGTGAGAACGGTTCCATAAATTGTTAATAATGATTTGAGTATCACACATCCATGAATTGTGAAAACGTCTGAGTATCGTACATCCATGAATTGTGAGAACGTCTGAGCATCATGCATCCATGATTTGTGATTAACGCTATCATCATTATGCAAACATGAATTGTGTTAACGGTCTGGGAATCATACATCCATGAATTGTGAAAACGTCTGAGTATCGTACATCCATGATTTGTGATTAACGCTATCAGCATTATACATCCATGAATTGTGTTAACGGTCTGAGAATCATACATCCATGAATTGTGATTAACGCTATCAGCATTATACATCCATGAATTGTGTTAACGGTCTGAGAATCATACATCCATGAATTGTGATCATACATCCATGAATTCTGATAACGGTCTGAGTAACATACATCCATGAATTGTGTTAACGGTCTGAGAATCATACATCCATGAATTGTGATCATACATCCATGAATTCTGATAACGGTCTGAGTAACACACATCCATGAATTGTGTTAACGGTCTGAGAATCATACATCCATGAATTGTGATCATACATCCATGAATTCTGATAACGGTCTGAGTAACATACATCCATGAATTGTGTTAACGGTCTGAGAATCATACATCCATGATTTGTGATCATACATCCATGAATTCTGATAACGGTCTGAGTAACATACATCCATGAATTGTGTTAACGGTCTGAGAATCATACATCCATGAATTGTGAGAACGTCTGAGCATCATACATCCATGAATTGTGATTAACGCTATCATCATTATGCATCCATGAATTGTGTTAACGGTCTGAGAATCATACATCCATGAATTGTGAAAACGTCTGAGTATCATACATCCATGAATTGTGATTAACGCTATCAGCATTATACATCCATGAATTGTGTTAACGGTCTGAGAATCATACATCCATGAATTGTGATCATACATCCATGAATTCTGATAACGGTCTGAGTAACATACATCCATGAATTGTGTTAACGGTCTGAGAATCATACATCCATGATTTGTGATCATACATCCATGAATTCTGATAACGGTCTGAGTAACATACATCCATGAATTGTGTTAACGGTCTGAGAATCATACATCCATGAATTGTAATTAACGCTCTCAGCATTATACATCCATGAATTGCGATAACGGTCTGAGTAACACACATCCATGAATTGTGTTAACGGTCTGAGAATCATACATCCATGAATTGTAATTAACGCTCTCAGCATTATACATCCATGAATTGTGTTAACGGTCTGAGAATCATACATCCATGAATTGTGAGAACGTCTGAGTATCATACATCCATGAATTGTGATTAACGCTCTCAGCATTATACATCCATGAATTGCAATAACGGTCTGAGTAACACACATCCATGAATTGTGTTAACGGTCTGAGAATCATACATCCATGAATTGTAATTAACGCTATCAGCATTATACATCCATGAATTGTGTTAACGGTCTGAGTAACATACATCCATGAATTGTGTTAACGGTCTGAGAATCATACATCCATGAATTGTGTTAACGGTCTGAGTAACATACATCCATGAATTGTGTTAACGGTCTGAGAATCATACATCCATGAATTGTAATTAACGCTCTCAGCATTATACATCCATGAATTGCGATAACGGTCTGAGTAACACACATCCATGAATTGTGTTAACGGTCTGAGAATCATACATCCATGAATTGTGAGAACGTCTGAGTATCATACATCCATGAATTGTGATTAACGCTCTCAGCATTATACATCCATGAATTGTGTTAACGGTCTGAGAATCATACATCCATGAATTGTGATTAGCGCTCTCAGCATTATACATCCATGAATTGCAATAACGGTCTGAGAATCATACATCCATGAATTGTGATCATACATCCATGAATTCTGATAACGGTCTGAGTAACATACATCCATGAATTGTGATTAACGCTCTCAGCATTATACATCCATGAATTGCGATAACGGTCTGAGTAACACACATCCATGAATTGTGTTAACGGTCTGAGAATCATACATCCATGAATTGTAATTAACGCTCTCAGCATTATACATCCATGAATTGCGACAACGATCTGAGTAACATACATCCATGAATTGTGTTAACGGTCTGAGAATCATACATCCATGAATTGTGAGAACGTCTGAGTATCATACATCCATGAATTGTGAGAACGGTTCCATAAATTGTTAATAATGATTTGAGTATCACACATCCATGAATTGTGAAAACGTCTGAGTATCGTACATCCATGAATTGTGTTAACGGTCTGAGAATCATGCATCCATGAATTGTAATTAACGCTCTCAGCATTACACATCCATGAATTGTGTTAACGGTCTGAGAATCATACATCCATGAATTGTGTTAACGGTCTGAGAATCATACATCCATGATTTGTGATTAACGCTATCAGCATTATACATCCATGAATTGTGTTAACGGTCTGAGAATCATACATCCATGAATTGTGATCATACATCCATGAATTCTGATAACGGTCTGAGTAACATACATCCATGAATTGTGTTAACGGTCTGAGAATCATACATCCATGAATTGTGATCATACATCCATGAATTCTGATAACGGTCTGAGTAACACACATCCATGAATTGTGTTAACGGTCTGAGAATCATACATCCATGAATTGTGATCATACATCCATGAATTCTGATAACGGTCTGAGTAACATACATCCATGAATTGTGTTAACGGTCTGAGAATCATACATCCATGATTTGTGATCATACATCCATGAATTCTGATAACGGTCTGAGTAACATACATCCATGAATTGTGTTAACGGTCTGAGAATCATACATCCATGAATTGTAAATAACGCTCTCAGCATTATACATCCATGAATTGCGATAACGGTCTGAGTAACACACATCCATGAATTGTGTTAACGGTCTGAGAATCATACATCCATGAATTGTGAGAACGTCTGAGTATCACACATCCATGAATTGTGAGAACGGTTCCATAAATTGTTAATAATGATTTGAGTATCACACATCCATGAATTGTGAAAACGTCTGAGTATCGTACATCCATGAATTGTGAGTAACTGTCTGAGCATCATACATCCATGAATTGTGATTAACGCTATCATCATTATGCAAACATGAATTGTGTTAACGGTCTGGGAATCATACATCCATGAATTGTGAAAACGTCTGAGTATCATACATCCATGATTTGTGATTAACGCTATCAGCATTATACATCCATGAATTGTGTTAACGGTCTGAGGATCATACATCCATGAATTGTGATCATACATCCATGAATTCTGATAACGGTCTGAGTAACATACATCCATGAATTGTGTTAACGGTCTGAGAATCATACATCCATGATTTGTGATCATACATCCATGAATTCTGATAACGGTCTGAGTAACATACATCCATGAATTGTGTTAACGGTCTGAGAATCATACATCCATGAATTGTAATTAACGCTCTCAGCATTACACATCCATGAATTGCGATAACGGTCTGAGTAACACACATCCATGAATTGTGTTAACGGTCTGAGAATCATACATCCATGAATTGTAATTAACGCTCTCAGCATTATACATCCATGAATTGTGTTAACGGTCTGAGAATCATACATCCATGAATTGTGAGAACGTCTGAGTATCATACATCCATGAATTGTGATTAGCGCTCTCAGCATTATACATCCATGAATTGCAATAACGGTCTGAGTAACACACATCCATGAATTGTGTTAACGGTCTGAGAATCATACATCCATGAATTGTAATTAACGCTAGCTCTCAGCATTATACATCCATGAATTGTGTTAACGGTCTGAGTAACATACATCCATGAATTGTGTTAACGGTCTGAGAATCATACATCCATGAATTGTGTTAACGGTCTGAGTAACATACATCCATGAATTGTGTTAACGGTCTGAGAATCATACATCCATGAATTGTAATTAACGCTCTCAGCATTACACATCCATGAATTGCGATAACGGTCTGAGTAACACACATCCATGAATTGTGTTAACGGTCTGAGAATCATACATCCATGAATTGTGAGAACGTCTGAGTATCATACATCCATGAATTGTGATTAACGCTATCAGCATTATACATCCATGAATTGTGTTAACGGTCTGAGAATCATACATCCATGAATTGTGATTAACGCTCTCAGCATTATACATCCATGAATTGCAATAACGGTCTGAGAATCATACATCCATGAATTGTGATCATACATCCATGAATTCTGAGAACGGTCTGAGTAACATACATCCATGAATTGTGTTAACGGTCTGAGAATCATACATCCATGAATTGTAATTAACGCTCTCAGCATTATACATCCATGAATTGTGATTAACGCTATCAGCATTATACATCCATGAATTGTGATTAACGCTCTCAGCATTATACATCCATGAATTGCAATAACGGTCTGAGTAACACACATCCATGAATTGTGTTAACGGTCTGAGAATCATACATCCATGAATTGTGATTAACGCTCTCAGCATTATACATCCATGAATTGCAATAACGGTCTGAGTAACACACATCCATGAATTGTGTTAACGGTCTGAGAATCATACATCCATGAATTGTGAGAACGCTGAGTATCATACATCCATGAATTGTGATTAACGCTCTCAGCATTATACATCCATGAATTGTGATAACGGTCTGAAAATCATACATCCATGAATTGTAATTAACGCTCTCAGCATTATACATCCATGAATTGTGATAACGGTCTGAGTAACATACATCCATGATTTGTGATTAACGCTATCAGCATTATACATCCATGAATTGTGTTAACGGTCTGAGAATCATACATCCATGAATTGTGATCATACATCCATGAATTCTGATAACGGTCTGAGTAACATACATCCATGAATTGTGTTAACGGTCTGAGAATCATACATCCATGAATTGTGATCATACATCCATGAATTCTGATAACGGTCTGAGAATCATACATCCATGAATTGTGAGAACGCTGAGTATCATACATCCATGAATTGTGATTAACGCTATCAGCATTATACATCCATGAATTCTGATAACGGTCTGAAAATCATACATCCATGAATTGTGATCATACATCCATGAATTCTGATTAGCGCTCTCAGCATTATACATCCATGAATTGCAATAACGGTCTGAGTAACACACATCCATGATTTGTGTTAACGGTCTGAGAATCATACATCCATGAATTGTGTTGACGGTCTGAGAATCATACATCCATGAATTGTAATTAACGCTCTCAGCATTATACATCCATGAATTGCGATAACGGTCTGAGTAACACACATCCATGAATTGTGTTAACGGTCTGAGAATCATACATCCATGAATTGTGATCATACATCCATGAATTCTGATAACGGTCTGAGTAACATACATCATGAATTGTGTTAACGGTCTGAGAATCATACATCCATGATTTGTGATCATACATCCATGAATTCTGATAACGGTCTGAGTAACATACATCCATGAATTGTGTTAACGGTCTGAGAATCATACATCCATGAATTGTAAATATCGCTCTCAGCATTATACATCCATGAATTGCGATAACGGTCTGAGTAACACACATCCATGAATTGTGTTAACGGTCTGAGAATCATACATCCATGAATTGTAATCAACGCTCTCAACATTATACATCCATGAATTGCGACAACGATCTGAGTAACATACATCCATGAATTGTGTTAACGGTCTGAGAATCATACATCCATGAATTGTGAGAACGTCTGAGTATCACACATCCATGAATTGTGAGAACGGTTCCATAAATTGTTAATAATGATTTGAGTATCACACATCCATGAATTGTGAAAACGTCTGAGTATCGTACATCCATGAATTGTGAGAACGTCTGAGCATCATGCATCCATGATTTGTGATTAACGCTATCATCATTATGCAAACATGAATTGTGTTAACGGTCTGGGAATCATACATCCATGAATTGTGAAAACGTCTGAGTATCGTACATCCATGATTTGTGAGAACGTCTGAGCATCATACATCCATGAATTGTGATTAACGCTATCATCATTATGCATCCATGAATTGTGTTAACGGTCTGAGAATCATACATCCATGAATTGTGAAAACGTCTGAGTATCATACATCCATGATTTGTGATTAACGCTATCAGCATTATACATCCATGAATTGCGATAACGGTCTGAGTAACACACATCCATGAATTGTGTTAACGGTCTGAGAATCATACATCCATGAATTGTAATTAACGCTCTCAGCATTATACATCCATGAATTGTGATTAACGCTATCAGCATTATACATCCATGAATTGTGATAACGGTCTGAGAATCATACATCCATGAATTGTAATTAACGCTCTCAGCATTATACATCCATGAATTCTGATAACGGTCTGAGTAACATACATCCATGAATTGTGTTAACGGTCTGAGAATCATACATCCATGAATTGTGATCATACATCCATGAATTCTGATAACGGTCTGAGAATCATACATCCATGAATTGTGAGAACGCTGAGTATCATACATCCATGAATTGTGATTAACGCTCTCAGCATTATACATCCATGAATTGTGATAACGGTCTGAAAATCATACATCCATGAATTGTAATTAACGCTCTCAGCATTATACATCCATGAATTGTGATAACGGTCTGAGTAACATACATCCATGATTTGTGATTAACGCTATCAGCATTATACATCCATGAATTGTGTTAACGGTCTGAGAATCATACATCCATGAATTGTGATCATACATCCATGAATTCTGATAACGGTCTGAGTAACATACATCCATGAATTGTGTTAACGGTCTGAGAATCATACATCCATGAATTGTGATCATACATCCATGAATTCTGATAACGGTCTGAGAATCATACATCCATGAATTGTGAGAACGCTGAGTATCATACATCCATGAATTGTGATTAACGCTATCAGCATTATACATCCATGAATTGTGATAACGGTCTGAAAATCATACATCCATGAATTGTAATTAACGCTCTCAGCATTATACATCCATGAATTCTGATAACGGTCTGAGTAACATACATCCATGAATTGTGTTAACGGTCTGAGAATCATGCATCCATGAATTGTGATCATACATCCATGAATTCTGATAACGGTCTGAGAATCATACATCCATGAATTGTGAGAACGCTGAGTATCATACATCCATGAATTGTGATAACGGTCTGAAAATCATACATCCATGAATTGTAATTAACGCTCTCAGCATTATACATCCATGAATTGCGATAACGGTCTGAGTAACACACATCCATGAATTGTGTTAACGGTCTGAGTATCATACATCCATGAATTGTGATCATACATCCATGAATTCTGATTAGCGCTCTCAGCATTATACATCCATGAATTGCATTAACGGTCTGAGTAACACACATCCATGATTTGTGTTAACGGTCTGAGAATCATACATCCATGAATTGTGTTGACGGTCTGAGAATCATACATCCATGAATTGTAATTAACGCTCTCAGCATTATACATCCATGAATTGCGATAACGGTCTGAGTAACACACATCCATGAATTGTGTTAACGGTCTGAGAATCATACATCCATGAATTGTGATCATACATCCATGAATTCTGATAACGGTCTGAGTAACATACATCGATGAATTGTGTTAACGGTCTGAGAATCATACATCCATGATTTGTGATCATACATCCATGAATTCTGATAACGGTCTGAGTAACATACATCCATGAATTGTGTTAACGGTCTGAGAATCATACATCCATGAATTGTAAATATCGCTCTCAGCATTATACATCCATGAATTGCGATAACGGTCTGAGTAACACACATCCATGAATTGTGTTAACGGTCTGAGAATCATACATCCATGAATTGTAATCAACGCTCTCAACATTATACATCCATGAATTGCGACAACGATCTGAGTAACATACATCCATGAATTGTGTTAACGGTCTGAGAATCATACATCCATGAATTGTGAGAACGTCTGAGTATCACACATCCATGAATTGTGAGAACGGTTCCATAAATTGTTAATAATGATTTGAGTATCACACATCCATGAATTGTGAAAACGTCTGAGTATCGTACATCCATGAATTGTGAGAACGTCTGAGCATCATGCATCCATGATTTGTGATTAACGCTATCATCATTATGCAAACATGAATTGTGTTAACGGTCTGGGAATCATACATCCATGAATTGTGAAAACGTCTGAGTATCGTACATCCATGATTTGTGATTAACGCTATCAGCATTATACATCCATGAATTGTGTTAACGGTCTGAGAATCATACATCCATGAATTGTGATCATACATCCATGAATTCTGATAACGGTCTGAGTAACATACATCGATGAATTGTGTTAACGGTCTGAGAATCATACATCCATGATTTGTGATCATACATCCATGAATTCTGATAACGGTCTGAGTAACATACATCCATGAATTGTGATAACGGTCTGAGAATCATACATCCATGAATTGTAATTAACGCTCTCAGCATTATACATCCATGAATTGCGATAACGGTCTGAGTAACACACATCCATGAATTGTGTTAACGGTCTGAGAATCATACATCCATGAATTGTAATTAACGCTCTCAGCATTATACATCCATGAATTGCGACAACGATCTGAGTAGCATACATCCATGAATTGTGTTAACGGTCTGAGAATCATACATCCATGAATTGTGAGAACGTCTGAGTATCATACATCCATGAATTGTGAGAACGGTTCCATAAATTGTTAATAATGATTTGAGTATCACACATCCATGAATTGTGAAAACGTCTGAGTAT
Organism: Brugia pahangi; assembly: GCA_012070555.1. NCBI lineage: Eukaryota > Metazoa > Nematoda > Chromadorea > Rhabditida > Onchocercidae > Brugia > Brugia pahangi. The sequence continues at coordinate 67,573 of JAAVKF010000050.1, read as the reverse complement.
CGTACATCCATGAATTGTGTTAACGGTCTGAGAATCATACATCCATGAATTGTAATTAACGCTCTCAGCATTATACATCCATGAATTGTGTTAACGGTCTGAGAATCATACATCCATGAATTGTGTTAACGGTCTGAGAATCATACATCCATGATTTGTGATTAACGCTATCAGCATTATACATCCATGAATTGTGTTAACGGTCTGAGAATCATACATCCATGAATTGTGATCATACATCCATGAATTCTGATAACGGTCTGAGTAACATACATCCATGAATTGTGTTAACGGTCTGAGAATCATACATCCATGAATTGTGATCATACATCCATGAATTCTGATAACGGTCTGAGAATCATACATCCATGAATTGTGAGAACGCTGAGTATCATACATCCATGAATTGTGATTAACGCTATCAGCATTATACATCCATGAATTGTGATAACGGTCTGAAAATCATACATCCATGAATTGTGATCATACATCCATGAATTCTGATTAACGCTCTCAGCATTATACATCCATGAATTGCAATAACGGTCTGAGTAACACACATCCATGATTTGTGTTAACGGTCTGAGAATCATACATCCATGAATTGTGTTAACGGTCTGAGAATCATACATCCATGAATTGTAATTAACGCTCTCAGCATTATACATCCATGAATTGCGATAACGGTCTGAGTAACACACATCCATGAATTGTGTTAACGGTCTGAGAATCATACATCCATGAATTGTGATCATACATCCATGAATTGTGAGAACGCTGAGTATCATACATCCATGAATTGTGATTAACGCTATCAGCATTATACATCCATGAATTCTGATAACGGTCTGAAAATCATACATCCATGAATTGTAATTAACGCTCTCAGCATTATACATCCATGAATTCTGATAACGGTCTGAGTAACATACATCCATGAATTGTGTTAACGGTCTGAGAATCATACATCCATGAATTGTGATCATACATCCATGAATTCTGATAACGGTCTGAGAATCATACATCCATGAATTGTGAGAACGCTGAGTATCATACATCCATGAATTCTGATAACGGTCTGAAAATCATACATCCATGAATTGTAATTAACGCTCTCAGCATTATACATCCATGAATTGCGATAACGGTCTGAGTAACACACATCCATGAATTGTGTTAACGGTCTGAGTATCATACATCCATGAATTGTGATCATACATCCATGAATTCTGATTAGCGCTCTCAGCATTATACATCCATGAATTGCATTAACGGTCTGAGTAACACACATCCATGATTTGTGTTAACGGTCTGAGAATCATACATCCATGAATTGTGTTGACGGTCTGAGAATCATACATCCATGAATTGTAATTAACGCTCTCAGCATTATACATCCATGAATTGCGATAACGGTCTGAGTAACACACATCCATGAATTGTGTTAACGGTCTGAGAATCATACATCCATGAATTGTGATCATACATCCATGAATTCTGATAACGGTCTGAGTAACATACATCGATGAATTGTGTTAACGGTCTGAGAATCATACATCCATGATTTGTGATCATACATCCATGAATTCTGATAACGGTCTGAGTAACATACATCCATGAATTGTGTTAACGGTCTGAGAATCATACATCCATGAATTGTAAATATCGCTCTCAGCATTATACATCCATGAATTGCGATAACGGTCTGAGTAACACACATCCATGAATTGTGTTAACGGTCTGAGAATCATACATCCATGAATTGTAATCAACGCTCTCAACATTATACATCCATGAATTGCGACAACGATCTGAGTAACATACATCCATGAATTGTGTTAACGGTCTGAGAATCATACATCCATGAATTGTGAGAACGTCTGAGTATCACACATCCATGAATTGTGAGAACGGTTCCATAAATTGTTAATAATGATTTGAGTATCACACATCCATGAATTGTGAAAACGTCTGAGTATCGTACATCCATGAATTGTGAGAACGTCTGAGCATCATGCATCCATGATTTGTGATTAACGCTATCATCATTATGCAAACATGAATTGTGTTAACGGTCTGGGAATCATACATCCATGAATTGTGAAAACGTCTGAGTATCGTACATCCATGATTTGTGAGAACGTCTGAGCATCATGCATCCATGATTTGTGATTAACGCTATCATCATTATGCAAACATGAATTGTGTTAACGGTCTGGGAATCATACATCCATGAATTGTGAAAACGTCTGAGTATCGTACATCCATGATTTGTGATTAACGCTATCAGCATTATACATCCATGAATTGTGTTAACGGTCTGAGAATCATACATCCATGAATTGTGATCATACATCCATGAATTCTGATAACGGTCTGAGTAACATACATCCATGAATTGTGTTAACGGTCTGAGAATCATACATCCATGATTTGTGATCATACATCCATGAATTCTGATAACGGTCTGAGTAACATACATCCATGAATTGTGTTGACGGTCTGAGAATCATACATCCATGAATTGTAATTAACGCTCTCAGCATTACACATCCATGAATTGTGTTAACGGTCTGAGAATCATACATCCATGAATTGTGTTAACGGTCTGAGAATCATACATCCATGATTTGTGATTAACGCTATCAGCATTATACATCCATGAATTGTGTTAACGGTCTGAGAATCATACATCCATGAATTGTGATCATACATCCATGAATTCTGATAACGGTCTGAGTAACATACATCCATGAATTGTGTTAACGGTCTGAGAATCATGCATCCATGAATTGTGATCATACATCCATGAATTCTGATAACGGTCTGAGAATCATACATCCATGAATTGTGAGAACGCTGAGTATCATACATCCATGAATTGTGATTAACGCTATCAGCATTATACATCCATGAATTCTGATAACGGTCTGAAAATCATACATCCATGAATTGTAATTAACGCTCTCAGCATTATACATCCATGAATTCTGATAACGGTCTGAGTAACATACATCCATGAATTGTGTTAACGGTCTGAGAATCATGCATCCATGAATTGTGATCATACATCCATGAATTCTGATAACGGTCTGAGAATCATACATCCATGAATTGTGAGAACGCTGAGTATCATACATCCATGAATTGTGATTAACGCTATCAGCATTATACATCCATGAATTCTGATAACGGTCTGAAAATCATACATCCATGAATTGTAATTAACGCTCTCAGCATTATACATCCATGAATTGCGATAACGGTCTGAGTAACACACATCCATGAATTGTCTTAACGGTCTGAGTATCATACATCCATGAATTGTGATCATACATCCATGAATTCTGATTAGCGCTCTCAGCATTATACATCCATGAATTGCAATAACGGTCTGAGTAACACACATCCATGATTTGTGTTAACGGTCTGAGAATCATACATCCATGAATTGTGTTGACGGTCTGAGAATCATACATCCATGAATTGTAATTAACGCTCTCAGCATTATACATCCATGAATTGCGATAACGGTCTGAGTAACACACATCCATGAATTGTGTTAACGGTCTGAGAATCATACATCCATGAATTGTGATCATACATCCATGAATTCTGATAACGGTCTGAGTAACATACATCGATGAATTGTGTTAACGGTCTGAGAATCATACATCCATGATTTGTGATCATACATCCATGAATTCTGATAACGGTCTGAGTAACATACATCCATGAATTGTGTTAACGGTCTGAGAATCATACATCCATGAATTGTAAATATCGCTCTCAGCATTATACATCCATGAATTGCGATAACGGTCTGAGTAACACACATCCATGAATTGTGTTAACGGTCTGAGAATCATACATCCATGAATTGTAATCAACGCTCTCAACATTATACATCCATGAATTGCGACAACGATCTGAGTAACATACATCCATGAATTGTGTTAACGGTCTGAGAATCATACATCCATGAATTGTGAGAACGTCTGAGTATCACACATCCATGAATTGTGAGAACGGTTCCATAAATTGTTAATAATGATTTGAGTATCACACATCCATGAATTGTGAAAACGTCTGAGTATCGTACATCCATGAATTGTGAGAACGTCTGAGCATCATGCATCCATGATTTGTGATTAACGCTATCATCATTATGCAAACATGAATTGTGTTAACGGTCTGGGAATCATACATCCGTGAATTGTGAAAACGTCTGAGTATCGTACATCCATGATTTGTGATTAACGCTATCAGCATTATACATCCATGAATTGTGTTAACGGTCTGAGGATCATACATCCATGAATTGTGATCATACATCCATGAATTCTGATAACGGTCTGAGTAACATACATCGATGAATTGTGTTAACGGTCTGAGAATCATACATCCATGATTTGTGATCATACATCCATGAATTCTGATAACGGTCTGAGTAACATACATCCATGAATTGTGTTAACGGTCTGAGAATCATACATCCATGAATTGTAATTAACGCTCTCAGCATTACACATCCATGAATTGCGATAACGGACTGAGTAACACACATCCATGAATTGTGTTAACGGTCTGAGAATCATACATCCATGAATTGTAATTAACGCTCTCAGCATTATACATCCATGAATTGTGTTAATGGTCTGAGAATCATACATCCATGAATTGTGAGAACGTCTGAGTATCATACATCCATGAATTGTGATTAGCGCTCTCAGCATTATACATCCATGAATTGCAATAACGGTCTGTAGTGGAAGCAAAAAAATGTTTTTGGAAACAAACCTTTATGATTTGGTTAAATTGTTATTCGGGGGAGAAGTTTGATGTCAGGGAGATGTGTTGGATGCCAGCTAAATATTTGGGCAACAATTGAATAAACTGATTCGGAGGATTGGATGATTTTTTAAAACTGATCTAATTGACAAAAGTATGGTTATAAAATCTACATTGATGTTAGACAATGATCCAAACAAAGGAGAGGAGGTGCTTGCATGGGCACCAGTTGCTAATAAAGAGCTTATTAGATAACCGCATGATTATGATAGCTAACGAAGAACAATGTAGATATCCTCATGATTGTAAGGATTGCTAACAAAGAACGATGTAAATTGTTTCAATATGTAGAAGCATAAATTTGGAAACAAAGAGTCCGAAGTATAAGCATTATTTGCGGAAATTACGTAGATATCTTTACTACAATTTGCAACTCATATTTTTAGATCGCGATATTAAAATCCGCGACACTCCCGACCGAAGGAGCTAAATGCTTTAGTTCGTTGGACAGCTTTGGTTGATTGCTTCGCCTTATAGCGCTTCTAGTTCGTAGAGCAATTGGTTCTTGTTCATTGACATTTTGCACTGATTTGTTAAACATTGTTGGTTGAGGGTCAATTTCCTCACCTTTGACTTCCAGTGGGTATAACATATTCACCGGTCTGTTGAGTATTTTTCCTTTCGGTAATTCTATCGAGACACTTCTCACTTCTCCATCCTTTCCTGTTTTGATTTCTCTTATTCTGGCTAGTTTCCACATGCCACGGGGAATTTCTGGTTCATTTAGTAACACAATCTCTCCCTCGTGGGGAGTTCTTTTTACTACATCTCTCGGAGAAGAGTGTTCCCTTTGTGCTCTTTCTTTAAGAGTATTTAAATATTCCTCTTTCCATATTTCCCAGAAGGCATCGAGGGCCTTTAGTGTATTTGACCAGTATTGAATGAGTTTTCTCTCGAATCCAATTTATGAGGGATAAAATCATCCATTTCATTCTTGTTTTTAGCAGGCATGATTAGATGCGCATTCGGTAGTATAAAGTCAATTGGACGCAATATGATACAATCATCAAAATTTACGTAAGTTAGTGGTCGAGTATTCAAAATACTTTCCACTTCCACTACTAGCGTAATCAATTCCCGTTCCCATAATAACTTTCTGCCGATGGCTCTTTTCATTGCCCTTTTTGTTAACCCAATAAGTCGCTCATATACTCCTCCGTTCCAAGGCGCCTTTGGTATTATATTTTTCCAGATCATTTTCCTTTCCGCTAGGAATTCATTTAATTGTTGTTTCACAATGATTTTAAAAATTAACTGGAATTGACCAGCGTTGTCGCTTAAGATTAATTCTGGAAAGCCTCGTCTTGCTGTAAATCTTCTGAAAACATGTAAAAAGCTTTCGGCTGAAAGAGTTTCTACTACTTCTAGATGTACAGCTCTTGTTGTGAAACATGTGAATAGTGCTACCCATCTTTTTGTTAGCCCATTATCACTCCTGATATTCACAGGACCTAAATAGTCTAGTCCTACTCGCGCAAAGGGTCTTGATCTTGTGGTCCGAGATGCTGGAAGATCAGCCATAGTTGGTAATTTGAATGGTTTAGTTGTCCAGCGTCTGCACTTCATGCACTTATTCAAGATTCGTTTGACTTCCGTTCTACCCTTTGGGATCCATATCGTCGATCTCAGATTTGAGAGTGTATGAGCAATTCCAGCATGATACAGTTGTTCATGTCGTTGCTGAATAAAGAGTTCAGTTATGGTGTTGTGTCTCGGGAGATATATTGGGTGTAAGTTACTCTCTTTCATTTCAGAGTTAACTACGCGGCTTTTGTATCTCCATAGTTCGTTATCATAGAACAAATTCCATTTGATTATTTCATCTTTGGTAACTCCTTCTGACTGTGCTTGTTTGAATAGCACAATTTCTGACAACTCGTAATCCTGTGTTGTCAATATATTCTTTTCTTTCGTTGCCATCTTTAGCCAAGGAATTTCCCTTTTCATTGTTAATCTTATGAATTTCAGAACCCAACCAGTTGTTCTTATTAATCTTGACCATTTGCTAAAACGACTAGCATCTAAGATTCCGAAATGTTTGTTTATGATAATTGGTTCTGTGATGTGGGCCACAATTTCTTCATCCTGGTAATCCTCATTGTAATTGTATTTCCACTGTGGCCATTTTGATTCGTTTTCTGTTAACCACTTTGGTCCTTTCCACCAAAGATCATATCCTTTTAGTTTATTCGGAGAGATTCCTTTTGTAGCTATATCAGCTGGGTTTTGTTCACTTGGGATATATCTAAAATGGATTTTCGCCTTTCGTATTTCTTCTACCCTATTTTGTATGAACGTTGGTAGTAAACGGGAACTATTGTGAACCCAATGAAGCGCACATTGAGAAATGGACCATAAAATTGTTATCACGTCCTCAAGCTCTTTTTGTTTTAATACGAATTGTACCATTCTCACTCCGATGAGTATTGCCAGTAATTCTAATCGAGGTATTGACATTCCTTTAATTGGCGCAATTCGGGATTTAGCAAACACTAAGAATACTTCTCTTTCTTGAGTTCGAATGTATAAAGCTGCTGAGTATGCAGCAGTTGATGCGTCAGTAAAAACATGAAATTGTACTTGCTTGGAACAATTTGTTGTGAATCTTGGTAGATCCTTTAGTTTCTTTGGCCATTCGTTCGTGAGTAATTTCCACGTGGTTTCATCTTCCTCACTTATAGTTTGATCCCATGAAAGGTTCTTTTTCCACAAAGTTTGGAGAAACAATTTGAATCTTATCAGTATAGGAACTATGAATCCTAGTGGGTCATATTGTGAGGCTACGAATTGCAATACAATTCTTTTAGTTAATTTCTTACCAAACCATGGTTTTAACGTTACTTGAATGATATCTTGTTTGTGGTACCAATTGAGACCTAGAATTTTTTAATTGAACTTACCTCTGCTCGATCTTGTACCGGAAGTTTTTCATTGACTTCTTGGTCGTTAGAGAGAAATTCCCGTACATTCATTGATGCTTCATTGAATATAATTTTAATTTCCTTATAATTGGAAAGAGCTTCGTTGGTTCCTTTGGTTGGTATTATAATGTTATCGACATAGAGATTTTTCCTTAACTCGAGTGCGATTTTGCTTTTACAAGTTTCCAAATGATAATTGAGTGTAGCGGACAATAAAAATGGAGATGATACAATTCCAAATGGAACTCGTTGGAAACGGTAACAACTTACGTTTTCTTCGTTAACTGGACTTCGAATGTCTTTCAACCAAAGAAATCGAGTGCAGTTTCTATCTGTTGGATGCAATTCTATTTGCAAGAACGCCTTTTCTACGTCTGCTATTATTACATTTTTCATTGTACGGAAACGTAGCAAAACTCCAACCAAATCAGGGAGTGTTATTGGTCCCCGATATAAAACATCATTTAAACTTTTCATTCCTTTACAATGAGCTGATGCATCATAAACTATCCTCAGATTTGTCGTGGTTTTATTTGGTGTTATTACTTCGTGATGAGGCAGATAATGAATAATACCAACTTCATTCATTTCCGATGACACTTTCTCAATTATATTGGAATTGAGTTGTTCTTCAATAGTTTGATTGTATCGACTTAGTAATTGAGGTTTCATTTGAAGCCTCCTAATTAACGACTTTAATCTTCCAAGGCAAAGTCCGAAATTATCGCTTAGTTTGTTCTTTGAATCTTTCCAAGGCCAACAAACTTGATATCTTCCCTTGTCCCTAGTGATAGTTTGTTTAAATTGCTGCAATGCTTTTTCATCATTGTCAGAGTTTATTTTGTCTTGTATACCCATTATTTCCAGTTTCCAAAAGTGATCTAAGTCTGGAATATTGACGGCATTGACTTGAGAAATCGGACTTACTGATGTGGTTTCTGAAATACTGTCGTGTATTTCATTTATATACCCACTTCCAGCTATTATAGGTCCAACCTTTGTATGGATCAATGAAAATCCTGATTTTAAGTTCTCTGCTTGGTCAAACTGGATAAACTTGAAGAAGTGATCCGCACCTATGAGTATGTCCGGTTGTTTCCATTTGTTTTTGAAATTACTAAACTGATTTCGTTTGTCTATCATCAACAATTCCTTTTGTTTAGATTAACTACTTGCAATTCATTCGTCAAGTGGTTAACTGTTATTACATCTAATCGGATTATTTCTTTATTTCCAATTTTTACTCCGATTTCAGTTTTAGTAGTGATACACGTTTTTGGCGTCTTATCACCAAATGAAGCAATTTTTATTTCCATCTCGTTAGTTTCTTGTAGATTCAATCGATAAGCCAAATCCTTTGATATGAACGATAATTGAGAACCAATATCGAATAGAATTAAAGCCTTTTGTTGGATTTTTGGGCGATTTGGATTGGTTACATTTATTTCCTTACATAACAGTAAGGTTCGCTTTTTCCATTGATTTCCTTTTTCGGTAATGGAGTTAGCGATTGTGACTGAACCCAACCTTTCTTTGTTGGAATCCACTGCTTGCGTGAGTTCCTTGTAGTTGTTGGGACACAGTGCTGTATTGTGTGGACTTTTACAATGGAAACACAAAGGTTTCCCTTTTTACAATCACTTGTTGCATGTCCTTTTCGTAAACATTTGAAACATGCAGTGATTTCTCTCAAACGTTCCATCCGGAGTTTGAGAGTGGGATAGATGTTACATTCATTGTTCCAGTGGTCCTTATTGCAAAATACGCATGGTTTCCTTTTCCCATTTATAGAAATTTTTCCTGGAACCTTTTTTGATTTGATTGTATTATCTCCCTTTGTTTGGTTGATTGTGGCGAAAGCTGACGTTTCGCCTCTAACATTATTTTTGTTTGTTTTCTTCTCCCTTGTGTCTGCTTGACTTCTAGCAACTTCTTCATTTCTTAGAACTAGTTTTGTCAGGTACTGCCGGATATCCTTAACTGACCAACTCGTCGAATCCTCTTTCAATTGGTATAATTTATCAATTATCCACGCTGGTAGTTTATTTTCAATTGTAATTTCGATGCTTGAATGCTCTAAATTTTCACCTATAGCTTCCAGTTGTCGAAATGTTCTCTCCATGGCTTCTATGGTTGCTTTCCACTCTCGGTCATTTTTTTGATGGTATTCAACTCGTTGTAGAGTGATTTCTTTATAAGGAAAGGTTTACCATATTTCTCTTTTAGTAAACCTATTATAACATCGTAGTTTTCTGGCGCTATATCATAACCTCTTACAGATAACAAAGCATCTCCTTTGAGACATGATATCAGATAGTTTAACTTTTGAATATCTGGGATGCTTTGCTCATGGACTGCTGCCTTGAAACTACACCAAAATTGCCTCCACAATTTTGGATCCCCACTAAACGTTATTAGTGGTAATTGAGGAAGTTTTATTTCTGCTTGATTTGTGTGAATCATACTATTCTTTGGAAATGATTCTTTGACCTCTTCTTGTTTTAAATGTTGTAGTACCGAGCAATATTCATCAGTATGTATTTTAAGGGTAATAATAGTTTCTCTTGTTCTAGTGATTAAACTTAAAATACCTTGTGGATCGTCAACCATATTGGCGTATTTCGTCTCCTCTTCCTTTCTCCTCGTTGCTATTGTCAAGCTCTGAATATTATCCAGCCAATTTTGATTAGCTGTTTCGAGTAACCCAGCATAATATTCGAGATGTGCGATCTTCTCCTTGACGATTCGCAATTTAATTTCGTATTGATGCTGAAGTTCCCCTCGTGATAGTGTTTGAGACGGGGAGGTCAGATCGAGTTCACTTGCTTCTTTAAGAAGTTCTAGAGTTCTCGACTTCGATAATTCGCTTCCTTTTCTTATACTGTCGGACATGTCCCGGCTCGTGGCACCAAAATTGTAGTGGAAGCAAAAAAATGGTTTTGGAAACAAACCTTTATGATTTGGTTAAATTGTTATTCGGGGGAGAAGTTTGATGTCAGGGAGATGTGTTGGATGCCAGCTAAATATTTGGGCAACAATTGAATAAACTGATTCGGAGGATTGGATGATTTTTAAAACTGATCTAATTGACAAAAGTATGGTTATAAAATCTACATTGATGTTAGACAATGATCCAAACAAAGGAGAGGAGGTGCTTGCATGGGCACCAGTTGCTAATAAAGAGCTTATTAGATAACCGCATGATTATGATAGCTAACAAAGAACAATGTAGATATCCTCATGATTGTAAGGATTGCTAACAAAGAACGATGTAAATTGTTTCAATATGTAGAAGCATAAATTTGGAAACAAAGAGTCCGAAGTATAAGCATTATTTGCGGAAATTACGTAGATATCTTTACTACAATTTGCAACTCATATTTTTAGATCGCGATATTAAAATCCGCGACACGGTCTGAGTAACACACATCTATGATTTGTGTTAACGGTCTGAGAATCATACATCCATGAATTGTAATTAACGCTATCAGCATTATACATCCATGAATTGTGTTAACGGTCTGAGTAACATACATCCATGAATTGTGTTAACGGTCTGAGAATCATACATCCATGAATTGTGTTAACGGTCTGAGTAACATACATCCATGAATTGTGTTGACGGTCTGAGAATCATACATCCATGAATTGTGTTAACTTTCTGAGAATCATACATCCATGAATTGTGAGAACGTCTGAGTATCATACATCCATGAATTGTGATTAACGCTATCAGCATTATACATCCATGATTTGTGTTAACGGTCCGAGAATCATACATCCATGAATTGTGATTAGCGCTCTCAGCATTATACATCCATGAATTGCAATAACGGTCTGAGAATCATACATCCATGAATTGTGATCATACATCCATGAATTCTGAGAACGGTCTGAGTAACATACATCCATGAATTGTGTTAACGGTCTGAGAATCATACATCCATGAATTGTAATTAACGCTTTCAGCATTATACATCCATGAATTGCGACAACGGTCTGAGTAACACACATCCATGAATTGTGAGAACGCTGAGTATCATACATCCATGAATTGTGATTAACGCTATCAGCATTATACATCCATGAATTCTGATAACGGTCTGAAAATCATACATCCATGAATTGTAATTAACGCTCTCAGCATTATACATCCATGAATTCTGATAACGGTCTGAGTAACATATATCCATGATTTGTGATTAACGCTATCAGCATTATACATCCATGAATTGTGTTAACGGTCTGAGAATCATACATCCATGAATTGTGATCATACATCCATGAATTCTGATAACGGTCTGAGTAACATACATCCATGAATTGTGTTAACGGTCTGAGAATCATGCATCCATGAATTGTGATCATACATCCATGAATTCTGATAACGGTCTGAGAATCATACATCCATGAATTGTGAGAACGCTGAGTATCATACATCCATGAATTCTGATAACGGTCTGAAAATCATACATCCATGAATTGTAATTAACGCTCTCAGCATTATACATCGATGAATTGCGATAACGGTCTGAGTAACACACATCCATGAATTGTGTTAACGGTCTGAGTATCATACATCCATGAATTGTGATCATACATCCATGAATTCTGATTAGCGCTCTCAGCATTATACATCCATGAATTGCATTAACGGTCTGAGTAACACACATCCATGATTTGTGTTAACGGTCTGAGAATCATACATCCATGAATTGTGTTGACGGTCTGAGAATCATACATCCATGAATTGTAATTAACGCTCTCATCATTATACATCCATGAATTGCGATAACGGTCTGAGTAACACACATCCATGAATTGTGTTAACGGTCTGAGAATCATACATCCATGAATTGTGATCATACATCCATGAATTCTGATAACGGTCTGAGTAACATACATCGATGAATTGTGTTAACGGTCTGAGAATCATACATCCATGATTTGTGATCATACATCCATGAATCCTGATAACGGTCTGAGTAACATACATCCATGAATTGTGTTAACGGTCTGAGAATCATACATCCATGAATTGTAAATATCGCTCTCAGCATTATACATCCATGAATTGCGATAACGGTCTGAGTAACACACATCCATGAATTGTGTTAACGGTCTGAGAATCATACATCCATGAATTGTAAATAACGTCTCTCAACATTATACATCCATGAATTGCGACAACGATCTGAGTAACATACATCCATGAATTGTGTTAACGGTCTGAGAATCATACATCCATGAATTGTGAGAACGTCTGAGTATCACACATCCATGAATTGTGAGAACGGTTCCATAAATTGTTAATAATGATTTGAGTATCACACATCCATGAATTGTGAAAACGTCTGAGTATCGTACATCCATGAATTGTGAGAACGTCTGAGCATCATGCATCCATGATTTGTGATTAACGCTATCATCATTATGCAAACATGAATTGTGTTAACGGTCTGGGAATCATACATCCGTGAATTGTGAAAACGTCTGAGTATCGTACATCCATGATTTGTGATTAACGCTATCAGCATTATACATCCATGAATTGTGTTAACGGTCTGAGAATCATACATCCATGAATTGTGATCATACATCCATGAATTCTGATAACGGTCTGAGTAACATACATCGATGAATTGTGTTAACGGTCTGAGAATCATACATCCATGATTTGTGATCATACATCCATGAATTCTGATAACGGTCTGAGTAACATACATCCATGAATTGTGATAACGGTCTGAGAATCATACATCCATGAATTGTAATTAACGCTCTCAGCATTATACATCCATGAATTGCGATAACGGTCTAAGTAACACACATCCATGAATTGTGTTGACGGTCTGAGAATCATACATCCATGAATTGTAATTAACGCTCTCAGCATTATACATCCATGAATTGCGACAACGATCTGAGTAGCATACATCCATGAATTGTGTTAACGGTCTGAGAATCATACATCCATGAATTGTGAGAACGTCTGAGTATCATACATCCATGAATTGTGAGAACGGTTCCATAAATTGTTAATAATGATTTGAGTATCACACATCCATGAATTGTGAAAACGTCTGAGTATCGTACATCCATGAATTGTGTTGACGGTCTGAGAATCATGCATCCATGAATTGTAATTAACGCTCTCAGCATTACACATCCATGAATTGTGTTAACGGTCAGAGAATCATACATCCATGAATTGTGTTAACGGTCTGAGAATCATATATCCATGATTTGTGATTAACGCTATCAGCATTATACATCCATGAATTGTGTTAACGGTCTGAGAATCATACATCCATGAATTGTGATCATACATCCATGAATTCTGATAACGGTCTGAGTAACATACATCCATGAATTGTGTTAACGGTCTGAGAATCATGCATCCATGAATTGTGATCATACATCCATGAATTCTGATAACGGTCTGAGAATCATACATCCATGAATTGTGAGAACGCTGAGTATCATACATCCATGAATTGTGATTAACGCTATCAGCATTATACATCCATGAATTCTGATAACGGTCTGAAAATCATACATCCATGAATTGTGATCATACATCCATGAATTCTGATTAGCGCTCTCAGCATTATACATCCATGAATTGCAATAACGGTCTGAGTAACACACATCCATGATTTGTGTTAACGGTCTGAGAATCATACATCCATGAATTGTGTTGACGGTCTGAGAATCATACATCCATGAATTGTAATTAACGCTCTCAGCATTATACATCCATGAATTGCGATAACGGTCTGAGTAACACACATCCATGAATTGTGTTAACGGTCTGAGAATCATACATCCATGAATTGTGATCATACATCCATGAATTCTGATAACGGTCTGAGTAACATACATCGATGAATTGTGTTAACGGTCTGAGAATCATACATCCATGATTTGTGATCATACATCCATGAATTCTGATAACGGTCTGAGTAACATACATCCATGAATTGTGTTAACGGTCTGAGAATCATACATCCATGAATTGTAAATATCGCTCTCAGCATTATACATCCATGAATTGCGATAACGGTCTGAGTAACACACATCCATGAATTGTGTTAACGGTCTGAGAATCATACATCCATGAATTGTAATCAACGCTCTCAACATTATACATCCATGAATTGCGACAACGATCTGAGTAACATACATCCATGAATTGTGTTAACGGTCTGAGAATCATACATCCATGAATTGTGAGAACGTCTGAGTATCACACATCCATGAATTGTGAGAACGGTTCCATAAATTGTTAATAATGATTTGAGTATCACACATCCATGAATTGTGAAAACGTCTGAGTATCGTACATCCATGAATTGTGAGAACGTCTGAGCATCATGCATCCATGATTTGTGATTAACGCTATCATCATTATGCAAACATGAATTGTGTTAACGGTCTGGGAATCATACATCCGTGAATTGTGAAAACGTCTGAGTATCGTACATCCATGATTTGTGAGAACGTCTGAGCATCATGCATCCATGATTTGTGATTAACGCTATCATCATTATGCAAACATGAATTGTGTTAACGGTTTGGGAATCATACATCCATGAATTGTGAAAACGTCTGAGTATCGTACATCCATGATTTGTGATTAACGCTATCAGCATTATACATCCATGAATTGTGTTAACGGTCTGAGAATCATACATCCATGAATTGTGATCATACATCCATGAATTCTGATAACGGTCTGAGTAACATACATCGATGAATTGTGTTAACGGTCTGAGAATCATACATCCATGATTTGTGATCATACATCCATGAATTCTGATAACGGTCTGAGTAACATACATCCATGAATTGTGTTGACGGTCTGAGAATCATACATCCATGAATTGTAATTAACGCTCTCAGCATTACACATCCATGAATTGTGTTAACGGTCTGAGAATCATACATCCATGAATTGTGTTAACGGTCTGAGAATCATACATCCATGATTTGTGATTAACGCTATCAGCATTATACATCCATGAATTGTGTTAACGGTCTGAGAATCATACATCCATGAATTCTGATAACGGTCTGAGTAACATACATCCATGAATTGTGTTAACGGTCTGAGAATCATGCATCCATGAATTGTGATCATACATCCATGAATTCTGATAACGGTCTGAGAATCATACATCCATGAATTGTGAGAACGCTGAGTATCATACATCCATGAATTGTGATTAACGCTATCAGCATTATACATCCATGAATTCTGATAACGGTCTGAAAATCATACATCCATGAATTGTAATTAACGCTCTCAGCATTATACATCCATGAATTCTGATAACGGTCTGAGTAACATACATCCATGAATTGTGTTAACGGTCTGAGAATCATGCATCCATGAATTGTGATCATACATCCATGAATTCTGATAACGGTCTGAGAATCATACATCCATGAATTGTGAGAACGCTGAGTATCATACATCCATGAATTGTGATTAACGCTATCAGCATTATACATCCATGAATTCTGATAACGGTCTGAAAATCATACATCCATGAATTGTAATTAACGCTCTCAGCATTATACATCCATGAATTGCGATAACGGTCTGAGTAACACACATCCATGAATTGTGTTAACGGTCTGAGTATCATACATCCATGAATTGTGATCATACATCCATGAATTCTGATTAGCGCTCTCAGCATTATACATCCATGAATTGCAATAACGGTCTGAGTAACACACATCCATGATTTGTGTTAACGGTCTGAGAATCATACATCCATGAATTGTGTTGACGGTCTGAGAATCATACATCCATGAATTGTAATTAACGCTCTCAGCATTATACATCCATGAATTGCGATAACGGTCTGAGTAACACACATCCATGAATTGTGTTAACGGTCTGAGAATCATACATCCATGAATTGTGATCATACATCCATGAATTCTGATAACGGTCTGAGTAACATACATCGATGAATTGTGTTAACGGTCTGAGAATCATACATCCATGATTTGTGATCATACATCCATGAATTCTGATAACGGTCTGAGTAACATACATCCATGAATTGTGTTAACGGTCTGAGAATCATACATCCATGAATTGTAAATATCGCTCTCAGCATTATACATCCATGAATTGCGATAACGGTCTGAGTAACACACATCCATGAATTGTGTTAACGGTCTGAGAATCATACATCCATGAATTGTGTTAACGGTCTGAGAATCATACATCCATGAATTGTAATCAACGCTCTCAGCATTATACATCCATGAATTGCGACAACGATCTGAGTAACATACATCCATGAATTGTGTTAACGGTCTGAGAATCATACATCCATGAATTGTGAGAACGTCTGAGTATCACACATCCATGAATTGTGAGAACGGTTCCATAAATTGTTAATAATGATTTGAGTATCACACATCCATGAATTGTGAAAACGTCTGAGTATCGTACATCCATGAATTGTGAGAACGTCTGAGCATCATACATCCATGATTTGTGATTAACGCTATCATCATTATGCAAACATGAATTGTGTTAACGGTCTGGGAATCATACATCCATGAATTGTGAAAACGTCTGAGTATCGTACATCCATGATTTGTGAGAACGTCTGAGCATCATACATCCATGATTGTGATTAACGCTATCATCATTATGCAAACATGAATTGTGTTAACGGTCTGGGAATCATACATCCATGAATTGTGAAAACGTCTGAGTATCATACATCCATGATTTGTGATTAACGCTATCAGCATTATACATCCATGAATTGTGTTAACGGTCTGAGAATCATACATCCATGAATTGTGATCATACATCCATGAATTCTGATAACGGTCTGAGTAACATACATCCATGAATTGTGTTAACGGTCTGAGAATCATACATCCATGATTTGTGATCATACATCCATGAATTCTGATAACGGTCTGAGTAACATACATCCATGAATTGTGTTAACGGTCTGAGAATCATACATCCATGAATTGTAATTAACGCTCTCAGCATTACACATCCATGAATTGTGTTAACGGTCTGAGAATCATACATCCATGAATTGTGTTAACGGTCTGAGAATCATACATCCATGAATTGTGATTAACGCTATCAGCATTATACATCCATGAATTGTGTTAACGGTCTGAGAATCATACATCCATGAATTGTGATCATACATCCATGAATTCTGATAACGGTCTGAGTAACATACATCCATGAATTGTGTTAACGGTCTGAGAATCATGCATCCATGAATTGTGATCATACATCCATGAATTCTGATAACGGTCTGAGAATCATACATCCATGAATTGTGAGAACGCTGAGTATCATACATCCATGAATTGTGATTAACGCTATCAGCATTATACATCCATGAATTCTGATAACGGTCTGAAAATCATACATCCATGAATTGTAATTAACGCTCTCAGCATTATACATCCATGAATTGCGATAACGGTCTGAGTAACACACATCCATGAATTGTGTTAACGGTCTGAGTATCATACATCCATGAATTGTGATCATACATCCATGAATTCTGATTAACGCTCTCAGCATTATACATCCATGAATTGCAATAACGGTCTGAGTAACACACATCCATGATTTGTGTTAACGGTCTGAGAATCATACATCCATGAATTGTGTTGACGGTCTGAGAATCATACATCCATGAATTGTAATTAACGCTCTCAGCATTATACATCCATGAATTGCGATAACGGTCTGAGTAACACACATCCATGAATTGTGTTAACGGTCTGAGAATCATACATCCATGAATTGTGATCATACATCCATGAATTCTGATAACGGTCTGAGTAACATACATCCATGAATTGTGTTAACGGTCTGAGAATCATACATCCATGATTTGTGATCATACATCCATGAATTCTGATAACGGTCTGAGTAACATACATCCATGAATTGTGTTAACGGTCTGAGAATCATACATCCATGAATTGTAAATATCGCTCTCAGCATTATACATCCATGAATTGCGATAACGGTCTGAGTAACACACATCCATGAATTGTGTTAACGGTCTGAGAATCATACATCCATGAATTGTGTTAACGGTCTGAGAATCATACATCCATGAATTGTAATTAACGCTCTCAGCATTATACATCCATGAATTGCGATAACGGTCTGAGTAACACACATCCATGAATTGTGTTAACGGTCTGAGAATCATACATCCATGAATTGTGATCATACATCCATGAATTCTGATAACGGTCTGAGTAACATACATCCATGAATTGTGTTAACGGTCTGAGAATCATACATCCATGATTTGTGATCATACATCCATGAATTCTGATAACGGTCTGAGTAACATACATCCATGAATTGTGTTAACGGTCTGAGAATCATACATCCATGAATTGTGAGAACGTCTGAGTATCACACATCCATGAATTGTGAGAACGGTTCCATAAATTGTTAATAATGATTTGAGTATCACACATCCATGAATTGTGAAAACGTCTGAGTATCGTACATCCATGAATTGTGAGAACGTCTGAGCATCATGCATCCATGATTTGTGATTAACGCTATCATCATTATGCAAACATGAATTGTGTTAACGGTCTGGGAATCATACATCCATGAATTGTGAAAACGTCTGAGTATATACATCCATGATTTGTGATTAACGCTATCAGCATTATACATCCATGAATTGTGT
The DNA here is from genome assembly GCA_012070555.1 of Brugia pahangi. Lineage (NCBI taxonomy): Eukaryota > Metazoa > Nematoda > Chromadorea > Rhabditida > Onchocercidae > Brugia > Brugia pahangi. The sequence continues at coordinate 48,066 of JAAVKF010000050.1, read as the reverse complement.
TAACGGTCTGAGAATCATACATCCATGAATTGTGATCATACATCCATGAATTCTGATAACGGTCTGAGTAACATACATCGATGAATTGTGTTAACGGTCTGAGAATCATACATCCATGATTTGTGATCATACATCCATGAATTCTGATAACGGTCTGAGTAACATACATCCATGAATTGTGATAACGGTCTGAGAATCATACATCCATGAATTGTAATTAACGCTCTCAGCATTATACATCCATGAATTGCGATAACGGTCTGAGTAACACACATCCATGAATTGTGTTAACGGTCTGAGAATCATACATCCATGAATTGTAATTAACGCTCTCAGCATTATACATCCATGAATTGCGACAACGATCTGAGTAGCATACATCCATGAATTGTGTTAACGGTCTGAGAATCATACATCCATGAATTGTGAGAACGTCTGAGTATCATACATCCATGAATTGTGAGAACGGTTCCATAAATTGTTAATAATGATTTGAGTATCACACATCCATGAATTGTGAAAACGTCTGAGTATCATACATCCATGAATTGTGTTGACGGTCTGAGAATCATACATCCATGAATTGTAATTAACGCTCTCAGCATTACACATCCATGAATTGTGTTAACGGTCTGAGAATCATACATCCATGAATTGTGTTAACGGTCTGAGAATCATACATCCATGATTTGTGATTAACGCTATCAGCATTATACATCCATGAATTGTGTTAACGGTCTGAGAATCATACATCCATGAATTGTGATCATACATCCATGAATTCTGATAACGGTCTGAGTAACATACATCCATGAATTGTGTTAACGGTCTGAGAATCATGCATCCATGAATTGTGATCATACATCCATGAATTCTGATAACGGTCTGAGAATCATACATCCATGAATTGTGAGAACGCTGAGTATCATACATCCATGAATTGTGATTAACGCTATCAGCATTATACATCCATGAATTCTGATAACGGTCTGAAAATCATACATCCATGAATTGTGATCATACATCCATGAATTCTGATTAGCGCTCTCAGCATTATACATCCATGAATTGCAATAACGGTCTGAGTAACACACATCCATGATTTGTGTTAACGGTCTGAGAATCATACATCCATGAATTGTGTTGACGGTCTGAGAATCATACATCCATGAATTGTAATTAACGCTCTCAGCATTATACATCCATGAATTGCGATAACGGTCTGAGTAACACACATCCATGAATTGTGTTAACGGTCTGAGAATCATACATCCATGAATTGTGATCATACATCCATGAATTCTGATAACGGTCTGAGTAACATACATCGATGAATTGTGTTAACGGTCTGAGAATCATACATCCATGATTTGTGATCATACATCCATGAATTCTGATAACGGTCTGAGTAACATACATCCATGAATTGTGTTAACGGTCTGAGAATCATACATCCATGAATTGTAAATATCGCTCTCAGCATTATACATCCATGAATTGCGATAACGGTCTGAGTAACACACATCCATGAATTGTGTTAACGGTCTGAGAATCATACATCCATGAATTGTAATCAACGCTCTCAACATTATACATCCATGAATTGCGACAACGATCTGAGTAACATACATCCATGAATTGTGTTAACGGTCTGAGAATCATACATCCATGAATTGTGAGAACGTCTGAGTATCACACATCCATGAATTGTGAGAACGGTTCCATAAATTGTTAATAATGATTTGAGTATCACACATCCATGAATTGTGAAAACGTCTGAGTATCGTACATCCATGAATTGTGAGAACGTCTGAGCATCATGCATCCATGATTTGTGATTAACGCTATCATCATTATGCAAACATGAATTGTGTTAACGGTCTGGGAATCATACATCCATGAATTGTGAAAACGTCTGAGTATCGTACATCCATGATTTGTGAGAACGTCTGAGCATCATACATCCATGATTTGTGATTAACGCTATCATCATTATGCAAACATGAATTGTGTTAACGGTCTGGGAATCATACATCCATGAATTGTGAAAACGTCTGAGTATCATACATCCATGATTTGTGATTAACGCTATCAGCATTATACATCCATGAATTGTGTTAACGGTCTGAGAATCATACATCCATGAATTGTGATCATACATCCATGAATTCTGATAACGGTCTGAGTAACATACATCCATGAATTGTGTTAACGGTCTGAGAATCATACATCCATGATTTGTGATCATACATCCATGAATTCTGATAACGGTCTGAGTAACATACATCCATGAATTGTGTTAACGGTCTGAGAATCATACATCCATGAATTGTAATTAACGCTCTCAGCATTACACATCCATGAATTGTGTTAACGGTCTGAGAATCATACATCCATGAATTGTGTTAACGGTCTGAGAATCATACATCCATGAATTGTGATTAACGCTATCAGCATTATACATCCATGAATTGTGTTAACGGTCTGAGAATCATACATCCATGAATTGTGATCATACATCCATGAATTCTGATAACGGTCTGAGTAACATACATCCATGAATTGTGTTAACGGTCTGAGAATCATGCATCCATGAATTGTGATCATACATCCATGAATTCTGATAACGGTCTGAGAATCATACATCCATGAATTGTGAGAACGCTGAGTATCATACATCCATGAATTGTGATTAACGCTATCAGCATTATACATCCATGAATTCTGATAACGGTCTGAAAATCATACATCCATGAATTGTAATTAACGCTCTCAGCATTATACATCCATGAATTGCGATAACGGTCTGAGTAACACACATCCATGAATTGTGTTAACGGTCTGAGTATCATACATCCATGAATTGTGATCATACATCCATGAATTCTGATTAGCTCTCAGCATTATACATCCATGAATTGCAATAACGGTCTGAGTAACACACATCCATGAATTGTGTTAACGGTCTGAGAATCATACATCCATGAATTGTGTTGACGGTCTGAGAATCATACATCCATGAATTGTAATTAACGCTCTCAGCATTATACATCCATGAATTGCGATAACGGTCTGAGTAACACACATCCATGAATTGTGTTAACGGTCTGAGAATCATACATCCATGAATTGTGATCATACATCCATGAATTCTGATAACGGTCTGAGTAACATACATCGATGAATTGTGTTAACGGTCTGAGAATCATACATCCATGATTTGTGATCATACATCCATGAATTCTGATAACGGTCTGAGTAACATACATCCATGAATTGTGTTAACGGTCTGAGAATCATACATCCATGAATTGTAAATATCGCTCTCAGCATTATACATCCATGAATTGCGATAACGGTCTGAGTAACACACATCCATGAATTGTGTTAACGGTCTGAGAATCATACATCCATGAATTGTAATCAACGCTCTCAACATTATACATCCATGAATTGCGACAACGATCTGAGTAACATACATCCATGAATTGTGTTAACGGTCTGAGAATCATACATCCATGAATTGTGAGAACGTCTGAGTATCACACATCCATGAATTGTGAGAACGGTTCCATAAATTGTTAATAATGATTTGAGTATCACACATCCATGAATTGTGAAAACGTCTGAGTATCGTACATCCATGAATTGTGAGAACGTCTGAGCATCATGCATCCATGATTTGTGATTAACGCTATCATCATTATGCAAACATGAATTGTGTTAACGGTCTGGGAATCATACATCCGTGAATTGTGAAAACGTCTGAGTATCGTACATCCATGATTTGTGATTAACGCTATCAGCATTATACATCCATGAATTGTGATCATACATCCATGAATTCTGATAACGGTCTGAGTAACATACATCCATGAATTGTGTTAACGGTCTGAGAATCATACATCCATGATTTCTGATCATACATCCATGAATTCTGATAACGGTCTGAGTAACATACATCCATGAATTGTGATAACGGTCTGAGAATCATACATCCATGAATTGTAATTAACGCTCTCAGCATTATACATCCATGAATTGTGTTAACGGTCTGAGAATCATACATCCATGAATTGTGAGAACGTCTGAGTATCATACATCCATGAATTGTGATTAGCGCTCTCAGCATTATACATCCATGAATTGCAATAACGGTCTAACATACATCCATGAATTGTGTTAACGGTCTGAGAATCATACATCCATGAATTGTAATTAACGCTCTCAGCATTATACATCCATGAATTGCGATAACGGTCTGAGTAACACACATCCATGAATTGTGTTAACGGTCTGAGAATCATACATCCATGAATTGTAATTAACGCTCTCAGCATTATACATCCATGAATTGCGATAACGGTCTGAGTAACACACATCCATGAATTGTGTTAACGGTCTGAGAATCATACATCCATGAATTGTGATAACGTCTGAGTATCATACATCCATGAATTGTGAGAACGTCTGAGCATCATACATCCATGAATTGTGATTAACGCTATCATCATTATACATCCATGAATTGTGTTAACGGTCTGAGAATCATACATCCATGATTTGTGATCATACATCCATGAATTCTGATAACGGTCTGAGTAACATACATCCATGAATTGTGTTAACGGTCTGAGAATCATACATCCATGAATTGTAAATAACGCTCTCAGCATTATACATCCATGAATTGCGATAACGGTCTGAGTAACACACATCCATGAATTGTGTTAACGGTCTGAGAATCATACATCCATGAATTGTGAGAACGTCTGAGTATCACACATCCATGAATTGTGAGAACGGTTCCATAAATTGTTAATAATGATTTGAGTATCACACATCCATGAATTGTGAAAACGTCTGAGTATCGTACATCCATGAATTGTGAGAACGTCTGAGCATCATGCATCCATGATTTGTGATTAACGCTATCATCATTATGCAAACATGAATTGTGTTAACGGTCTGAGAATCATACATCCATGAATTGTGAAAACGTCTGAGTATCATACATCCATGATTTGTGATTAACGCTATCAGCATTATACATCCATGAATTGTGTTAACGGTCTGAGAATCATACATCCATGAATTGTGATCATACATCCATGAATTCTGATAACGGTCTGAGTAACATACATCCATGAATTGTGTTAACGGTCTGAGAATCATACATCCATGATTTGTGATCATACATCCATGAATTCTGATAACGGTCTGAGTAACATACATCCATGAATTGTGATAACGGTCTGAGAATCATACATCCATGAATTGTAATTAACGCTCTCAGCATTATACATCCATGAATTGTGTTAACGGTCTGAGAATCATACATCCATGAATTGTGATAACGTCTGAGTATCATACATCCATGAATTGTGATTAACGCTCTCAGCATTATACATCCATGAATTGCAATAACGGTCTAACATACATCCATGAATTGTGTTAACGGTCTGAGAATCATACATCCATGAATTGTAATTAACGCTCTCAGCATTATACATCCATGAATTGCGATAACGGTCTGAGTAACACACATCCATGAATTGTGTTAACGGTCTGAGAATCATACATCCATGAATTGTAATTAACGCTCTCAGCATTATACATCCATGAATTGTGATAACGGTCTGAGTAACATACATCCATGAATTGTGTTAACGGTCTGAGAATCATACATCCATGAATTGTGATAACGTCTGAGTATCATACATCCATGAATTGTGATAACGTCTGAGCATCATACATCCATGAATTGTGATTAACGCTATCATCATACATCCATGAATTGTGTTAACGGTCTGAGAATCATACATCCATGATTTGTGATCATACATCCATGAATTCTGATAACGGTCTGAGTAACATACATCCATGAATTGTGTTAACGGTCTGAGAATCATACATCCATGAATTGTAAATAACGCTCTCAGCATTATACATCCATGAATTGCGATAACGGTCTGAGTAACACACATCCATGAATTGTGTTAACGGTCTGAGAATCATACATCCATGAATTGTGAGAACGTCTGAGTATCACACATCCATGAATTGTGAGAACGGTTCCATAAATTGTTAATAATGATTTGAGTATCACACATCCATGAATTGTGAAAACGTCTGAGTATCGTACATCCATGAATTGTGAGAACGTCTGAGCATCATGCATCCATGATTTGTGATTAACGCTATCATCATTATGCAAACATGAATTGTGTTAACGGTCTGGAATCATACATCCATGAATTGTGAAAACGTCTGAGTATCATACATCCATGATTTGTGATTAACGCTATCAGCATTATACATCCATGAATTGTGTTAACGGTCTGAGAATCATACATCCATGAATTGTGATCATACATCCATGAATTCTGATAACGGTCTGAGTAACATACATCCATGAATTGTGTTAACGGTCTGAGAATCATACATCCATGATTTGTGATCATACATCCATGAATTCTGATAACGGTCTGAGTAACATACATCCATGAATTGTGTTAACGGTCTGAGAATCATACATCCATGAATTGTAATTAACGCTCTCAGCATTATACATCCATGAATTGCGATAACGGTCTGAGTAACACACATCCATGAATTGTGTTAACGGTCTGAGAATCATACATCCATGAATTGTAATTAACGCTCTCAGCATTATACATCCATGAATTGTGTTAACGGTCTGAGAATCATACATCCATGAATTGTGAGAACGTCTGAGTATCATACATCCATGAATTGTGATTAACGCTCTCAGCATTATACATCCATGAATTGCAATAACGGTCTGAGTAACACACATCCATGAATTGTGTTAACGGTCTGAGAATCATACATCCATGAATTGTAATTAACGCTATCAGCATTATACATCCATGAATTGTGTTAACGGTCTGAGAATCATACATCCATGAATTGTGTTAACGGTCTGAGTAACATACATCCATGAATTGTGTTAACGGTCTGAGAATCATACATCCATGAATTGTAATTAACGCTCTCAGCATTATACATCCATGAATTGCGATAACGGTCTGAGTAACACACATCCATGAATTGTGTTAACGGTCTGAGAATCATACATCCATGAATTGTGAGAACGTCTGAGTATCATACATCCATGAATTGTAATTAACGCTCTCAGCATTATACATCCATGAATTCTGATAACGGTCTGAGTAACATACATCCATGAATTGTGTTAACGGTCTGAGAATCATACATCCATGAATTGTGATCATACATCCATGAATTCTGATAACGGTCTGAGAATCATACATCCATGAATTGTGAGAACGCTGAGTATCATACATCCATGAATTGTGATTAACGCTATCAGCATTATACATCCATGAATTCTGATAACGGTCTGAAAATCATACATCCATGAATTGTAATTAACGCTCTCAGCATTATACATCCATGAATTGCGATAACGGTCTGAGTAACACACATCCATGAATTGTGTTAACGGTCTGAGTATCATACATCCATGAATTGTGATCATACATCCATGAATTCTGATTAGCGCTCTCAGCATTATACATCCATGAATTGCAATAACGGTCTGAGTAACACACATCCATGATTGTGTTAACGGTCTGAGAATCATACATCCATGAATTGTGTTGACGGTCTGAGAATCATACATCCATGAATTGTAATTAACGCTCTCAGCATTATACATCCATGAATTGCGATAACGGTCTGAGTAACACACATCCATGAATTGTGTTAACGGTCTGAGAATCATACATCCATGAATTGTGATCATACATCCATGAATTCTGATAACGGTCTGAGTAACATACATCCATGAATTGTGTTAACGGTCTGAGAATCATACATCCATGATTTGTGATCATACATCCATGAATTCTGATAACGGTCTGAGTAACATACATCCATGAATTGTGTTAACGGTCTGAGAATCATACATCCATGAATTGTAAATATCGCTCTCAGCATTATACATCCATGAATTGCGATAACGGTCTGAGTAACACACATCCATGAATTGTGTTAACGGTCTGAGAATCATACATCCATGAATTGTAATCAACGCTCTCAACATTATACATCCATGAATTGCGACAACGATCTGAGTAACATACATCCATGAATTGTGTTAACGGTCTGAGAATCATACATCCATGAATTGTGAGAACGTCTGAGTATCACACATCCATGAATTGTGAGAACGGTTCCATAAATTGTTAATAATGATTTGAGTATCACACATCCATGAATTGTGAAAACGTCTGAGTATCGTACATCCATGAATTGTGAGAACGTCTGAGCATCATGCATCCATGATTTGTGATTAACGCTATCATCATTATGCAAACATGAATTGTGTTAACGGTCTGGGAATCATACATCCATGAATTGTGAAAACGTCTGAGTATCGTACATCCATGATTTGTGATAACGTCTGAGCATCATACATCCATGAATTGTGATTAACGCTATCATCATTATGCATCCATGAATTGTGTTAACGGTCTGAGAATCATACATCCATGAATTGTGTTAACGTCTGAGTATCATACATCCATGAATTGTGATTAACGCTATCAGCATTATACATCCATGAATTGTGTTAACGGTCTGAGAATCATACATCCATGAATTGTGATCATACATCCATGAATTCTGATAACGGTCTGAGTAACATACATCCATGAATTGTGTTAACGGTCTGAGAATCATACATCCATGATTTGTGATCATACATCCATGAATTCTGATAACGGTCTGAGTAACATACATCCATGAATTGTGTTAACGGTCTGAGAATCATACATCCATGAATTGTAATTAACGCTCTCAGCATTACACATCCATGAATTGTGTTAACGGTCTGAGAATCATACATCCATGAATTGTGTTAACGGTCTGAGAATCATACATCCATGAATTGTGATTAACGCTATCAGCATTATACATCCATGAATTGTGTTAACGGTCTGAGAATCATACATCCATGAATTGTGATCATACATCCATGAATTCTGATAACGGTCTGAGTAACATACATCCATGAATTGTGTTAACGGTCTGAGAATCATACATCCATGAATTGTGATCATACATCCATGAATTCTGATAACGGTCTGAGAATCATACATCCATGAATTGTGAGAACGCTGAGTATCATACATCCATGAATTGTGATTAACGCTATCAGCATTATACATCCATGAATTCTGATAACGGTCTGAAAATCATACATCCATGAATTGTAATTAACGCTCTCAGCATTATACATCCATGAATTGCGATAACGGTCTGAGTAACACACATCCATGAATTGTGTTAACGGTCTGAGTATCATACATCCATGAATTGTGATCATACATCCATGAATTCTGATTAGCGCTCTCAGCATTATACATCCATGAATTGCAATAACGGTCTGAGTAACACACATCCATGAATTGTGTTAACGGTCTGAGAATCATACATCCATGAATTGTGTTGACGGTCTGAGAATCATACATCCATGAATTGTAATTAACGCTCTCAGCATTATACATCCATGAATTGCGATAACGGTCTGAGTAACACACATCCATGAATTGTGTTAACGGTCTGAGAATCATACATCCATGAATTGTGATCATACATCCATGAATTCTGATAACGGTCTGAGTAACATACATCCATGAATTGTGTTAACGGTCTGAGAATCATACATCCATGATTTGTGATCATACATCCATGAATTCTGATAACGGTCTGAGTAACATACATCCATGAATTGTGTTAACGGTCTGAGAATCATACATCCATGAATTGTAAATAACGCTCTCAGCATTATACATCCATGAATTGCGATAACGGTCTGAGTAACACACATCCATGAATTGTGTTAACGGTCTGAGAATCATACATCCATGAATTGTAATCAACGCTCTCAACATTATACATCCATGAATTGTGACAACGATCTGAGTAACATACATCCATGAATTGTGTTAACGGTCTGAGAATCATACATCCATGAATTGTGAGAACGTCTGAGTATCACACATCCATGAATTGTGAGAACGGTTCCATAAATTGTTAATAATGATTTGAGTATCACACATCCATGAATTGTGAAAACGTCTGAGTATCGTACATCCATGAATTGTGAGAACGTCTGAGCATCATGCATCCATGATTTGTGATTAACGCTATCATCATTATGCAAACATGAATTGTGTTAACGGTCTGGGAATCATACATCCATGAATTGTGAAAACGTCTGAGTATCATACATCCATGATTTGTGATTAACGCTATCAGCATTATACATCCATGAATTGTGTTAACGGTCTGAGAATCATACATCCATGAATTGTGATCATACATCCATGAATTCTGATAACGGTCTGAGTAACATACATCCATGAATTGTGTTAACGGTCTGAGAATCATACATCCATGATGATCATACATCCATGAATTCTGATAACGGTCTGAGTAACATACATCCATGAATTGTGATAACGGTCTGAGAATCATACATCCATGAATTGTAATTAACGCTCTCAGCATTATACATCCATGAATTGTGTTAACGGTCTGAGAATCATACATCCATGAATTGTGTTAACGGTCTGAGAATCATACATCCATGAATTGTGATTAACGCTCTCAGCATTATACATCCATGAATTGCGATAACGGTCTAACATACATCCATGAATTGTGTTAACGGTCTGAGAATCATACATCCATGAATTGTAATTAACGCTCTCAGCATTATACATCCATGAATTGCGATAACGGTCTGAGTAACACACATCCATGAATTGTGTTAACGGTCTGAGAATCATACATCCATGAATTGTGTTAACGGTCTGAGAATCATACATCCATGAATTGTGATTAACGCTATCAGCATTATACATCCATGAATTGTGTTAACGGTCTGAGAATCATACATCCATGAATTGTGATCATACATCCATGAATTCTGATAACGGTCTGAGTAACATACATCCATGAATTGTGTTAACGGTCTGAGAATCATACATCCATGAATTGTGATCATACATCCATGAATTCTGATAACGGTCTGAGAATCATACATCCATGAATTGTGAGAACGCTGAGTATCATACATCCATGAATTGTGATTAACGCTATCAGCATTATACATCCATGAATTCTGATAACGGTCTGAAAATCATACATCCATGAATTGTAATTAACGCTCTCAGCATTATACATCCATGAATTGCGATAACGGTCTGAGTAACACACATCCATGAATTGTGTTAACGGTCTGAGAATCATACATCCATGAATTGTGATCATACATCCATGAATTGTGATTAACGCTCTCAGCATTATACATCCATGAATTGCAATAACGGTCTGAGTAACACACATCCATGAATTGTGTTAACGGTCTGAGAATCATACATCCATGAATTGTGTTAACGGTCTGAGAATCATACATCCATGAATTGTAATTAACGCTCTCAGCATTATACATCCATGAATTGCGATAACGGTCTGAGTAACACACATCCATGAATTGTGTTAACGGTCTGAGAATCATACATCCATGAATTCTGATAACGGTCTGAGTAACATACATCCATGAATTGTGTTAACGGTCTGAGAATCATACATCCATGAATTGTAAATAACGCTCTCAGCATTATACATCCATGAATTGCGATAACGGTCTGAGTAACACACATCCATGAATTGTGTTAACGGTCTGAGAATCATACATCCATGAATTGTAATCAACGCTCTCAGCATTATACATCCATGAATTGCGATAACGGTCTGAGTAACATACATCCATGAATTGTGTTAACGGTCTGAGAATCATACATCCATGAATTGTGAGAACGTCTGAGTATCACACATCCATGAATTGTGAGAACGGTTCCATAAATTGTTAATAATGATTTGAGTATCACACATCCATGAATTGTGAAAACGTCTGAGTATCGTACATCCATGAATTGTGAGAACGTCTGAGCATCATGCATCCATGATTTGTGATTAACGCTATCATCATTATGCAAACATGAATTGTGTTAACGGTCTGGGAATCATACATCCATGAATTGTGAAAACGTCTGAGTATCATACATCCATGATTTGTGATTAACGCTATCAGCATTATACATCCATGAATTGTGTTAACGGTCTGAGAATCATACATCCATGAATTGTGATCATACATCCATGAATTCTGATAACGGTCTGAGTAACATACATCCATGAATTGTGTTAACGGTCTGAGAATCATACATCCATGATTTGTGATCATACATCCATGAATTCTGATAACGGTCTGAGTAACATACATCCATGAATTGTGATAACGGTCTGAGAATCATACATCCATGAATTGTAATTAACGCTCTCAGCATTATACATCCATGAATTGTGTTAACGGTCTGAGAATCATACATCCATGAATTGTGATAACGGTCTGAGTATCATACATCCATGAATTGTGATTAACGCTCTCAGCATTATACATCCATGAATTGCAATAACGGTCTAACATACATCCATGAATTGTGTTAACGGTCTGAGAATCATACATCCATGAATTGTAATTAACGCTCTCAGCATTATACATCCATGAATTGCGATAACGGTCTGAGTAACACACATCCATGAATTGTGTTAACGGTCTGAGAATCATACATCCATGAATTGTGATTAACGCTCTCAGCATTATACATCCATGAATTGTGATAACGGTCTGAGTAACATACATCCATGAATTGTGTTAACGGTCTGAGAATCATACATCCATGAATTGTGAGAACGTCTGAGTATCATACATCCATGAATTGTGATAACGGTCTGAGCATCATACATCCATGAATTGTGATTAACGCTATCATCATTATACATCCATGAATTGTGTTAACGGTCTGAGAATCATACATCCATGAATTGTGAAAACGTCTGAGTATCATACATCCATGAATTGTGATTAACGCTCTCAGCATTATACATCCATGAATTGTGTTAACGGTCTGAGAATCATACATCCATGAATTGTGATCATACATCCATGAATTCTGATAACGGTCTGAGAATCATACATCCATGAATTGTGATAACGGTCTGAGTATCATACATCCATGAATTGTGATTAACGCTATCAGCATTATACATCCATGAATTGTGATAACGGTCTGAGAATCATACATCCATGAATTGTAATTAACGCTCTCAGCATTATACATCCATGAATTGCGATAACGGTCTGAGTAACACACATCCATGAATTGTGTTAACGGTCTGAGAATCATACATCCATGAATTGTGATTAACGCTCTCAGCATTATACATCCATGAATTGCAATAACGGTCTGAGTAACACACATCCATGATTTGTGTTAACGGTCTGAGAATCATACATCCATGAATTGTGTTAACGGTCTGAGAATCATACATCCATGAATTGTAATTAACGCTCTCAGCATTATACATCCATGAATTGCGATAACGGTCTGAGTAACACACATCCATGAATTGTGTTAACGGTCTGAGAATCATACATCCATGAATTGTGATCATACATCCATGAATTCTGATAACGGTCTGAGTAACATACATCCATGAATTGTGTTAACGGTCTGAGAATCATACATCCATGATTTGTGATCATACATCCATGAATTCTGATAACGGTCTGAGTAACATACATCCATGAATTGTGTTAACGGTCTGAGAATCATACATCCATGAATTGTAAATAACGCTCTCAGCATTATACATCCATGAATTGCGATAACGGTCTGAGTAACATACATCCATGAATTGTGTTAACGGTCTGAGAATCATACATCCATGAATTGTGAGAACGTCTGAGTATCATACATCCATGAATTGTGAGAACGGTTCCATAAATTGTTAATAATGATTTGAGTATCACACATCCATGAATTGTGAAAACGTCTGAGTATCATACATCCATGAATTGTGAGAACGTCTGAGCATCATACATCCATGATTTGTGATTAACGCTATCATCATTATGTCCATGAATTGTGTTAACGGTCTGGGAATCATACATCCATGAATTGTGAAAACGTCTGAGTATCATACATCCATGAATTGTGATTAACGCTATCAGCATTATACATCCATGAATTGTGTTAACGGTCTGAGAATCATACATCCATGAATTGTGATCATACATCCATGAATTCTGATAACGGTCTGAGTAACATACATCCATGAATTGTGTTAACGGTCTGAGAATCATACATCCATGATTTGTGATCATACATCCATGAATTCTGATAACGGTCTGAGTAACATACATCCATGAATTGTGTTAACGGTCTGAGAATCATACATCCATGAATTGTGATTAACGCTCTCAGCATTATACATCCATGAATTGCGATAACGGTCTGAGTAACACACATCCATGAATTGTGTTAACGGTCTGAGAATCATACATCCATGAATTGTAATTAACGCTCTCAGCATTATACATCCATGAATTGTGTTAACGGTCTGAGTAACATACATCCATGAATTGTGTTAACGGTCTGAGAATCATACATCCATGAATTGTGTTAACGGTCTGAGTAACATACATCCATGAATTGTGTTAACGGTCTGAGAATCATACATCCATGAATTGTAATTAACGCTCTCAGCATTATACATCCATGAATTGTGATAACGGTCTGAGTAACATACATCCATGAATTGTGTTAACGGTCTGAGAATCATACATCCATGAATTGTGATAACGTCTGAGTATCATACATCCATGAATTGTGATTAACGGTCTGAGCATCATACATCCATGAATTGTGTTAACGGTCTGAGAATCATACATCCATGAATTGTGATTAACGCTCTCAGCATTATACATCCATGAATTGTGTTAACGGTCTGAGAATCATACATCCATGAATTGTGATCATACATCCATGAATTCTGATAACGGTCTGAGTAACATACATCCATGAATTGTGTTAACGGTCTGAGAATCATACATCCATGAATTGTAATTAACGCTCTCAGCATTATACATCCATGAATTGTGTTAACGGTCTGAGCATCATACATCCATGAATTGTGATTAACGCTCTCAGCATTATACATCCATGAATTGTGATAACGGTCTGAGTAACATACATCCATGAATTGTGTTAACGGTCTGAGAATCATACATCCATGAATTGTGATTAACGCTCTCAGCATTATACATCC
This sequence comes from Brugia pahangi, assembly GCA_012070555.1. NCBI lineage: Eukaryota > Metazoa > Nematoda > Chromadorea > Rhabditida > Onchocercidae > Brugia > Brugia pahangi. Next base: position 32,835 of record JAAVKF010000050.1, on the reverse strand, counting down.
ATGAATTGTGTTAACGGTCTGAGTAACATACATCCATGAATTGTGTTAACGGTCTGAGAATCATACATCCATGAATTGTGATTAACGCTCTCAGCATTATACATCCATGAATTGTGATAACGGTCTGAGAATCATACATCCATGAATTGTGTTAACGGTCTGAGAATCATACATCCATGAATTGTGATTAACGCTCTCAGCATTATACATCCATGAATTGCGATAACGGTCTGAGTAACACATCCATGAATTGTGTTAACGGTCTGAGTATCATACATCCATGAATTGTGATCATACATCCATGAATTCTGATTAACGCTCTCAGCATTATACATCCATGAATTGCAATAACGGTCTGAGTAACACACATCCATGATTTGTGTTAACGGTCTGAGAATCATACATCCATGAATTGTGTTGACGGTCTGAGAATCATACATCCATGAATTGTAATTAACGCTCTCAGCATTATACATCCATGAATTGCGATAACGGTCTGAGTAACACACATCCATGAATTGTGTTAACGGTCTGAGAATCATACATCCATGAATTGTGATCATACATCCATGAATTCTGATAACGGTCTGAGTAACATACATCCATGAATTGTGTTAACGGTCTGAGAATCATACATCCATGATTTGTGATCATACATCCATGAATTCTGATAACGGTCTGAGTAACATACATCCATGAATTGTGTTAACGGTCTGAGAATCATACATCCATGAATTGTAAATATCGCTCTCAGCATTATACATCCATGAATTGCGATAACGGTCTGAGTAACACACATCCATGAATTGTGTTAACGGTCTGAGAATCATACATCCATGAATTGTAATCAACGCTCTCAGCATTATACATCCATGAATTGCGACAACGATCTGAGTAACATACATCCATGAATTGTGTTAACGGTCTGAGAATCATACTCTGAGAATCATACATCCATGAATTGTGAGAACGTCTGAGTATCACACATCCATGAATTGTGAGAACGGTTCCATAAATTGTTAATAATGATTTGAGTATCACACATCCATGAATTGTGAAAACGTCTGAGTATCATACATCCATGAATTGTGTTAACGGTCTGAGAATCATACATCCATGAATTGTAATTAACGCTCTCAGCATTACACATCCATGAATTGTGTTAACGGTCTGAGAATCATACATCCATGAATTGTGATCATACATCCATGAATTCTGATAACGGTCTGAGAATCATACATCCATGAATTGTGAGAACGCTGAGTATCATACATCCATGAATTGTGATTAACGCTATCAGCATTATACATCCATGAATTCTGATAACGGTCTGAAAATCATACATCCATGAATTGTGATTAACGCTCTCAGCATTATACATCCATGAATTGCGATAACGGTCTGAGTAACACACATCCATGAATTGTGTTAACGGTCTGAGTATCATACATCCATGAATTGTGATCATACATCCATGAATTCTGATTAACGCTCTCAGCATTATACATCCATGAATTGCAATAACGGTCTGAGTAACACACATCCATGATTGTGTTAACGGTCTGAGAATCATACATCCATGAATTGTTGACGGTCTGAGAATCATACATCCATGAATTGTAATTAACGCTCTCAGCATTATACATCCATGAATTGCGATAACGGTCTGAGTAACACACATCCATGAATTGTGTTAACGGTCTGAGAATCATACATCCATGAATTGTGATCATACATCCATGAATTCTGATAACGGTCTGAGTAACATACATCCATGAATTGTGTTAACGGTCTGAGAATCATACATCCATGATTTGTGATCATACATCCATGAATTCTGATAACGGTCTGAGTAACATACATCCATGAATTGTGTTAACGGTCTGAGAATCATACATCCATGAATTGTAAATATCGCTCTCAGCATTATACATCCATGAATTGCGATAACGGTCTGAGTAACATACATCCATGAATTGTGTTAACGGTCTGAGAATCATACATCCATGAATTGTGAGAACGTCTGAGTATCATACATCCATGAATTGTGAGAACGGTTCCATAAATTGTTAATAATGATTTGAGTATCACACATCCATGAATTGTGAAAACGTCTGAGTATCATACATCCATGAATTGTGTTAACGGTCTGAGAATCATACATCCATGAATTGTAATTAACGCTCTCAGCATTACACATCCATGAATTGTGTTAACGGTCTGAGAATCATACATCCATGAATTGTGTTAACGGTCTGAGAATCATACATCCATGATTTGTGATTAACGCTATCAGCATTATACATCCATGAATTGTGTTAACGGTCTGAGAATCATACATCCATGAATTGTGATCATACATCCATGAATTCTGATAACGGTCTGAGTAACATACATCCATGAATTGTGTTAACGGTCTGAGAATCATACATCCATGAATTGTGATCATACATCCATGAATTCTGATAACGGTCTGAGAATCATACATCCATGAATTGTGATAACGTCTGAGTATCATACATCCATGAATTGTGATTAACGCTATCAGCATTATACATCCATGAATTGTGATAACGGTCTGAGAATCATACATCCATGAATTGTGATTAACGCTCTCAGCATTATACATCCATGAATTGTGATAACGGTCTGAGTAACACACATCCATGAATTGTGTTAACGGTCTGAGTATCATACATCCATGAATTGTGATCATACATCCATGAATTCTGATTAACGCTCTCAGCATTATACATCCATGAATTGCAATAACGGTCTGAGTAACACACATCCATGATTTGTGTTAACGGTCTGAGAATCATACATCCATGAATTGTGTTAACGGTCTGAGAATCATACATCCATGAATTGTAATTAACGCTCTCAGCATTATACATCCATGAATTGCGATAACGGTCTGAGTAACACACATCCATGAATTGTGTTAACGGTCTGAGAATCATACATCCATGAATTGTGATCATACATCCATGAATTCTGATAACGGTCTGAGTAACATACATCCATGAATTGTGTTAACGGTCTGAGAATCATACATCCATGATTTGTGATCATACATCCATGAATTCTGATAACGGTCTGAGTAACATACATCCATGAATTGTGTTAACGGTCTGAGAATCATACATCCATGAATTGTAAATAACGCTCTCAGCATTATACATCCATGAATTGCGATAACGGTCTGAGTAACACACATCCATGAATTGTGTTAACGGTCTGAGAATCATACATCCATGAATTGTAATTAACGCTCTCAGCATTATACATCCATGAATTGTGATAACGATCTGAGTAACATACATCCATGAATTGTGTTAACGGTCTGAGAATCATACTCTGAGAATCATACATCCATGAATTGTGAGAACGTCTGAGTATCATACATCCATGAATTGTGAGAACGGTTCCATAAATTGTTAATAACGATTTGAGTATCACACATCCATGAATTGTGAAACGTCTGAGTATCATACATCCATGAATTGTGTTAACGGTCTGAGAATCATACATCCATGAATTGTAATTAACGCTCTCAGCATTACACATCCATGAATTGTGTTAACGGTCTGAGAATCATACATCCATGAATTGTGATCATACATCCATGAATTCTGATAACGGTCTGAGAATCATACATCCATGAATTGTGAGAACGCTGAGTATCATACATCCATGAATTGTGATTAACGCTCTCAGCATTATACATCCATGAATTGTGATAACGGTCTGAAAATCATACATCCATGAATTGTGATTAACGCTCTCAGCATTATACATCCATGAATTGTGATAACGGTCTGAGTAACACACATCCATGAATTGTGTTAACGGTCTGAGTATCATACATCCATGAATTGTGATCATACATCCATGAATTCTGATTAACGCTCTCAGCATTATACATCCATGAATTGCAATAACGGTCTGAGTAACACACATCCATGATTTGTGTTAACGGTCTGAGAATCATACATCCATGAATTGTGTTAACGGTCTGAGAATCATACATCCATGAATTGTAATTAACGCTCTCAGCATTATACATCCATGAATTGCGATAACGGTCTGAGTAACACACATCCATGAATTGTGTTAACGGTCTGAGAATCATACATCCATGAATTGTGATCATACATCCATGAATTCTGATAACGGTCTGAGTAACATACATCCATGAATTGTGTTAACGGTCTGAGAATCATACATCCATGATTTGTGATCATACATCCATGAATTCTGATAACGGTCTGAGTAACATACATCCATGAATTGTGTTAACGGTCTGAGAATCATACATCCATGAATTGTAAATAACGCTCTCAGCATTATACATCCATGAATTGCGATAACGGTCTGAGTAACATACATCCATGAATTGTGTTAACGGTCTGAGAATCATACATCCATGAATTGTGAACGTCTGAGTATCATACATCCATGAATTGTGAGAACGGTTCCATAAATTGTTAATAATGATTTGAGTATCATACATCCATGAATTGTGAAAACGTCTGAGTATCATACATCCATGAATTGTGTTAACGGTCTGAGAATCATACATCCATGAATTGTAATTAACGCTCTCAGCATTACACATCCATGAATTGTGTTAACGGTCTGAGAATCATACATCCATGAATTGTGTTAACGGTCTGAGAATCATACATCCATGAATTGTGATTAACGCTATCAGCATTATACATCCATGAATTGTGTTAACGGTCTGAGAATCATACATCCATGAATTGTGATCATACATCCATGAATTCTGATAACGGTCTGAGTAACATACATCCATGAATTGTGTTAACGGTCTGAGAATCATACATCCATGAATTGTGATCATACATCCATGAATTCTGATAACGGTCTGAGAATCATACATCCATGAATTGTAATTAACGCTCTCAGCATTATACATCCATGAATTGCGATAACGGTCTGAGTAACACACATCCATGAATTGTGTTAACGGTCTGAGAATCATACATCCATGAATTGTGATCATACATCCATGAATTCTGATAACGGTCTGAGTAACATACATCCATGAATTGTGTTAACGGTCTGAGAATCATACATCCATGATTTGTGATCATACATCCATGAATTCTGATAACGGTCTGAGTAACATACATCCATGAATTGTGTTAACGGTCTGAGAATCATACATCCATGAATTGTAAATAACGCTCTCAGCATTATACATCCATGAATTGCGATAACGGTCTGAGTAACACACATCCATGAATTGTGTTAACGGTCTGAGAATCATACATCCATGAATTGTAATTAACGCTCTCAGCATTATACATCCATGAATTGCGACAACGATCTGAGTAACATACATCCATGAATTGTGTTAACGGTCTGAGAATCATACATCCATGAATTGTGAGAACGTCTGAGTATCATACATCCATGAATTGTGAGAACGGTTCCATAAATTGTTAATAATGATTTGAGTATCACACATCCATGAATTGTGAAAACGTCTGAGTATCATACATCCATGAATTGTGTTAACGGTCTGAGAATCATACATCCATGAATTGTGATTAACGCTCTCAGCATTATACATCCATGAATTGTGTTAACGGTCTGAGAATCATACATCCATGAATTGTGATCATACATCCATGAATTCTGATAACGGTCTGAGAATCATACATCCATGAATTGTGAGAACGCTGAGTATCATACATCCATGAATTGTGATTAACGCTATCAGCATTATACATCCATGAATTGTGATAACGGTCTGAAAATCATACATCCATGAATTGTGATTAACGCTCTCATTATACATCCATGAATTGCGATAACGGTCTGAGTAACACACATCCATGAATTGTGTTAACGGTCTGAGTATCATACATCCATGAATTGTGATCATACATCCATGAATTCTGATTAGCGCTCTCAGCATTATACATCCATGAATTGCAATAACGGTCTGAGTAACACACATCCATGATTTGTGTTAACGGTCTGAGAATCATACATCCATGAATTGTGTTGACGGTCTGAGAATCATACATCCATGAATTGTAATTAACGCTCTCAGCATTATACATCCATGAATTGCGATAACGGTCTGAGTAACACACATCCATGAATTGTGTTAACGGTCTGAGAATCATACATCCATGAATTGTGATCATACATCCATGAATTCTGATAACGGTCTGAGTAACATACATCCATGAATTGTGTTAACGGTCTGAGAATCATACATCCATGATTTGTGATCATACATCCATGAATTCTGATAACGGTCTGAGTAACATACATCCATGAATTGTAAATATCGCTCTCAGCATTATACATCCATGAATTGCGATAACGGTCTGAGTAACACACATCCATGAATTGTGTTAACGGTCTGAGAATCATACATCCATGAATTGTAATCAACGCTCTCAGCATTATACATCCATGAATTGCGACAACGGTCTGAGTAACATACATCCATGAATTGTGTTAACGGTCTGAGAATCATACATCCATGAATTGTGAGAACGTCTGAGTATCATACATCCATGAATTGTGAGAACGGTTCCATAAATTGTTAATAATGATTTGAGTATCACACATCCATGAATTGTGAAAACGTCTGAGTATCATACATCCATGAATTGTGTTAACGGTCTGAGAATCATACATCCATGAATTGTAATTAACGCTCTCAGCATTATACATCCATGAATTGTGTTAACGGTCTGAGAATCATACATCCATGAATTGTGTTAACGGTCTGAGAATCATACATCCATGATTTGTGATTAACGCTATCAGCATTATACATCCATGAATTGTGTTAACGGTCTGAGAATCATACATCCATGAATTGTGATCATACATCCATGAATTCTGATAACGGTCTGAGTAACATACATCCATGAATTGTGTTAACGGTCTGAGAATCATACATCCATGAATTGTGATCATACATCCATGAATTCTGATAACGGTCTGAGAATCATACATCCATGAATTGATAACGTCTGAGTATCATACATCCATGAATTGTGATTAACGCTATCAGCATTATACATCCATGAATTGTGATAACGGTCTGAAAATCATACATCCATGAATTGTAATTAACGCTCTCAGCATTATACATCCATGAATTGTGATAACGGTCTGAGTAACATACATCCATGAATTGTGATAACGGTCTGAGAATCATACATCCATGAATTGTGAGAACGTCTGAGTATCATACATCCATGAATTGTGATTAACGCTATCAGCATTATACATCCATGAATTGTGATAACGGTCTGAGTAACATACATCCATGAATTGTGTTAACGGTCTGAGTATCATACATCCATGAATTGTGATCATACATCCATGAATTCTGATTAACGCTCTCAGCATTATACATCCATGAATTGCAATAACGGTCTGAGTAACACACATCCATGATTTGTGTTAACGGTCTGAGAATCATACATCCATGAATTGTGTTAACGGTCTGAGAATCATACATCCATGAATTGTAATTAACGCTCTCAGCATTATACATCCATGAATTGCGATAACGGTCTGAGTAACACACATCCATGAATTGTGTTAACGGTCTGAGAATCATACATCCATGAATTGTGATCATACATCCATGAATTCTGATAACGGTCTGAGTAACATACATCCATGAATTGTGTTAACGGTCTGAGAATCATACATCCATGATTTGTGATCATACATCCATGAATTCTGATAACGGTCTGAGTAACATACATCCATGAATTGTGTTAACGGTCTGAGAATCATACATCCATGAATTGTAAATAACGCTCTCAGCATTATACATCCATGAATTGCGATAACGGTCTGAGTAACACACATCCATGAATTGTGTTAACGGTCTGAGAATCATACATCCATGAATTGTAATCAACGCTCTCAGCATTATACATCCATGAATTGTGACAACGTCTGAGTAACATACATCCATGAATTGTGTTAACGGTCTGAGAATCATACATCCATGAATTGTGAGAACGTCTGAGTATCACACATCCATGAATTGTGAGAACGGTTCCATAAATTGTTAATAATGATTTGAGTATCACACATCCATGAATTGTGAAAACGTCTGAGTATCATACATCCATGAATTGTGAGAACGTCTGAGCATCATACATCCATGATTTGTGATTAACGCTATCATCATTATGCATCCATGAATTGTGTTAACGGTCTGGGAATCATACATCCATGAATTGTGAAAACGTCTGAGTATCATACATCCATGAATTGTGATTAACGCTATCAGCATTATACATCCATGAATTGTGTTAACGGTCTGAGAATCATACATCCATGAATTGTGATCATACATCCATGAATTCTGATAACGGTCTGAGTAACATACATCCATGAATTGTGTTAACGGTCTGAGAATCATACATCCATGATTTGTGATCATACATCCATGAATTCTGATAACGGTCTGAGTAACATACATCCATGAATTGTGTTAACGGTCTGAGAATCATACATCCATGAATTGTAATTAACGCTCTCAGCATTATACATCCATGAATTGTGTTAACGGTCTGAGAATCATACATCCATGAATTGTGAGAACGTCTGAGAATCATACATCCATGAATTGTGATTAACGCTCTCAGCATTATACATCCATGAATTGCAATAACGGTCTAACATACATCCATGAATTGTGTTAACGGTCTGAGAATCATACATCCATGAATTGTAATTAACGCTCTCAGCATTATACATCCATGAATTGTGATAACGGTCTGAGTAACACACATCCATGAATTGTGTTAACGGTCTGAGAATCATACATCCATGAATTGTAATTAACGCTCTCAGCATTATACATCCATGAATTGTGATAACGGTCTGAGTAACATACATCCATGAATTGTGTTAACGGTCTGAGAATCATACATCCATGATTTGTGATCATACATCCATGAATTCTGATAACGGTCTGAGTAACATACATCCATGAATTGTGTTAACGGTCTGAGAATCATACATCCATGAATTGTAATTAACGCTCTCAGCATTACACATCCATGAATTGTGTTAACGGTCTGAGAATCATACATCCATGAATTGTGTTAACGGTCTGAGAATCATACATCCATGAATTGTGATTAACGCTATCAGCATTATACATCCATGAATTGTGTTAACGGTCTGAGAATCATACATCCATGAATTGTGATCATACATCCATGAATTCTGATAACGGTCTGAGTAACATACATCCATGAATTGTGTTAACGGTCTGAGAATCATACATCCATGAATTGTGATCATACATCCATGAATTCTGATAACGGTCTGAGAATCATACATCCATGAATTGTGAGAACGCTGAGTATCATACATCCATGAATTGTGATTAACGCTATCAGCATTATACATCCATGAATTGTGATAACGGTCTGAAAATCATACATCCATGAATTGTAATTAACGCTCTCAGCATTATACATCCATGAATTGTGATAACGGTCTGAGTAACATACATCCATGAATTGTGTTAACGGTCTGAGAATCATACATCCATGAATTGTGATCATACATCCATGAATTCTGATAACGGTCTGAGAATCATACATCCATGAATTGTGAGAACGTCTGAGTATCATACATCCATGAATTGTGATTAACGCTATCAGCATTATACATCCATGAATTGTGATAACGGTCTGAAAATCATACATCCATGAATTGTAATTAACGCTCTCAGCATTATACATCCATGAATTCGATAACGGTCTGAGTAACATACATCCATGAATTGTGTTAACGGTCTGAGAATCATACATCCATGAATTGTGATCATACATCCATGAATTCTGATAACGGTCTGAGAATCATACATCCATGAATTGTGAGAACGTCTGAGTATCATACATCCATGAATTGTGATTAACGCTCTCAGCATTATACATCCATGAATTGTGATAACGGTCTGAAAATCATACATCCATGAATTGTAATTAACGCTCTCAGCATTATACATCCATGAATTGTGATAACGGTCTGAGTAACACATCCATGAATTGTGTTAACGAATTGTAATTAACGCTCTCAGCATTATACATCCATGAATTGTGATAACGGTCTGAGTAACATACATCCATGATTTGTGATTAACGCTATCAGCATTATACATCCATGAATTGTGTTAACGGTCTGAGAATCATACATCCATGAATTGTGATCATACATCCATGAATTCTGATAACGGTCTGAGTAACATACATCCATGAATTGTGTTAACGGTCTGAGAATCATACATCCATGAATTGTGATCATACATCCATGAATTCTGATAACGGTCTGAGAATCATACATCCATGAATTGTGAGAACGCTGAGTATCATACATCCATGAATTGTGATTAACGCTATCAGCATTATACATCCATGAATTGTGATAACGGTCTGAAAATCATACATCCATGAATTGTAATTAACGCTCTCAGCATTATACATCCATGAATTCTGATAACGGTCTGAGTAACATACATCCATGAATTGTGTTAACGGTCTGAGAATCATACATCCATGAATTGTGATCATACATCCATGAATTCTGATAACGGTCTGAGAATCATACATCCATGAATTGTGAGAACGTCTGAGTATCATACATCCATGAATTGTGATTAACGCTCTCAGCATTATACATCCATGAATTGTGATAACGGTCTGAGTAACATACATCCATGAATTGTGTTAACGGTCTGAGTATCATACATCCATGAATTGTGATCATACATCCATGAATTGTGATTAGCGTCTCAGCATTATACATCCATGAATTGCAATAACGGTCTGAGTAACACACATCCATGATTTGTGTTAACGGTCTGAGAATCATACATCCATGAATTGTGTTAACGGTCTGAGAATCATACATCCATGAATTGTAATTAACGCTCTCAGCATTATACATCCATGAATTGCGATAACGGTCTGAGTAACACACATCCATGAATTGTGTTAACGGTCTGAGAATCATACATCCATGAATTGTGATCATACATCCATGAATTCTGATAACGGTCTGAGTAACATACATCGATGAATTGTGTTAACGGTCTGAGAATCATACATCCATGATTTGTGATCATACATCCATGAATTCTGATAACGGTCTGAGTAACATACATCCATGAATTGTAATTAACGCTCTCAGCATTATACATCCATGAATTGCGATAACGGTCTGAGTAACACACATCCATGAATTGTGTTAACGGTCTGAGAATCATACATCCATGAATTGTAATCAACGCTCTCAACATTATACATCCATGAATTGCGACAACGATCTGAGTAACATACATCCATGAATTGTGTTAACGGTCTGAGAATCATACATCCATGAATTGTGAGAACGTCTGAGTATCACACATCCATGAATTGTGAGAACGGTTCCATAAATTGTTAATAATGATTTGAGTATCACACATCCATGAATTGTGAAAACGTCTGAGTATCGTACATCCATGAATTGTGAGAACGTCTGAGCATCATGCATCCATGATTTGTGATTAACGCTATCATCATTATGCAAACATGAATTGTGTTAACGGTCTGGGAATCATACATCCATGAATTGTGAAAACGTCTGAGTATCATACATCCATGATTTGTGATTAACGCTATCAGCATTATACATCCATGAATTGTGTTAACGGTCTGAGAATCATACATCCATGAATTGTGATCATACATCCATGAATTCTGATAACGGTCTGAGTAACATACATCCATGAATTGTGTTAACGGTCTGAGAATCATACATCCATGATTTGTGATCATACATCCATGAATTCTGATAACGGTCTGAGTAACATACATCCATGAATTGTGATAACGGTCTGAGAATCATACATCCATGAATTGTAATTAACGCTCTCAGCATTATACATCCATGAATTGCGATAACGGTCTGAGTAACACACATCCATGAATTGTGTTAACGGTCTGAGAATCATACATCCATGAATTGTATTAACGCTCTCAGCATTATACATCCATGAATTGCGACAACGATCTGAGTATCATACATCCATGAATTGTGTTAACGGTCTGAGAATCATACATCCATGAATTGTGAGAACGTCTGAGTATCATACATCCATGAATTGTGAGAACGGTTCCATAAATTGTTAATAATGATTTGAGCATCACACATCCATGAATTGTGAAAACGTCTGAGTATCATACATCCATGAATTGTGTTAACGGTCTGAGAATCATGCATCCATGAATTGTAATTAACGCTCAGCATTATACATCCATGAATTGTGTTAACGGTCTGAGAATCATACATCCATGAATTGTGTTAACGGTCTGAGAATCATACATCCATGATTTGTGATTAACGCTATCAGCATTATACATCCATGAATTGTGTTAACGGTCTGAGAATCATACATCCATGAATTGTGATCATACATCCATGAATTCTGATAACGGTCTGAGAATCATACATCCATGAATTGTGATAACGGTCTGAGTAACATACATCCATGAATTGTGTTAACGGTCTGAGTATCATACATCCATGAATTGTGATCATACATCCATGAAGTCGTTCTGATTAGCGCTCAGCATTATACATCCATGAATTGCAATAACGGTCTGAGTAACACACATCCATGATTTGTGTTAACGGTCTGAGAATCATACATCCATGAATTGTGTTGACGGTCTGAGAATCATACATCCATGAATTGTAATTAACGCTCTCAGCATTATACATCCATGAATTGCGATAACGGTCTGAGTAACACACATCCATGAATTGTGTTAACGGTCTGAGAATCATACATCCATGAATTGTGATCATACATCCATGAATTCTGATAACGGTCTGAGTAACATACATCGATGAATTGTGTTAACGGTCTGAGAATCATACATCCATGATTTGTGATCATACATCCATGAATTCTGATAACGGTCTGAGTAACATACATCCATGAATTGTGTTAACGGTCTGAGAATCATACATCCATGAATTGTAAATAACGCTCTCAGCATTATACATCCATGAATTGCGATAACGGTCTGAGTAACACACATCCATGAATTGTGTTAACGGTCTGAGAATCATACATCCATGAATTGTAATCAACGCTCTCAACATTATACATCCATGAATTGCGATCTGAGTAACATACATCCATGAATTGTGTTAACGGTCTGAGAATCATACATCCATGAATTGTGAGAACGTCTGAGTATCACACATCCATGAATTGTGAGAACGGTCCATAAATTGTTAATAATGATTTGAGTATCACACATCCATGAATTGTGAAAACGTCTGAGTATCATACATCCATGAATTGTGAGAACGTCTGAGCATCATACATCCATGATTTGTGATTAACGCTATCATCATTATGCAAACATGAATTGTGTTAACGGTCTGGGAATCATACATCCGTGAATTGTGAAAACGTCTGAGTATCGTACATCCATGATTTGTGATTAACGCTATCAGCATTATACATCCATGAATTGTGTTAACGGTCTGAGAATCATACATCCATGAATTGTGATTAACGCTATCAGCATTATACATCCATGAATTGTGTTAACGGTCTGAGAATCATACATCCATGAATTGTGATCATACATCCATGAATTCTGATAACGGTCTGAGTAACATACATCCATGAATTGTGTTAACGGTCTGAGAATCATACATCCATGAATTGTGATCATACATCCATGAATTTGATAACGGTCTGAGTAACACACATCCATGAATTGTGTTAACGGTCTGAGAATCATACATCCATGAATTGTGATCATACATCCATGAATTCTGATAACGGTCTGAGTAACATACATCCATGAATTGTGTTAACGGTCTGAGAATCATACATCCATGATTTGTGATCATACATCCATGAATTTGATAACGGTCTGAGTAACATACATCCATGAATTGTGTTAACGGTCTGAGAATCATACATCCATGAATTGTAATTAACGCTCTCAGCATTATACATCCATGAATTGTGATAACGGTCTGAGTAACACACATCCATGAATTGTGTTAACGGTCTGAGAATCATACATCCATGAATTGTAATTAACGCTCTCAGCATTATACATCCATGAATTGTGATTAACGGTCTCAGAATATACATCCATGAATTGTGATTAACGCTCTCAGCATTATACATCCATGAATTGTGAATAACGGTCTGAGTAACACACATCCATGAATTGTGTTAACGGTCTGAGAATCATACATCCATGAATTGTGATAACGTCTGAGTATCATACATCCATGAATTGTGATTAACGCTATCAGCATTATACATCCATGAATTGTGATAACGGTCTGAGTAACATACATCCATGATTTGTGATTAACGCTATCAGCATTATACATCCATGAATTGTGTTAACGGTCTGAGAATCATACATCCATGAATTGTGATCATACATCCATGAATTCTGATAACGGTCTGAGTAACATACATCCATGAATTGTGTTAACGGTCTGAGAATCATGCATCCATGAATTGTGATCATACATCCATGAATTCTGATAACGGTCTGAGAATCATACATCCATGAATTGTGAGAACGCTGAGTATCATACATCCATGAATTGTGATTAACGCTATCAGCATTATACATCCATGAATTCTGATAACGGTCTGAAAATCATACATCCATGAATTGTATTAACGCTCAGCATTATACATCCATGAATTCTGATAACGGTCTGAGTAACATACATCCATGAATTGTGTTAACGGTCTGAGAATCATACATCCATGAATTGTGATCATACATCCATGAATTCTGATAACGGTCTGAGAATCATACATCCATGAATTGTGAGAACGCTGAGTATCATACATCCATGAATTGTGATTAACGCTATCAGCATTATACATCCATGAATTCTGATAACGGTCTGAGTAACATACATCCATGAATTGTGTTAACGGTCTGAGAATCATACATCCATGAATTGTAATTAACGCTCTCAGCATTATACATCCATGAATTGCGATAACGGTCTGAGTAACACACATCCATGAATTGTGTTAACGGTCTGAGAATCATACATCCATGAATTGTGATCATACATCCATGAATTCTGATAACGGTCTGAGTAACATACATCGATGAATTGTGTTAACGGTCTGAGAATCATACATCCATGATTTGTGATCATACATCCATGAATTCTGATAACGGTCTGAGTAACATACATCCATGAATTGTGTTAACGGTCTGAGAATCATACATCCATGAATTGTAAATATCGCTCTCAGCATTATACATCCATGAATTGCGATAACGGTCTGAGTAACACACATCCATGAATTGTGTTAACGGTCTGAGAATCATACATCCATGAATTGTAATCAACGCTCAGCATTATACATCCATGAATTGGTGATCTGAGTAACATACATCCATGAATTGTAACGGTCTGAGAATCATACATCCATGAATTGTGAGAACGTCTGAGTATCATACATCCATGAATTGTGAGAACGGTTCCATAAATTGTTAATAATGATTTGAGTATCATACATCCATGAATTGTGAAAACGTCTGAGTAAATACATCCATGAATTGTGAGAACGTCTGAGCATCATACATCCATGATTTGATTAACGCTATCATCATTATGCAAACATGAATTGTGTTAACGGTCTGGGAATCATACATCCATGAATTGTGAAACGGTCTGAGTATCATACATCCATGATTTGTGATTAACGCTCTCAGCATTATACATCCATGAATTGTGTTAACGGTCTGAGAATCATACATCCATGAATTGTGATTAACGTCAGCATTATACATCCATGAATTGTGTTAACGGTCTGAGAATCATACATCCATGAATTGTGATCATACATCCATGAATTCTGATAACGGCCTGAGTAACATACATCCATGTACAATGAACGTCTAATCGAATCATACATCCATGAATTGTGATCATACATCCATGAATTCTGATAACGGTCTGAGTAACATACATCCATGAATTGTGTTAACGGTTAGAATCATACATCCATGAATTGTGATCATACATCCATGAATTCTGATAACGGTCTGAGTAACATACATCCATGAATTGTGTTAACGGTCTGAGAATCATACATCCATGAATTTGTGATCATACATCCATGAATTGTGATAACGGTCTGAGTAACATACATCCATGAATTGTTAACGGTCTGAGAATCATACATCCATGAATTGTAATTAACGCTCTCAGCATTATACATCCATGAATTGCGATAACGGTCTGAGTAACATACATCCATGAATTGTGTTAACGGTCTGAGAATCATACATCCATGAATTGTAATTAACGTCTCAGCATTATACATCCATGAATTGTGATTAACGGTCTGAGAATCATACATCCATGAATTGTGATTAGCGTCTCAGCATATACATCCATGAATTGCAATAACGGTCTGAGTAACACACATCCATGAATTGTGTTAACGGTCTGAGAATCATACATCCATGAATTGTGAGAACGCTGAGTATCATACATCCATGAATTGTGATTAACGCTATCAGCATTATACATCCATGAATTGTGATAACGGTCTGAGAATCATACATCCATGAATTGTAATTAACGCTCTCAGCATTATACATCCATGAACGATAACGGTCTGAGTAACATACATCCATGATTTGTAACGCTCTGCATTATACATCCATGAATTGTGTTAACGGTCTGAGAATCATACATCCATGAATTGTGATCATACATCCATGAATTCTGATAACGGTCTGAGTAACATACATCCATGAATTGTGTTAACGGTCTGAGAATCATACATCCATGAATTGCATCATACATCCATGAATTCTGATAACGGTCTGAGAATCATACATCCATGAATTGTGAGAACGCTGAGTATCATACATCCATGAATTGTGATTAACGCTATCAGCATTATACATCCATGAATTGTGATAACGGTCTGAAAATCATACATCCATGAATTGTAATTAACGCTCAGCATTATACATCCATGAATTTGATAACGGTCTGAGTAACATACATCCATGAATTGTGTTAACGGTCTGAGAATCATACATCCATGAATTGTGATCATACATCCATGAATTCTGATAACGGTCTGAGAATCATACATCCATGAATTGTGAGAACGTCTGAGTATCATACATCCATGAATTGTGATTAACGCTATCAGCATTATACATCCATGAATTGTGATAACGGTCTGAGTAACATACATCCATGAATTGTGTTAACGGTCTGAGTATCATACATCCATGAATTGTGATCATACATCCATGAATTCTGATTAACGCTCTCAGCATTATACATCCATGAATTGCAATAACGGTCTGAGTAACACACATCCATGAATTGTGTTAACGGTCTGAGAATCATACATCCATGAATTGTGTTAACGGTCTGAGAATCATACATCCATGAATTGTAATTAACGCTCTCAGCATTATACATCCATGAATTGTGATAACGGTCTGAGTAACACACATCCATGAATTGTGTTAACGGTCTGAGAATCATACATCCATGAATTGTGATCATACATCCATGAATTCTGATAACGGTCTGAGTAACATACATCCATGAATTGTGTTAACGGTCTGAGAATCATACATCCATGATTTGCATCATACATCCATGAATTCTGATAACGGTCTGAGTAACATACATCCATGAATTGTGTTAACGGTCTGAGAATCATACATCCATGAATTGTGATAACGCTCTCAGCATTATACATCCATGAATTGTGATAACGGTCTGAGTAACACACATCCATGAATTGTGTTAACGGTCTGAGAATCATACATCCATGAATTGTAATCAACGCTCTCAGCATTATACATCCATGAATTGCGACAACGTCTATAACATACATCCATGAATTGTGTTAACGGTCTGAGAATCATACATCCATGAATTGTGAGAACGTCTGAGTATCATACATCCATGAATTGTGATTAACGGTTCCATAAATTGTTAATAATGATTTGAGTATCACACATCCATGAATTGTGAAAACGTCTGAGTATCGTACATCCATGAATTGTGAGAACGTTCTGAGCATCATGCATCCATGAATTGTGATTAACGCTATCATCATTATGCAAACATGAATTGTGTTAACGGTCTGGGAATCATACATCCATGAATTGTGAAAACGTCTGAGTATCGTACATCCATGAATTGTGGACGCTATCAGCATTATACATCCATGAATTGTGTTAACGGTCTGAGAATCATACATCCATGAATTGTGATCATACATCCATGAATTTCTGATAACGGTCTGAGTAACATACATCCATGAATTGTGTTAACGGTCTGAGAATCATACATCCATGATTTGTGATCATACATCCATGAATTCTGATAACGGTCTGAGTAACATACATCCATGAATTGTGATTAACGGTCTGAGAATCATACATCCATGAATTGTAATTAACGCTCTCAGCATTATACATCCATGAATTGCGATAACGGTCTAAGTAAACACACATCCATGAATTGTGTTAACGGTCTGAGAATCATACATCCATGAATTGTAATAACGCTCTCAGCATTATACATCCATGAATTGTGTTAACGGTCTGAGAATCATACATCCATGAATTGTGTTAACGGTCTGAGAATCATACATCCATGAATTGTGATAACGGTCTGAGAATCATACATCCATGAATTGTGATCATACATCCATGAATTCTGATAACGGTCTGAGAATCATACATCCATGAATTGAGAACGCTGAGTATCATACATCCATGAATTGTGATTAACGCTATCAGCATTATACATCCATGAATTCTGATAACGGTCTGAGAATCATACATCCATGAATTGTGATCATACATCCATGAATTCTGATTAACGCTCTCAGCATTATACATCCATGAATTGTAATAACGGTCTGAGTAACACACATCCATGATTGTATAACGGTCTGAGAATCATACATCCATGAATTGTGTTAACGGTCTGAGAATCATACATCCATGAATTGTAATTAACGCTCTCAGCATTATACATCCATGAATTGCGATAACGGTCTGAGTAACACACATCCATGAATTGTGTTAACGGTCTGAGAATCATACATCCATGAATTGTGATCATACATCCATGAATTGTGATAACGGTCTGAGTAACATACATCCATGAATTGTGTTAACGGTCTGAGAATCATACATCCATGAATTGTGATCATACATCCATGAATTCTGATAACGGTCTGAGTAACATACATCCATGAATTGTGTTAACGGTCTGAGAATCATACATCCATTGTAAATATCGCTCTCAATTGTAAATATCGCTCTCAGCATTATACATCCATGAATTGCGATAACGGTCTGAGTAACACACATCCATGAATTGTGTTAACGGTCTGAGAATCATACATCCATGAATTGTAATCAACGCTCTCAACATTATACATCCATGAATTCGATCTGAGTAACATACATCCATGAATTGTGTTAACGGTCTGAGAATCATACATCCATGAATTGTGAGAACGTCTGAGTATCACACATCCATGAATTGTGAGAACGGTTCCATAAATTGTTAATAATGATTTGAGTATCACACATCCATGAATTGTGAAAACGTCTGAGTATCGTACATCCATGAATTGTGAGAACGTCTGAGCATCATACATCCATGATTTGTGATTAACGCCATCATATGCAAACATGAATTGTGTTAACGGTCTGGGAATCATACATCCATGAATTGTGAAAACGTCTGAGTATCATACATCCATGAATTGTGATTAACGCTCTCAGCATCATACATCCATGAATTGTGTTAACGGTCTGAGAATCATACATCCATGAATTGTGATTAACGCTATCAGCATTATACATCCATGAATTGTGTTAACGGTCTGAGAATCATACATCCATGAATTGTGATCATACATCCATGAATTGTGATAACGGTCTGAGTAACATACATCCATGAATTGTGTTAACGGTCTGAGAATCATACATCCATGAATTGTGATCATATACATCCATGAATTCTGATAACGGTCTGAGTAACACACATCCATGAATTGTGTTAACGGTCTGAGAATCATACATCCATGAATTGTGATCATACATCCATGAATTCTGATAACGGTCTGAGTAACATACATCCATGAATTGTGTTAACGGTCTGAGAATCATACATCCATGATTTGTGATCATACATCCATGAATTCTGATAACGGTCTGAGTAACATACATCCATGAATTGTGTTAACGGTCTGAGAATCATACATCCATGAATTGTAAATAACGCTCTCAGCATTATACATCCATGAATTGCGATAACGGTCTGAGTAACACACATCCATGAATTGTGTTAACGGTCTGAGAATCATACATCCATGAATTGTGAGAACGTCTGAGCATCATACATCCATGAATTGTGATTAACGCTATCATCATTATGCAAACATGAATTGTGTTAACGGTCTGGGAATCATACATCCATGAATTGTGAAACGTCTGAGTATCGTACATCCATGATTTGTGATTAACGCTATCAGCATTATACATCCATGAATTGTGTTAACGGTCTGAGAATCATACATCCATGAATTGTGATCATACATCCATGAATTCTGATAACGGTCTGAGTAACATACATCCATGAATTGTGTTAACGGTCTGAGAATCATACATCCATGATTTGTGATCATACATCCATGAATTCTGATAACGGTCTGAGTAACATACATCCATGAATTGTGTTAACGGCTCTGAGAATCATACATCCATGAATTGTAATTAACGCTCTCAGCACCACATCCATGAATTGTGATAACGGTCTGAGTAACACACATCCATGAATTGTGTTAACGGTCTGAGAATCATACATCCATGAATTGTGATAACGTCTCAGCATCATACATCCATGAATTGTGTTAACGGTCTGAGAATCATACATCCATGAATTGTGAGAACGTTCGAGTATCATACATCCATGAATTGTGATTAACGTCTGCATTATACATCCATGAATTGCAATAACGGTCTGAGTAACACATCATGATTGTGTTAACGGTCTGAGAATCATACATCCATGAATTGTATTAACGCTCTCAGCATTATACATCCATGAATTGTGATAACGGTCTGAGTAACATACATCCATGAATTGTGTTAACGGTCTGAGAATCATACATCCATGAATTGTGTTAACGGTCTGAGTAACATACATCCATGAATTGTGTTAACGGTCTGAGAATCATACATCCATGAATTGTAATTAACGCTCTCAGCATTACACATCCATGAATTGATGTTAACGGTCTGAGTAATCATACATCCATGAATTGTGTTAAACTTCTGAGAATCATACATCCATGAATTGTGATAACGTCTGAGTATCATACATCCATGAATTGTGATTAACGCTCTCAGCATTATACATCCATGAATTGTGTTAACGGTCTGAGTAACATACATCCATGAATTGTGATTAACGCTCTCAGCATTATACATCCATGAATTGCAATAACGGTCTGAGAATCATACATCCATGAATTGTGATCATACATCCATGAATTCTGAGAACGGTCTGAGTAACATACATCCATGAATTGTGAACGGTCTGAGAATCATACATCCATGAATTGTAATTAACGCTCTCAGCATTATACATCCATGAATTGCGATAACGGTCTGAGTAACACACATCCATGAATTGTGTTAACGGTCTGAGAATCATACATCCATGAATTGTATTAACGCTCTCAGCATTATACATCCATGAATTGCGACAACGATCTGAGTAACATACATCCATGAATTGTGTTAACGGTCTGAGAATCATACATCCATGAATTGTGAGAACGTCTGAGTATCATACATCCATGAATTGTGAGAACGGTTCCATAAATTGTTAATAACGATTTGAGTATCACACATCCATGAATTGTGAAAACGTCTGAGTATCGTACATCCATGAATTGTGTTAACGGTCTGAGAATCATACATCCATGAATTGTAATTAACGCTCTCAGCATTATACATCCATGAATTGTGTTAACGGTCTGAGAATCATACATCCATGAATTGTGTTAACGGTCTGAGAATCATACATCCATGAATTGTGATTAACGCTATCAGCATTATACATCCATGAATTGTGTTAACGGTCTGAGAATCATACATCCATGAATTGTGATCATACATCCATGAATTCTGATAACGGTCTGAGTAACATACATCCATGAATTGTGTTAACGGTCTGAGAATCATGCATCCATGAATTGTGATCATACATCCATGAATTCTGATAACGGTCTGAGTAACACACATCCATGAATTGTGTTAACGGTCTGAGAATCATACATCCATGAATTGTGATCATACATCCATGAATTCTGATAACGGTCTGAGTAACATACATCCATGAATTGTGTTAACGGTCTGAATCACATCCATGATTTGCATCATACATCCATGAATTTGATAACGGTCTGAGTAACATACATCCATGAATTGTGTTAACGGTCTGAGAATCATACATCCATGAATTGTAAATAACGCTCTCAGCATTATACATCCATGAATTGCGATAACGGTCTGAGTAACACACATCCATGAATTGTGTTAACGGTCTGAGAATCATACATCCATGAATTGTGAGAACGTCTGAGTATCATACATCCATGAATTGTGAGAACGGTTCCATGAATTGTAATAATGATTTGAGTATCATACATCCATGAATTGTGAAAACGTCTGAGTATCGTACATCCATGAATTGAGAACGTCTGAGCATCATGCATCCATGATTGTGATAACGCTATCATCATTATGCAAACATGAATTGTGTTAACGGTCTGAGAATCATACATCCGTGAATTGTGAAAACGTCTGAGTATCGTACATCCATGATTTGTGATTAACGCTATCAGCATTATACATCCATGAATTGTGTTAACGGTCTGAGAATCATACATCCATGAATTGTGATCATACATCCATGAATTCTGATAACGGTCTGAGTAACATACATCGATGAATTGTGTTAACGGTCTGAGAATCATACATCCATGATTTGTGATCATACATCCATGAATTCTGATAACGGTCTGAGTAACATACATCCATGAATTGTGTTGACGGTCTGAGAATCATACATCCATGAATTGTAATTAACGCTCTCAGCATTACACATCCATGAATTGTGATAACGGTCTGAGTAACACACATCCATGAATTGTGTTAACGGTCTGAGAATCATACATCCATGAATTGTAATTAACGCTCTCAGCATTATACATCCATGAATTGTGTTAACGGTCTGAGAATCATACATCCATGAATTGTGAGAACGTCTGAGTATCATACATCCATGAATTGTGATTAGCGCTCTCAGCATTATACATCCATGAATTGCAATAATATCTGAGTACACATCCATGAACGGTGTTAACGGTCTGAGAATCATACATCCATGAATTGTAATTAACGCTCTCAGCATTATACATCCATGAATTGTGTTAACGGTCTGAGTAACATACATCCATGAATTGTGTTAACGGTCTGAGAATCATACATCCATGAATTGTGCCACCATCTGAGTAACATACATCCATGAATTGTGTTAACGGTCTGAGAATCATACATCCATGAATTGTAATTAACGCTCTCAGCATTATACATCCATGAATTGTGATAACGGTCTGAGAATCATACATCCAAGAATTGTGATAACGGTCTGAGAATCATACATCCATGAATTGTGAGAACGTCTGAGTATCATACATCCATGAATTGTGATTAACGCTATCAGCATTATACATCCATGATTTGTGTTAACGGTCTGAGAATCATACATCCATGAATTGTGATTAACGCTCTCAGCATTATACATCCATGAATTGCAATAACGGTCTGAGAATCATACATCCATGAATTGTGATCATACATCCATGAATTCTGATAACGGTCTGAGTAACATACATCCATGAATTGTGTTAACGGTCTGAGAATCATACATCCATGAATTGTAATTAACGCTCTCAGCATTATACATCCATGAATTGTATTAACGGTCTGAGCATCATACATCCATGAATTGTGATTAACGCTCTCAGCATTATACATCCATGAATTGCAATAACGGTCTGAGTAACACACATCCATGATTTGTGTTAACGGTCCGAGAATCATACATCCATCAAATGTGATTAACGCTCTCAGCATTATACATCCATGAATTGCAATAACGGTCTGAGTAACACACATCCATGAATTGTGTTAACGGTCTGAGAATCATACATCCATGAATTGTGAGAACGCTGAGTATCATACATCCATGAATTGTGATTAACGCTATCAGCATTATACATCCATGAATTGTGATAACGGTCCGAGAATCATACATCCATGAATTGTAATTAACGCTCTCAGCATTATACATCCATGAATTGTGATAACGGTCTGAAAATATACATCCATGATTTGTGAACGCTATCAGCATTATACATCCATGAATTGTGTTAACGGTCTGAGAATCATACATCCATAACGTGATCATACATCCATGAATTCTGGATAACGGTCTGAGTAACATACATCCATGAATTGTGTTAACGGTCTGAGAATCATGCATCCATGAATTGTGATCATACATCCATGAATTGTGATAACGGTCTGAGAATCACATCCATGAATTGTGAGAACGCTGAGTATCATACATCCATGAATTGTGATTAACGCTATCAGCATTATACATCCATGAATTCTGATAACGGTCTGAGAATCATACATCCATGAATTGTGATCATATACATCCATGAATTCGATTAACGCTCTCAGCATTATACATCCATGAATTGTGATAACGGTCTGAGTAACACACATCCATGAATTGTGTTAACGGTCTGAGAATCATACATCCATGAATTGTGTTAACGGTCTGAGAATCATACATCCATGAATTGTAATTAACGCTCTCAGCATTATACATCCATGAATTGTGATAACGGTCTGAGTAACATACATCCATGAATTGTGTTAACGGTCTGAGAATCATACATCCATGAATTGTGATCATACATCCATGAATTCTGATAACGGTCTGAGTAACATACATCCATGAATTGTGTTAACGGTCTGAGAATCATACATCCATGATTTGTGATCATACATCCATGAATTCTGGATAACGGTCTGAGTAATATACATCCATGAATTGTGATAACGGTCTGAGAATTATACATCCATGAATTGTAATAACGGTCTCAGAACATACATCCATGAATTGCGTATAACGGTCTGAGTAACACACATCCATGAATTGTGTTAACGGTCTGAGTATACATCCATGAATTGTAATTAACGCTCTCAACATTACATCCATGAATTGATAACGGTCTGAGTAACATACATCCATGAATTGTGTTAACGGTCTGAGAATCATACATCCATGAATTGTGATTAACGTCTGAGCATTATACATCCATGAATTGTGATAACGGTTCCGCATAAATTGTTAATAACGGTCTGATCACACATCCATGAATTGTGATAACGTCTGAGAATCATACATCCATGAATTGTGATAACGTCTGGAGCATCATACAATCCATGAATTGTGATTAACGGTCTGAGTATCATACATCCATGAATTGTGTTAACGGTCTGAGAATCATACATCCATGAATTGTGAAAAAACGTCTGAGTATCATACATCCATTGGTGATAACCTGAGAATCATACATCCATGAATTGTGATTAACGCTCTCATCATTATGCAAACATGAATTGTGTTAACGGTCTGGTAATCATACATCCATGAATTGTGTTAACGGTCTGAGAATCATACATCCATGAATTGTGATTAACGCTATCAGCATTATACATCCATGAATTGTGATAACGGTCTGAGTAACACACATCCATGAATTGTGTTAACGGTCTGAGAATCATACATCCATGAATTGTAATTAACGCTCTCAGCATTATACATCCATGATTTGATAACGCTATCAGCATTATACATCCATGAATTTGGTTAACGGTCTGAGAATCATACATCCATGAATTGTACTAACGCTCTCAGCATTATACATCCATGAATTCTGTGATAACGGTCTGAGTAACATACATCCATGAATTGTGTTAACGGTCTGAGAATCATACATCCATGAATTGTGATCATACATCCATGAATTCTGATAACGGTCTGAGAATCAACATCCATGAATTGTGAGAACGAGTATCATACATCCATGAATTGTGATTAACGCTCTCAGCATTATACATCCATGAATTGTGATAACGTCTGAGAATCATACATCCATGAATTGTAATTAACGCACTCAGCATTATACATCCATATTCTGATAACGGTCTGAGTAACATACATCCATGAATTGTGATTAACGCTCTCAGCATTATACATCCATGAATTGTGTTAACGGTCTGAGAATCATACATCCATGAATTGTGATCATACATCCATGAATTCTGATAACGGTCTGAGTAACATACATCCATGAATTGTGTTAACGGTCTTGAGAACATACATCCATGAATTCAGATCATACATCCATGAATTGTGATAACGGTCTGAGAATCATACATCCATGAATTGTAAGAACGCTGAGTATCATACATCCATGAATTGTGATTAACGCTATCAGCATTATACATCCATGAATTCTGATAACGGTCTGAGAATCATACATCCATGAATTGTAATTAACGCTCAGCATTATACATCCATGAATTCTGATAACGGTCTGAGTCATACATCCATGAATTGTGTTAACGGTCTGAGAATCATACATCCATGAATTGTGATCATACATCCATGAATTGTGATAACGGTCTGAGAATCATACATCCATGAATTGTGATAACGCTGAGTATCATACATCCATGAATTGTGATAACGGTCTGAAAATCATACATCCATGAATTGTGTTAACGCTCTCAGCATTATACATCCATGAATTGTGATAACGGTCTGAGTAACACACATCCATGAATTGTGTTAACGGTCTGAGAATCATACATCCATGAATTGTGATCATACATCCATGAATTCTGATTAGCGTCAGCATTATACATCCATGAATTGCATTAACGGTCTGAGTAACACACATCCATGATTTGTGTTAACGGTCTGAGAATCATACATCCATGAATTGTGTTAACGGTCTGAGAATCATACATCCATGAATTGTATTAACGCTCTCAGCATTATACATCCATGAATTGCGATAACGGTCTGAGTAACACACATCCATGAATTGTGTTAACGGTCTGAGAATCATACATCCATGAATTGTGATCATACATCCATGAATTCGATAACGGTCTGAGTAACATACATCGATGAATTGTGTTAACGGTCTGAGAATCATACATCCATGATTGTAGATCATACATCCATGAATTCTGGATAACGGTCTGAGTAACATACATCCATGAATTGTGTTAACGGTCTGAGAATCATACATCCATGAATTGTAAATATCGCTCTCAGCATTATACATCCATGAATTGTGATAACGGTTCGAGTACACATCCATGAATTGTGTTAACGGTCTGAGAATCATACATCCATGAATTGTAATCAACGCTCAGCATTATACATCCATGAATTGTGATAACGATCTGAGTAACATACATCCATGAATTGTGTTAACGGTCTGAGAATCATACATCCATGAATTGTGAGAACGTCTGAGTATCACACATCCATGAATTGTGAGAACGGTTCCATAAATTGTTAATAATGATTTGAGTATCACACATCCATGAATTGTGAAAACGTCTGAGTATCATACATCCATGAATTGTGATAACGTCTGAGCATCATACATCCATGAATTGTGATTAACGCTATCATCATTATGCAAACATGAATTGTGTTAACGGTCTGGGAATCATACATCCATGAATTGTGAAAACGTCTGAGTATCATACATCCATGATTTGTGATTAACGCTATCAGCATTATACATCCATGAATTGTGTTAACGGTCTGAGAATCATACATCCATGAATTGTGATCATACATCCATGAATTCTGATAACGGTCTGAGTAACATACATCCATGAATTGTGTTAACGGTCTGAGAATCATACATCCATGATTTGTGATCATACATCCATGAATTGTGATAACGGTCTGAGTAACATACATCCATGAATTGTGATAACGGTCTGAGAATCATACATCCATGAACAACACGCTTCAGCATTATACATCCATGAATTGCGATAACGGTCTGAGTAACACACATCCATGAATTGTGTTAACGGTCTGAGAATCATACATCCATGAATTAAAATTAACGCTCTCAGCATTATACATCCATGAATTGCGACAACGATCTGAGTAGCATACATCCATGAATTGTGTTAACGGTCTGAGAATCATACATCCATGAATTGTGAGAACGTCTGAGTATCATACATCCATGAATTGTGATAACGGTTCCATAAATTGTTAATAATGATTGAGTATCACACATCCATGAATTGTGAAAACGTCTGAGTATCATACATCCATGAATTGTGTTAACGGTCTGAGAATCATACATCCATGAATTGTAATTAACGCCTTCAGCATTACACATCCATGAATTGTGTTAACGGTCTGAGAATCATACATCCATGAATTGTGTTAACGGTCTGAGAATCATACATCCATGATTTGTGATTAACGCTCTCAGCATTATACATCCATGAATTGTGTTAACGGTCTGAGAATCATACATCCATGAATTGTGATCATACATCCATGAATTCTGATAACGGTCTGAGTAACATACATCCATGAATTGTGTTAACGGTCTGAGAATCATGCATCCATGAATTGCATCATACATCCATGAATTCTGATAACGGTCTGAGAATCATACATCCATGAATTGTGATAACGGTCTGAGTATCATACATCCATGAATTGTGATTAACGGTCTGAGCATTATACATCCATGAATTGTGATAACGGCCTGAAAATCATACATCCATGAATTGTGATCATACATCCATGAATTCTGATTAACGCTCTCAGCATTATACATCCATGAATTGCAATAACGGTCTGAGTAACACACATCCATGATTTGTGTTAACGGTCTGAGAATCATACATCCATGAATTGTGTTAACGGTCTGAGAATCATACATCCATGAATTGTAATTAACGCTCTCAGCATTATACATCCATGAATTGTGATAACGGTCTGAGTAACACACATCCATGAATTGTGTTAACGGTCTGAGAATCATACATCCATGAATTAACGGTGATCATACATCCATGAATTGTGATTAACGGCTGAGTATCATACATCCATGAATTGTGATTAACGCTATCAGCATTATACATCCATGAATTGTGATAACGGTCTGAGTCATACATCCATGAATTGTATTAACGCTTCAGCATTATACATCCATGAATTCGATAACGGTCTGAGTAACATACATCCATGAACAGTTAACGGTCTGGAGAATCATGCATCCATTGAAGCTGAGATCATACATCCATGAATTGTGATAACGGTCTGAGAATCATACATCCATGAATTGTGATAACGTCTGAGTATCATACATCCATGAATTGTGATAACGGTCTGAAAATCATACATCCATGAATTGTATTAACGCTCTCAGCATTATACATCCATGAATTGCGATAACGGTCTGAGTATCATTACATCCATGAATTGTGTTAACGGTCTGAGCATCATACATCCATGAATTGTGATCATACATCCATGAATTGTGATTAACGCTCTCAGCATTATACATCCATGAATTGTGATAACGGTCTGAGTAACACACATCCATGATTTGTGTTAACGGTCTGAGAATCATACATCCATGAATTGTGTTAACGGTCTGAGAATCATACATCCATGAATTGTAATTAACGCTCTCAGCATTATACATCCATGAATTGCGATAACGGTCTGAGTAACATACATCCATGAATTGTGTTAACGGTCTGAGAATCATACATCCATGAATTGTATAATACATCCATGAATTGTGATAACGGTCTGAGTAACATACATCCATGAATTGTGTTAACGGTCTGAGAATCATACATCCATGAATTTGTGATCATACATCCATGAATTGTGATAACGGTCTGAGTAACATACATCCATGAATTGTGTTAACGGTCTGAGAATCATACATCCATGAATTGTAATAACGCTCTCAGCATTATACATCCATGAATTGTGATAACGGTCTGAGTAACACATACATCCATGAATTGTGTTAACGGTCTGAGAATCATACATCCATGAATTGTAATCAACGCTCAGCATTATACATCCATGAATTGCGATAACGATCTGAGTAACATACATCCATGAATTGTGTTAACGGTCTGAGAATCATACATCCATGAATTGTGAGAACGCGTCTGAGTATCATACATCCATGAATTGTGAGAACGATCTAGTAAAATTGTAATAACGGTCTGAGTATCACACATCCATGAATTGTGAAAACGTCTGAGTATCGTACATCCATGAATTCAGATAACGTCTGAGCATCATACATCCATGAATTGCATTAACGCTATCATCATTATGCAAACATGAATTGTGTTAACGGTCTGGTAACTCATACATCCATGAATTGTGAAAACGGTCTGATAATATACATCCATGATTTGAATAACGTCTATATTATACATCCATGAATTGTGATTAACGCTATCATCATTATGCAAACATGAATTGTGTTAACGGTCTGAGAATCATACATCCATGAATTGTGAAAACGTCTGAGTATCATACATCCATGAATTGTGATAACGCTATCAGCATTATACATACATCCATGAATTGTATAACGGTCTGAGAATCATACATCCATGAATTGTCTGATCATACATCCATGAATTGGGATAACGGTCTATAACATACATCCATGAATTGTGTTAACGGTCTGAGAATCATACATCCATGAATTTCCAGATCATACATCCATGAATTGTGATAACGTCTGAGCAACATTACATCCATAACGTGTTAACGGTCTGAGAATCATACATCCATGAATTGTAATTAACGCTTCTCAGCATTATACATCCATGAATTGTATTAACGGTCAGATAATCATACATCCATGAATTGCGTTAACGGTCTATAATCATATATATCCATGAATTGTGATTAACGGTCTCAGCATTATACATCCATGAATTGTGTTAATCACTGGTAATCATGATTCCATGAATGACCGCTACATCCATGAATTGCGATAACGGTCTGAGTAACATACATCATGAATTGTGTTAACGGTCTGAGAATCATGCATCCATGAATTGTGATCATACATCCATGAATCCTGATAACGGTCAATCACATCCATGAATTGTGATAACGGTCTGAGTATCATACATCCATGAATTGTGATTAACGCTATCAGCATTATACATCCATGAATTAGCTATGATAACGGTCTGAATAATCATATTACATCCATGAATTGTAATTTAATCGCTTCAGCATTATACATCCATGAATCTGGATAACGGTCTGAGTAACATACATCCATGAATTGTGTTAACGGTCTGAGAATCATACATCCATGAATTGTGATCATACATCCATGAATTCTGGATAACGGTCTGAGAATCATACATCCATGAATTGTGATAACGGTCTGAGTATCATACATCCATGAATTGTGATTAACGCTATCAGCATTATACATCCATGAATTGTGTTAACGGTCTGAGAATCATACATCCATGAATTGTAATTAACGCTCTCAGCATTATACATCCATGAATTGTGATAACGGTCTGAGTACACACATCCATGAATTCACCTTAACGGTCTGAGAATCATAACATCCATGAATTGTGAGAATCATACATCCATGAATTGGATTAGCGCTCTCAGCATTATACATCCATGAATTGCGATAACGGTCTGAGTAACACACATCCATGATTTGTGTTAACGGTCTGAGAATCATACATCCATGAATTGTGTTGACGGTCTGAGAATCATACATCCATGAATTGTAATTAACGGTCTCAGATTATACATCCATGAATTGTGATAACGGCCTGAGAGTAACACACATCCATGAATTGTGTTAACGGTCTGAGAATCACACATCCATGAATTGTGATCATACATCCATGAATTGTGATAACGGTCTGAGTAACATACATCCATGAATTGTATTAACGGGTCTATAACCATACATCCATGATTTGGTGATCACCTCTGCTGAACATCCTGACACGGTCTGAGTAACATACATCCAAGAAGTTAACGGTCTGAGAATCATACATCCATGAATTGTAATTAACGCTCTCAGCATTATACATCCATGAATTGCGATAACGGCTCTGAGTAACACACATCCATGAATTGTGTTAACGGTCTGAGAATCATACATCCATGAATTTGTAATCAACGCTCTCAACATTATACATCCATGAATTGTGACAACGATCTGAGTAACATACATCCATGAATTGTGTTAACGGTCTGAGAATCACATCCATGAATTGTGAGAACGTCTGAGTATCACACATCCATGAATTGTGAGAAACGGTTCCATAAATTGTTAATAACGATTTGAGTATCACACATCCATGAATGTGTGAAACGTCTGAGTATCGTACATCCATGAAATGAGAACGGTCTGAGAATCATACATCCATGATTTGTGATTAACGCTATCATCATTATGCAAACATGAATTGTGTTAACGGTCTG